>CM042152.1:43294462-43299462 GCA_023376005.1 Doryteuthis pealeii | reverse complement strand
CCAAATATTCTGGTATTATCTGCGTTATTCGGACTATTGTGCCCATCTTCATTGTTATTTGTACAACGTTTCGGCCGATATACCCTCCGGCCTTCTTCAGGTATTTCTTGTCGGACTCGGGAACCTTCTCGGACTCGGGAACCTTCTTTTCGAACTCGGGAAATTCTTGTCGTAATCGAGAAGGTTCCCGAGTCCGACAAGAAATACATGAAGAAGGCCGGAGGGCATATCGGCCGAAACGTTGTACAAATAAGAATGAAGATGGGGACAATAGTCCGAATAACGCAGATAATACTAATCCTCAAGCCTCATCTCAAACATTCAGAGAAATACCAAATATTCTGGTTTGGGCTGTATTTTTTCTTGGCATTCTGTCTTGGGTTTTTCGCCCGGTGTCTTGGACCGTTGTTTAGTACTTGATTAACGAACACAAGACTTTGCTGTTTTACTAAGAGCTCATATTCTATCTTATAAAACTAAGTAAGATAAACGCGCGTAGAGAATTTGCCCTGGAACGGACAGGCCGCCATTGCGACCCGTCTCGTCTCGTCACCTAATTAAATCTAATTTTTCTAGGTTTCTCATGTTTGGTCCATCCAATTAGAGCCGAGGTGAGCAAAGGGTTAAAATCTTGTCCATCAACTAACTCAGTACTTTTCCATGGAACCGTTATTTTAATTTTGATTACACAGCATTACATAATTGATAAGCAACCCATCAATTATGTTACACTAGGTGTATAAAAATGCCTGTGAGATGAAAGTACAAAGAAACGGTGTGTAAAAGAGGGAATAAAGGGTTAAAAAAAGAATGAAACTTTTATAATGAGAGAAAATAAATAAACTATTATTATTATGTAGAGGAAAGGCGCCAGGATTTTTCTTTCAAAATTTTGAAAATGATTTATTCGGTTTTGGCGAAGATTTATTTGACATTGTTTTGGTCATTTCTGATCAGATCAGAAGTAATGGAAAAACTAAATGTTGCTCTAGATGATAAAAAGTGAGATAAGCCGACACTGCTGTCCATTTTGGCATACAGATTTTGCTATAATTTTCAGTTTATATATATATATATATATATATATATATATATATATATATATATATATATGTGTGTGTGTGTGTGTGTATGTGTGTGTGTGGTGTGTGTGTGTGTGTGTATTATATATGTATATATATATATATATATATATATATATATATATATATACGTATATATATATGTCTCTGTGTGTGTGTGTGTGTATGTATATATATATATATATATATATATATATATATATATATATATATAAATGTTGTTCTGGTTCCAACGGGAGAAAATGTAATATTTTATAAAAAAAAAAAAAGAAGAAGGTCCGCAAAATGTATCGTTCTCAGAAAAAATGTTTTATTCTTTTTATTCTTTTTATTCTGAAATAAAAGAATGAAACATTTTTTCTGAGAACGATACATTTTGCGGACCTTCTTCCTTTATATATATATATATATATATATATATATATATATATATATATATATATATACACTAGAAGCGACAATCCGGCGTCACCTAGGTAGAGGAGAAAAAACATACTAGCAAAAACAAACAAAGCCCCCTCCAAAAAAAAAAGAAGAAAAAACAACAAAAAACAAAAACAAAGTGGTAATGGTTTGCAAGCTAGTCTTACAGATCTGTTACTACTGAATATCGTGTTTAATCCTCGCTGGATGCCACATAAAATCCCCACGTGTGTGTGTAACTCGCTAGTATTGTCTAAAGATGAATTTAAAGAGTGCTCAATACCTAAGTAGAGCAAATAGTAATATTACTCCTAATGTGTCAGATATACCAACTAATAGTTTCGTTTAGTAGCTCATCGGGGTTAGGAGTCAGATTCTTGGCTTGATGAGCTAGTAAGTGAAACTATTAATTGGTATATCTGACTTAATAGGATTAACTAGGATTTTATATATATATATATATATATATATATATATATATATATATATATATATATATACTCGCAAGAATATGCGACCTGTGAGCGTATGTAAATTTTAATGTAATGAAATATATCAAATTAGAATGACTAAGAATGCATATGAATTTATATAAATAGTACCTATATCACACTTATAATTTATCCCATATTTTGTCTTTGGTCCATTGGCACCATGTTTGTTATTGTTTTTTTTATACACTAATAGTATTAATTGCATGATTTATTTTTCAATTTTTTACATGAAACATTGACAACCATTATTAATAATTTTCAGTAGTATTTTCTTTCATCTTTAGTTACATATTGTCATATAGTACCTAAATAATGAGAATGGAATTGTCTGTTTTTGCTATGAATAATGTCTAATGAATAATAATGTCTAATAAAGAGAGAAACAAAAAGATCTCATGAGACTTGTTAATTCAAGTTAGCAATTGCTGATTACTCTGTTCTCCTTGTATCTTTGATTAGTAAACCTTTTACTCCTATTCTTAATACTTAAGTTTCTTCCTATTATTTCCCTGTTAATCTCGATGCTATTATTCATGAAATTAACAAAAACAGATATTACATTATGATCATTTAAGTACAGACACTTTTAAGTATCTTATTAATCAGGCAAGTTTGCAACAAGACAAGTGCTGGAGTTGCAGAATTTTGCAATTAATTAAGCTTTGGTAATTAAAAAAAATGGCAAAATAATACAAGCACTGTACAATTCAAAATTTCAAAGGGAAACTTATTCTAATTATATTCTATGTAGTTTCTATATAAAAATAATTCATAGGATTAATTTCAATACGTTGGAGATGGAAATAAAATTAGAGATCAATAACACCAAGTATTTATTTATTAAACGTCTTCTTTTAAAACCAGTATGCTAATTAACCAGACCCTATATTATAAAACCCTTTATTTTTTAGTGATATATATATATATATAAGACACATTGCAGGATTTTTAAATGCACTAATAACATGGTCTGTTTTGAGGCAAATGTAACGCAGATTTTCATTGAGACATCGTTAATAATATATATACATTAGTTGTAGCTTGATTTACGAGTTTAATTCGTGCCGCAGGTTACTCAATTTCCTCGTATATAAAATCAGTTTTCTCCATTGAAATAAACAGAAATGACATTAATCTGTTCCACCTACCAACGCCCTAATTTTCATTTTTGTTTTAGATTAGAAAAATAGCACTGAATTGTAAAAAAACATGCCACAATAAAATTATGAGCAGAAATATGTTCTAAATAGTAAATTCATTGACATAAGCGTATCAAATTTTATCTCTCAATAGAAAGAAAAAATATACCGAGCGATACCTCGTTACTTGCAAAACTCGTAAATTGAAATACACGACGGTCACTGTAACACTATCTATTATTATACTAAAGCTGAGCAAATCAATGTTTGTCACCTAAAGGCTTTTCCCCTGTCTTATTTAATGACACAAAATTTATACTAAAATATTCCTTACTTTTAAGATTGAGTTATGTGTGAATGAAATCCATTCTTATTGGTTCTAATTATTCAAAAACTGTCTCGTCTCTCACTCCATATTCTGCCTATCGCTTTGCCGATCTGTATGTATGTCCTGATTACCTCTAAGTTATATATATGAGTTTCCCAATGAGAGAGAGAGAGAGAGAGAGAGAGAGAGAGAGAGAGAGAGAGAGAGAGAGAGAGAGAGAGAGGTTGGAGACTCGGAAATGTATTTGTATGATACATTTCAAAAGCAACAAGCCCGGTCAACATCTCGGGTCTTAATCAATCTAAATTAGGTCAAACGTTCTCTTTTTTAGAAATCTTACTAAAGGATTTTAATGTTACCTAAACTTACTTTTCTCTAATCCCAATTTTCTACTCAGAGCTCAATGTGTTTCCCAACCGGTCACGTTTTGTCATATATATATATATATATATATAATATATATATATAAGGTGGGTTACAGGTGAATATGGGCACGATCGTTGGAGGTGCACAGAATCTAGGGGTTAAGTCCGCGATAAAATAAATACAATGTGCTCAATACAAAGTAGAGCAAATTTAAACCAAAGCTAAATCAATGAGTAATTTCAATCTGTTTTACTTATAAAACTACTCTTACGCCTCATAACCCATACTTTATTAAACAACCATAGCAAAATAAATATCCACAAATCGATTCGCATCTTTCATTTTAATACTCACGAAAAAACAATTTCCGGTGAAATTCAAAAAACATAAACAAGCGTCCCCCTATAACGAAATATCTTATTCAATGAACACACGTCTAATCGGGTGCAATTAATCGGTACCTCGATTAATTCAGTGGATTTAACCCTGGAGATCCTTATGGTGAAACTCGAGTAGGTTTCTATTGTATCCATTTCTTTAATTGATATATATATATATATATATATATATATATATATATATATATATATTTAAACCATTTAACATCCTTCAAACACGAAAATAAGAGGAACGTGACAGCGCTATCCAACAAAGTATGCCAGTTTAAAAACAAGAAAAACATTTTAAATTAGAATGGAAAATACTAGACCAATCGAAGCCATACATAAATGGTTAAAAAAAATGCTCATTATGCACAACAGAAAAATTCCGTATTCTTCAAGGAATAAACTCCGAGGAAAATTTCCTAAACAACAAAACAGAAATTTTTCGAGCATGCCCACACAGGAAAAAATTCTTAATATGGAATTGGACTAACCAAAACATCAGACCGCCATAATTAAGAATTCATATATAAATAAACACACATAAACTAAAATAAATATAAAAACGAAAAAGATTTTAAATCACAATAAGAACAATGACGACAAATAGTGATGCCGTTGAATGACGAAAGCGAAATGCAGGAGCTATTAACGGATCGCGTGGACACGTGCCGGGAGTTTAAAACTGTCCTTTTTTTTTCAAAAAGTCAAACGCCTCTAAAGACGAATAACACCGAAAAATTGTTATTCTGAAACCAATGGTAGGACCGACTTTATAATTATAA
>CM042152.1:43284462-43291962 GCA_023376005.1 Doryteuthis pealeii | reverse complement strand
CTTATTATAACGGAGATTCAAAGTCTGTCTGTAAGCGAAGATCAACGACACTGCTTATGTCATAATACCTTCAAGAACTGCGTAAGTTTATCAATGAGTATTTAATTTATAATCAAAATCATTAGCACACAATATATATGTTTACCATCCTCTCTACACGAGCAGGATGTGACACAAGGTCAATTTCTTAAGCGGAGTTCAACAGATTTGTATTCATAGTTTTCCTTCTCCTAGACCGGTTGCCTAACCAAGGTTAAAGAGCCTAGTCTGCCCTACTATTTATCCATAGGGGGGAGAGTAGGATTCATACCTTTCCCAAGGGTATTAGCGCTAAATAAAATGCAATTACCACATCCAGGATTTGAACTCGGGGCGACGAGTCCATTTCCCATGATTTTAACCATTACACCAAGCGCTTTCCAGTACACAATATAGTTTATCTATTAACGAGGTCTCTTTGAAAATCTGAGTTAGATTTGCCACAAAAACTGCCCAAGTTATTAGCACGTTTAAAAATTGTCTTATCTATCACTAAGAAATAAAGGTTTACATAATATATAGTGTAGTTAATTTGCATACTGGTATAAAGAAAACCGGGTTTGATATATAATTACTTGGTGTTATTGATCTATACTAATATTGTTTCATTCTCCAATGTAATAAAATCAATCCTATGAATGAGTTTTACACATAAACCAATTATAATATAATTAAGATAAGTGTAATCTTTTTATATGTGTTTTATCTAATTTCTTTAGTTTCCTAATTTAATATATTTCATTATATTAAGATTTAAATAATTATTCCCAGAGAGTGGATACCCAAGCTAGTAATGAATAATATCATTTTGTATTTTTGGTTTATAAAGAAAATTAACTTATTACAAAAAATTGCTATGTATGGCCAATAATTTAAATAATGCCTAATGATATCGGTTTTGCTAGTAGAATGGTCTACTATGATTACTAATATTTTATTTTTTTGGTTAAGACAAAAGTTAACTTTTTATCTAAAATATTCTCGCTAGTATATTTGAATACTTTTTCTACATTTTTTGTGTCTTTATATATTCTTTCGTTTTTTTTTTTGTGGGTTTTTAAAAAAAATGTATTTCTTTCGTCATTTTTATTTCTTCGGTTTATCTATGTCTTTCAAGCTGTGCTTATCTTTCTGTGAACCTTCATCTTTGGTTTTTGTCTACTTAAATACTGTCATTTTCTTTTAAGTGTCTTTTCTTTGTTTTCAACCTTTCGACTAGATTGCTATACATATTTTCTTTGTTTTATTGCTTACTCTTATAACTGCCATTTTTTGTTAAAAAGCTTATGGCTTTTGTCAGCATCTTTCTTTAGCTTCTTAAAAATATTTATTCCTCACATTTTTGCAAAATTTTTATTTTTAATTCTTTTGTTGAACGGCCTTATTTTTTTTTCTCTTCATGCGCTTTTTGCTTTGTTTAAAAAATAATTTAATTTTCATAATTTTGAGCTATCTTTTTCACCGATTATATATTTATTCTTATAATGTAAACTTCTTTCTTTAATGATCTTATTTCTCTAACTTTTTATGAACATATTTTCCTTTATTCTAAATATATTTTTGCTTTCTTTTTTCTAAACATCTTTTTTTTATTTTCTTTTTAAAAATATTTTGCATTTATTTTTCTATC
This sequence comes from Doryteuthis pealeii, assembly GCA_023376005.1. Classification (NCBI taxonomy): domain Eukaryota; kingdom Metazoa; phylum Mollusca; class Cephalopoda; order Myopsida; family Loliginidae; genus Doryteuthis; species Doryteuthis pealeii. Next base: position 43,290,293 of record CM042152.1, on the reverse strand, counting down.
TCAAAATGATTTGCTTTTTTTTTTTTCTGAACATAATTTTTTTTTCTATAAATGTTTTTGCTTACTTTTTTTTCTAAACATTTTTTTAAACACATTTCATATTTTTCTTCCTAAATAGATTTTTACTTTCTTTTCATTTTCTAAATATTTCTCTTTCTTTTTTTTTTTTTAAACATTTGGCTTTTTTTTGTATTAAATATTTTGTTTCTTTTTTCTAAATATTTTGTTTTCTTTTTTTCTAAATATTTGCTTTCTTTTTTTCTAAAGATTTTTCTTTCTTTTTTATAAATATTTTGCTTTCTTTTTTCTAAACATTTTGCTTTCTTTTTCATTTCTAAAGATTTTGCTTTCATTTTTTTTTAAAGTTTGCTTCCTTTTTTTCTAAAATTGTTGCTTTCTTTTTTTCTAAAGATTTTGCTTACTTTTTTTTTTTTAACATTTTGCTTTCATTTTCATTTCTAATCATTTTGCTTTCTATAAAGAAAACAAAATTTTAAACATGTTGCTTTCTTTATTTTTAAACATTTTGCTTTCTTTTTTTCTAAACATATTTTTCTTTTTTTTTTTAAACATATTTTTCTTTTTTTTTTTTCTAAACACAATTTTGCTTTTTTAGCATAGTTTTTCTTTCTTTGTTTAAACATACATATTTCTAATTTTCTTTGCAAACATTATTCTTCCTTTTTTTCTAAATATACAATTGCTTTCTTAATTTTAAACATATTTTTCTTATTTCTTTTCTGAACATATTTTGTTTTTCTAAACATATTTCTCTTTTCTTTCTTTTTTCTGAAAATATTTTTCTTTTTTCCTTTCTAAACATATAATTGCTATCTTTTCTTTCTGAAATATATTTTTCTTATTTTCTTTCTAAACATATAATTGCTATCTTTTTTCTAAACACATTTTCATGTTTTTTTTCAAAACTTATTTTGGTTCTCCTTTTCTAAAAAGCAGTGGCTTTGCCATTAAATAACTCACAAAGGTTGATATGCCATTAAACAAAAACACTGAGATATTATAAAATACCAACATTAATATATATATATGTGTATATATATGAGTGTGTGTGTGTGTGTGTGTGAGAGAGAGAGAGAGAGAGAGAGAGAGAGAGAGAGAGAGGAGAGTGAGAGGGGGGAGAAAGAGGGGATGAGATCGATAAATTCGAGAAAACCAAGAGCGTCATTGATCTACGATTGGGGTTTTATCGTCCGTGTTTCTGACAAACCAGCATTCAGAGCAATTCCTACGTGTAAAAGAAACACGAACCACACGAAGCCGTTAGTAGTACAACCCAAAAGAAGTCTATTCTTGCATTCCCACTTCTACTCTCCAACATGTGTGTATGTATGATATATATATATGTGTGTGTATGTATGATATATATATATATATATATATATATATATATATATGTGTGTGTGTGTGTTTGTGCATGCATATATGTGTATTTGTATGATATATATATATATATATATATGTATATATGAGAGAGAGAGAGAGAGAGAGAGAGAGAGAGAGAGAGAGAGAGAGAGAGAGAGAGAGAGAGAGGGGGGTGGGGTAGTGAAATATACATAAATTTAAAAAACACATAAAATTTCATTGATTTTTATTTTTAATCCTGGCCATTTGAAGGCGAAAAGCTTCATCGTTTTTTGTTTTTTTTTGTCAAATTTTATATCAAAAGTGTTTCCATTTCGAAACTCATAGGCTTACGAAATCTAAGATTATTGTTAGTGTGTAATAAAATCGTGATTTTTAACCTTCCATTATATTCTGAAAATCTTTTTTTAATACTTTAAATAAAAATAAAAATTTTCACCGCTTTTTATATATATATATATATATATATATATATATATATATATACGTAGTAATTAAAGTAGACAGAGTGACCTATTGTCAGTATCAACTGGACAGCGAGGGAGTCTAACCTCTTTTCACTAGCCAAGGAGATGTTTTTGCATCTGAGGTAGACAACCACAGCTACCATCAGCTCCCTACTTTATGGAACAGATTCAAACTCTACTACTCATGTGATGTGTTGGCGATGGTCGGTGTCAAATCCGGAACCCTTTGGCTATGAGGAAATTATATATATATATATATATATATATATATATATATATATATATATATATGAGTATGAAAAGGGGGAATATATATATATATATATATATATATATATATATATATATATATATATATATATATATATATGTACGGAGTCATGTTTTAAGTAAAGTTTAACAGATGTGAATTCTATTTTCTAAACCTGAACCTTACAACCATGGTCGGATATATTTTATTCCTCTGTCTATCTATCTATCTATCTATCTATCTATCTATCAACAGTCACGAAACGTATTAATCAAAGCTTCAAAATTCGAAAAAAACAAAAACAAAAAATCTTTAGCCCCAACCAGTGTTTTCAAATAAAAATCAGTTTCTTTTAATAACCCAGAAAATATCATGGTTTTAACATTTAAAGTGGAACATTATACGTATAAAACTAATATTATTAGGTATTATTTAAAATATCAACCCTAAATAAATACACATTGGAAATTATTTTAAATAAAAAGTTAATTTTCTTTTAAATCAAAAATACTAAGATATTAGTTATAATAGATCGTTTTACCATCTAAACAGACGCCTATCTCAGTCTGTTCGTATCTATCTCGATTTATTGTAGAACGAGCAGGACCTGTGAATATACCACAGTATGATAATTTGATTATTACAACGTTTGATATTTTTAGAGTTTTTGAAAATAGTTCAATATGTAAAAAATAAATTAATCTTGATTTAACTCTTTATCATTCTTTCTTAAAAGGGAGTTGTAAAACATTTAAATTGATTTGCCGATAAAACTCTGGCGGGAGGCGTTAGAATATCTACATAAATTTGACGACAAAAAGTGACAAAACCACGACTCGGAAAATATCTAAGTTGGGCCGGAAATTCGGCTGATGCTGGCTCGCTAAATAATATGATAAACTAAGGCAGGAACCCGGAATGATCTAAGATCAAAATTACCAAAATATATTCCGTAATTCACAACTTCAATATTACAAATAAAACAAATATGTAACTTCATTTTTTTCTCAGTTCATTTTAATTTTTCTTTAGATATTTAAGCGATGCAAGACCATTAGGAATGTTTCATTTTTTAAATTCGGTGAAATAAAATGGAAAAAAATAAGAAATCTGGGATTAAGCAACACCAGATAATCAGGATTTAAATTTTTAACTTGCATCTTGAACGGTCTCATTTTTAATCAGAGGGTGTTGGAGGATGATAACGAACGGAAGATTTATAAAACCAGTATTAATTTATAGAGTGGTACAATAAGTTATAAGAATAGAAAAGTGTTCTTCTGATACGTTAGAAGGCTTGGATGAACCTTCCAACGTAGGTATATATATGTACATAAAATAATCCGAACAATGAGTTACATATAATAACACATACAGACTTTATTGTCTGAGCATGAGGACATGACATTATACATGACAAGATACATACATTATATAATTAAAAAAAAAATTTTCAAAAGAAAAAATTTCTATATTTAATGACTAAAGGGAGGTAACTTCTTTAGCATTTTATAAAAAAAATGCAATTTTTGAAAAAATTGAACATTTAAAAATCCGAAGCGTAATAGCGTCCACAAAAGCAACCGACGTTATTTGCAGTCTAGAATATAACATCAAGAAAGGATCTTCAAATAAACACCATAAGATCTAATTTGACAGCCTGATGATTGCGACATAGCCAAACAACCTGGGTAGCTGTCTATAATAAGCATTTTTTTTAAAAACTCAACAAATTAAATAAATAATAGCTCTCACAATTTGTGGTTGAGCACTGTATTTTCTTTGTTTCATCACAAAAAAAATTGTTTTTATATATACCTACATTATATATATATATATATATATATATATATATATATATATATATATATAGAGAGAGAGAGAGAGAGAGAGAGAAGGAGAGGGAAAGAGAGGGAAAGATATATATATATATATATATATATATGAGGAAAAATGAGTAAAGAAAAGAAAAGTAAATGGATAAAATGAATTTAATCGATATCACATTAATCGATATCACTTACACATGTGTTTTGGTCAGTTTATGTGTGTTAGAATATTTCGCACACATACTAGAATCGACCTTCATCAGAGTGAACATTTATTTTTATGAAAAAATTTATTTTTATGAAAAAAATTCGTTTTTTCATAAAAATAAATGTTCACTCTGATGATGGTCGATTCTTGTATGTGTGCGAAATATTTTCACACACATAAACTGACCGAAACACATGTGTAAGTGATATCGATTAATGTGATATCGATTAAATTCATTTTATCCATTTACTTTTCTTTCTTTACTCATTTTTCCTCATATTGTCGGATTCAATTCCTTTTCCATTTTACATATATATATATATATATATATATATATATATATATATATATATATATATATATATATATATATAGGTATAGATATGTGTGTTACCCTATGCCTTAGTCATGTTGGCTTAAGCTCATCAGAAGATCATTTTCGGGAAACTCCAAGACATGAGACGTCTCATTTCATATCTGAAAATCATTTCAATATTTTGTTATTTGCTCTTCTCCTTCGCTTACAGAGCACTAATTTTGCTGGTTTTACGACCGTTTTAGATTTCAATCTAATATCCTAGATTTTATCTAGCTCTGAGAATATATATATAATATATATATATATATATATATATATATATATATATATATATATATATAGCATCAATGGATGTGTATAGAAGTTGCATTTTAAAAAAAGTAGATTATGAAATGAAAATATTTTTTCAATTTTTCGGGTTTTTTTTACTTCGTTTTTGAAATCTTTGCTGTGAACTGGTAATGTTTTTTTTTTATCGCCATAAAAATCGTTTTTTTTTTCTTTATTTTATCCTTTCATTTTATTTTTTAAGTCGAATTGCTGAAGGTTATTTTTTAAAATTTATTTTTATTTTTATTTGAAATCCTTATGAAGAAAAAGTGAATCTTTTCAATAGTGTAGGAAGCAGATGCTTCGGCAAAGCCGCTTTAAAAATTTTCAAAAGAACGCACAGTCATTACTGCTATCTCGTGCCTCGAGCTATTTCCCATTTCGATGGGATAGGATCAGATTGCAAAGCCCAGCATCAGACACTCACCCGTACCTTTGCTTTCACAACATCGTGTCAGGCACACTAGCTTTTGATGCTGCCATCTTGTAGAGGGACGTAACCATATGCTGAGCCATGGATTATCAAAAAAAGGGAACAAATCAGATTTGTTTATGTTAAGAATAGGAAATGAGAATTATTAGAGGTATACCTCTACCCCCCCAAAAAAACTGACCTTAAGTACTAGTATTATCTGCGTTATTCGGTCTATTGTCCCCTTCTTCATTGTTATTTTTACAACGTTTCGGCCGATATACCCTCCGGCCTTCTTCAGGTATTTCTTGTCGGACTCGGGAACCTTCTCGGACTCGGGAACCTTCTTTTCGAACTCGGGAACTTTCTTGTATTCGGGAGCCATCACGGAACTTTGAACCTAACCCTTTATTTAGTCCACGGGGGTATCATGTTCTCATTCCGCTAACTATAGCTGGGTAGTTGTGTTAATTAATTATTTTTCGAACTACTTTCACTCAGGATTGAACTCGGGTACCAGAGATAACTGTCACTTAGAACTGTCTTAACCTAACTGCCTTATCCACTCGGACATGTGTCCAATTGGTATATCGGCCGAAACGTTGTACAAATAACAATGAAGATGGGGACAAT
>CM042152.1:43259462-43274462 GCA_023376005.1 Doryteuthis pealeii | reverse complement strand
GAACCATACAAAAAAGCTCGAGGAAAGGCATGAATCAAACGACTCTCCTTACAACTATGGGTAAATAGTAGGGCGGACTAGGCTCTCGAACATTGGTATGACAAATGGTCTAGGAGAAGAAAAACTGTGAATTAAAATATGGTTAGCTCAGTCGGTAGAGCGTTCGGCTAGAAACCACAAGGTTCCTAGTTCGATACTGGTCCCCGCCAACTCAGCGTATGAGTAGTACAGGGATCTGTGCGGTAAAGTAAGGAGCTGATGGTAGGTGTGGCGCTCCACCTCAGATGCTAAAAAACAATCTCCTTGGTCTAGCGCTATTGAAAAGGGGATAGACTCCCTCGCTAACTGGCTGATACCGACTTTAGGCCGCCCCGACAACTTTACTTTACTTTACTAAACTCAGCTTAAAAATTGACCTTGTGTCACATCCTGGTCGTGCGGGGGGGGGTGCTGGTAAATACATACAATAGACAAATTAAACAAATTATTTGAAATTAAAATAATTCAAAAACTTTATTTTATAGATAAAAATGTTATTATGTTAGAAAATCTTTATTCAGTAAGTTATCAAAAGCGAAATATTTGATTCAATACATTATCCTTTCCTTCTTTCATTAAATTAAGCCTCCAGTTGTCATATTGACGCAGTCCAGAATGTGATCCAAGAAAAGGTATCTTTGGATGTGGCATTGAACTGCATCCACTGGTGATGTAGATGGTTTGATCAGTTGTTTGATTATTTTGTTATATAAGGTGTGCTGTGGCCCATCACTTAAACTTATAGACTCAGCGTGGGCGCGTGGATTAAAGCACGCTCGAATACGTGATTAGTTAACTATTTAATCGCCGATCTTAAAAGACGTTCATTTGCACATATTCGACACAGACAAACGGATCAGAAAACAAGGAATCTGCTGAACACAAGGATTCTTCACTAAAGAACGACCAAAGGATTCTGCCTAACACCAAGGAACACAAAGGGATCTCCACTGTAAGGTGCTGTCACCTGCAGCCTAAAAATGGCCACAAAAATCGTATCATCAGTTTTATTTAGAAATCTCACAAAATTCTGTCGCGAATTCCGTTTCGAATTTCGATGTTTGAATTCGAAAAAACTCTTTCTTTGCAAATCATCAGCGAATAGCGAACGTAAATGAGTCAATTGTTTGGACCAGTTGAACCAGTTTACGTATAATAAATACCCGTATATTGGCCGGATTATTCTGGAATCTATTCTGACTTGGGAGGCAGGATCAAAGGTCACGGGGAGGGCTATCAGTCATCTACATATAAACAGTTCACTGTCTGGCGGAATCGCTCCAACTTTGTAAACTGCGTCCCGTTTGAAGCGGAACCTTCAAGAGAATATCGATTGTCGAGGATTTGAAGCTTTCGTGCTGATTATCACTTTATATCATTAAGCTATTTCATATCCAGTCTTTCAAAGAAATTTGGAACACTGGAATTCAGTAGGATGGTTGGTTGGTTGGTTTTACGGCCTGTCAAATATGCGTAGATTATACAATAGCGTTAAGTTCGAAGTATTATGTATGTGAAACTTGTGAAATTTCTCCGGTAAAATATTACACACACACACACACACACACACACACACACAGACAGACACAATGTCATACAGTAAAAATTGCAAGTTAAGGTAGCGTGGACACAGGGTCTACTGCGCCAGGTTACTGATGTTTTCACGCTACTTGGAATGAAGATCGCATAGGCAAAAAACTGTCAGTAAAGTTGTCGGGCGGCCTAAAGTCGGTATCAGCCAGTCAGCGAGGGAGTCTATCCCCTTTTCAATAGTGCTAGACCAAGGAGATTGTTTTGGCGTCTGAGGTGGAGCAGCCACACCTTCCATCAGCTCCTTACTTTACCGCACAGATCCCTGTGCTACTCATAACGCTGAGTTGGCGAGGACCGGTATCGAACTAGGAACCTTGTGGTTTCTAGCCGAACGCTCTACCGACTGAGCTAACAACTTATGTTATTTATATTAATGTACGATATCACATTATTCATGATATTGTATAGTCTACTGCATTATTCACAGTCTATTCTATTCTATTATCCTATCACCTTATTTCTATTATGCTATCACCTCTACTGAATTGTTTATTCTATAGTATGCTATAACATGTTTATGTTATAGTGTGGCGTCTACCATATTGTTGTATACAATCTACCAAATTATTTACATGGTAGTATACATTATATATATATCACGCAGTTTGCTATATCATTTACATTGTTGTACACGATCTTCCTCATTATTTATATGGTAGTGTGCGGTCTTCCACATTATGCAGTCTACCTCATTATTGATGTCCAGTACAGTCTACTATATGGTTTATATTAGCAAAGAAAAAAGAAAGAAAGAAAAAACACCCTCAGGGCGGTGTAAATCTTTATTTTTGAAAGATATTGCCAAGGTGGATGAGAATTAAAAATGTCAGCGGGTTTGTATCATTAAACAAAATCATTAAATTTATTAAAGTGTTGAAATTTTCTGATATAAGATGTGTGCCAGATGTCCGCTTCTACTTATAGACTCGCCGACAACCATGTGACCAACTTCTTTTCCAATCACTGACAGTGCTCTGCTGCTGATATTATTATTCATACTGGCTGTTCAGGTCATACCTAATCATTACTACTTGGATCTTCGTGGACAACGGATCATATCACTGGACCTTTTGACACAACGTAGGATTCCAAAACTTGGGACTTATTCACTTAGCAAAGGATTCTATAGTTCAGGACTTATTCACTTACCAAATGATTCTATAACTCAGGACTTACTTACTTTAAGTCCTTCTCAACTGGCCAAGTATGGCGGCCAGATACTTAACAGAGTAACAAAATAAAACAATATGAAATAGAAACTTGGTTCTGTCTTCCTCAGAGAAAATGTTGCATGCATTTAATAATTATTAATTAAATAATTATTCTGAATATTTTTCATATTATTTCCACATTGTATCGTAGGTATTAATTTGTAAACTATTTAGTTAACTTTTTGTTACTACAAAAAGGGCGAGAGAAAAAATGATTTTTTTAAGTTGATTACAAATAAGTTTTTTTTCCGTTTAAAGTAGTAATACAACTTTTTAATTAATTGGATAATTTATTTATCTAAATTGTCATTATTACAATGGAAATGATTCAAATGTTGAATTCTAAGGAACAGATTTTATTAATTCTATTAATATTAATATTTAATATTTAAAAAAGATAAAACATATATATAATAGAGGGTTGTTCTTTATTCTATGTATTAACAAATTTTGTCGTAAGTAGTGACGTGGTTTCAGTTACTGACAGACAGACACCGAATTTCCATTATCAAAACATCGTAGAATGAAATATACCACATTATTCATAATGTAGGTTACATTATTTCTACTCTCACTGTATTATTCAATTGCATAAAGAAAAGAAAGAAACTGCGAATAAAGTTTGAGATGATATATACCGATAGTACAGTTAAGATTAGAAAACATATTTTTTTTACTTACCACTCATCAAAAGGTGAAACGCAGACAACAAAACTCGCATATTCTTTAGTAACGTCATCCTGAGATATATGCGATGTTTTATTCCCGTGGAACCTAATTTCGAACGTTATATCTGCAAGAGAGAGAGAGAGAGAAAAAAGAAGAAAATGTTAGTTACAAGAAAGTAATTTCATGGGAAAATACAAGCATTCTTCAGTAGACGTACATCTGCAACTGACATGTATTGGTGATTAGTTAAAATGCATTTTGTTAAATAAAGTCTGTCTAGATATTTTGTGAAATCTTATGACCAAAACTTCGTAAATAAATGGCAAGGTATTCAATAAAACTTTTGGGAAGCTCACGGCGAGCGTGGGAAAACATCAGGCTCACTGTCTGTATAAAGTTGAAAGTGTATAGGGCATATGTTTTCAGCACCCTCTTGTAGGGTAGTGAAACCTGTACCCTGTAGTCCCATCAAGAGCTTCGGCTAAATAGCTTAAATAAAGTCAGTCTAGATATTTTGTGGAATCTAATGTCCAAAACTTCGTAAATAAATGGCAAGATATTCAATAAAACCTTTGGGAAGCTGACAGCGTGTGTGGGGCAACAGCAGGCTCACTGTCCGTATAAATGTTCAATAGTGTATAGGCCATGTGTTATCAGCACCCCCTTGTATGAAAGTGAAACTAGGACCCTGTATTCCTACCAATAGCGGCAGCTAAATAGCTTCTACTTTCGCTGCCTTAGACGTATACTGGGTATCACCTGGAGGAACAGGATCACTAACACAGCGGTTCTTGAGAGAGCATAACTCCCAGTTTGTGCTCTCAACGGAAACAGCGTTGTCTCTAAAAAAGCGATGGCAACAGAGTACCGCCACACCAACATCTTCCCTGCCCCAGCCTTCGCATGCAAAATCTAGGGTTGGTGGTGTTTTGCGAACATTGGTTTTCAAAGTCACAGAAGGTGCTATAACTTTAGAGTCACGAAAAATGCAATGCCTACGATTCAATAAAACAAGCATGAGTTGATTGCTTACTTGCTTATAGAAGTCCATTGCAAACAACGATTAACCCTTTCATGGAGTGAAACTTGTGCAAGAGATATCTTAAGTGGAAAGTGGATATACAGACCACAATTCACTGTCTTGCTCATCCGGCAGTTTATCTAGTGGCAGAGGAAAGTCAGAGACGACTGAGCTGACGCAGGGTGCTACAGGCCAGCCTGGAAGCCCCAGCTCTCTACCATAGCGCCGGGTTTTTGGCCTAGTTATACCGCTAGGTATTTGGTTGTTGGACATAACTGTAGTAGAAGCGGGGTCACCACGAGCTGGTAACATGCCGACAGTTAGGAGGCACGGGAACTAGTATACAATAGTAGAGGAAAGGGGGTAACCAAAATGGCCCACAGTTTTATTTTGTTACATTTTTCAGTTTCTTGGGAATCTTTTGTTTTTGTTACCCCAACCCCTCCATCTCCTTTAAATTATACGAAGCAAAACTATGTTTAAATTTCTAAATCATTCGAAAGGGATAATTTTAAGTAGGATAAAGCCATAGAGCGAAAGAGGCATTTTGGTGTAAGTAGGCTGCGCAAGAAGAGAATGCCAGGTTTATTTTTGAATGGATCGGTCAGCGAGTGAATCTAGCTAAATAGATCCATGTAGTGGTATGACCAGCTTTGTTATTTGATACAAACTAATTTATAATTAGCCTTAAGCATGATATATATATATATATATATATATATATAATATATATATATATATATATATATATATATATATATATTATATATATATATATAAGAAAAATTCTTTGTTTGTCGTGCACGTTCTTTTATAAAGGAAAATTGGTTGAGGCCAGCAAAGTCCAAAATTTAATAAAAATCAACACAGTATTGTTGTACACTCATTTTCAATGAGAAAACCCAAATGGAAAATATATCAAGGGTATAAACAAATGATTCTCAACCGGGGATCATATAACATTTTTTTGGATCCAGACCAGTAAAATGTATTTAACAATAAAAATACAATGGGATTTTTAAACAACGAATGGCTATGGAGAGTCCACCAGATTAAAATAGGATTAAAAGAGGGTCAATAGGTAAAAAAAGGTTGAGAAGCATTGGTATAAACAAATGATATATTAGCGATATATTTTAAAAGAGTCATATGAGTTCAAAACAAAAAACCTTGATTTTGCAAAAAAGAGAACGAAAGTTGTTACATTATTTTCCAATGTTGGCATTTGACTTTTATCTCCGATCACAAACACCACGGAGTAAACGGGCTCTGAAGATGATTTTTGCAAAATCGAAATATTGATCAATATCAGCTATGATTATGTTATAAATTGTTTTCTCTTTAACAGCATTGTGTGGTTTTTTCATTCCATCTTTTTCATACTCATACTGTCGGATTCATTTCCTTTCTTTTAACTTATATATATATATATATATATATATATATATATATATATATATATATATATATATATATATATATATATATAATAGTTTTTTTTCTTTATATTAGGCTTGCACTTATGTATATTTGTATTTATGTAGCTCTGTAAAATAATAGTCACAGCATTACGTCTTGAGCACACAAAGCCATGTCTGCCTATATCACTATGTCATATAAAGAGACGTGATTTCGCTGGTAGACGCCTTCGGCAAGCAGTATTCTATTTAGAATTATTTAAAATATAAAATAAGATTGAATATTAATTATAGAAAAATAAAAATAAAAATAAATAAAAAATAAACATGCAAACAATAGGTCATCATCAAGGCAGAGTGTTTTGACTTTTAAAAGAAAAACGAGTAATTCAGGATAAATATTCGAAATTTATTGCATCGTAAAATGGAATGATATATATATATATATATATATTATATATATATATATATATATATATATATATATATGCGTATGAAAAAGATGGAATGAAAACATCACACAATGCTGTTAAAGAGAAACAATTTATAACATAGTCATAGCTGAGATTGATCAATATTTCGATTTTACAAAAATCATCTTCAGAGCCCGTTTACTCCGTGGTGTTTGTGATCGGAGATAAAAGTCAAATGAGTTCAAAACAAAAAACCTTGATTTTGCAAAAAAGAGAACGAAAGTTGTTACATTATTTTCCAATGTGGGCATTTGACTTTTATCTCCGATCATAAACACCACGGAGTAAACGGGCTCTGAAGATGATTTTTGCAAAATCGAAATATTGATCAATATCAGCTATGATTATGTTATAAATTGTTTTCTCTTTAACAGAATTGTGTGGTGTTTTTCCATCTGTTTCATACTCATACTGTCGGATTCATTTCCTTTCTTTTAACTTATTATATATTATATATTATATATATATTATATTATATATATATATATATATAATATATATAGTTTTTTTTCTTTATATTAGGCTTACTTATGTATATTGTTTTTGTAGCTCTGTAAAAATAGTCACAGCATTACGTCGTGAGCACACAAGACATGTTGCCTTATTCACTATGTCATATAAAGAGACGTGATTTCGCTGGTAGACGCCTTCGGCAGCAGTATCTTTTAATTATTTAAATATAAAATATTGAATTTTATAGAAAAGGTCATCATCAAGGCAGAGTGTTTGACTTTTAAAAGAAAAACGAGTAATTCAGGATAAATATTCGAAATTTATTACATCGTAAAATAGAATTATATATATATATATATATATATTATATATATATATGAGTAAGAAAAGGTGGAATGAAAACATCACACAATGCTGTTAAAGAAGAAAACAATTTATAATATAATCATAGCTGATATTGATCAATATTTCGATTTTACAAAAATCATCATCAGAGCTCATTCACTCCCGTAGTTGTTTGGGTCGGAGAGGAAAGTTAAAATGAGTTTACAAAACAAAAACCTTAATACTGCAAAAAACGAAAGACGTTACAATATTCACCAACGTGGGCATTTCGCGCCATATATATGTCGGTCATGTTCCATGTATATCTTTTGACAATAAATGTAGCGAATTTTTGAGATGTTGGCAACAAAGCGAAAACAATTTAAACGGAAGGGGATGGGTGTTAAGAAATGTGACGGTTGGAATTCAAAAGACTTTTATTAAAGGAATTTTTTACGATTAAATGTTTTATTATTTAAATTTTATTTTTAAGTTCTGTGATTCATAAATGATTAGATATTTACTGTAATTAGTTTTTATATATAAAGTGAAAAAGTTATGAGCGGAATATGTTAATATTTTAGAAAAGGAGTTTTTATATATTTTTATTTAACGATTAATTATTTTTAAATTTCTAATTATTATTATTATTAAGTTCTGTATTTAATAAATGATTAAATATTTATTGTGTTTTGTTTTTATATATAAAGTAAAAAAGGTTATGGGCGGAATTGGTTATTATTTTAGATAATGTTAAGCGATTTGGATCTAATGTAAGGTATTATTTTAAACCGAAAACAAAAACAAAATAAAACGGAAAAGATCTTATTCATAAAACAAAACAATAAACCAAAATTTAATTTAATGGGACGTAAATAACGGAAAAAGTTATGTGAAGGGGATTTTATGGTTTCTGATAATAAGAGTCGCTAGATAAGGGGATATATTAAAGAAACCTTGTCTTTGGGGTATGGTTTTATGGGTAAGAATAACACAAGATTCCATAATTCTACGCAGTGTTTTATCATGTATGTGGGTTAATATTTTAGCACCTTTGAAATCAAAGGTATGATTGTGATCAAAGATGTGTTTAGCTAATGCATTGTTTTGGAAACCACGTTTAATGTGATATTTGTGTTCCGATAGACGTTTAGTTAAGGATCGGGAAGTCTCCCCTACATATTTCTTTTTACATTTTAAGCAGTCAATAGTGTAGACTCCAGCATCAGAATGTATGTGTCTGGGGTTATTTTTATTTTGAAGGATGTTCTTCACTGTCTTCGTGGGGTGAGCGACAGTTTTTATACCAATCTTACTTAAGTTTCTATTTATTTTATCAGTAATAGGATTATTTGGAAGTATGATGTATCTATCAGAGACGTTATTACTATTATGTTGTGTGTCATTGTTTGGAGATGTGATATTATTATTCTTGTTTTTATTATGTATTTTAAATGCCTTTTTTCTGGCACGGTGTACGAAATTTAAGGGGTATTGTAATTTGAGGAAAGACCTCTCAATAAAATTGAATTCTTCATCTAAATGTTGCTTGTTACATATCCTAAGAGCTCGTAGAAAGAAACCAATTATGATACCACTTTTTATCTTAGTGTTATGGTTGGAATAAAAATGGATGTAGTCATTTTTGTTAGTATTTTTGTGATAAACTTTGAATTCTAAACTGTTGTTATTATTTATGATAAGTGTGTCTAAAAATGGTAGGGAGTGGTTATGTTCCAGTTCATGTGTAAATTGGATGGAGGGTTCAACATCATTTAATTTGTCAATATGTTAATTAAATTACAATTTTTCGGGTAAATGAATAGGGTGTCATCAATGTAACGGAAAAAATTAGAGTTATTTGGTAGAATATATTGAAAGGGACCGGATTCTAAAAATTCAAGAAAAAGGCACGCCAAAACGCCGCTCAGAGGTGAACCCATAGGCAACCCGAACTTTTGTCTGTAGAAGGTTCCCTCGTACTGGAAAAAGCAATTCCTAGTGCAAAGTCTACAAATTTGAATTATCTTGTTAGTGGGTAATGAAAAAGAGGTGTTGATTTTGTTGAGATGGTTTTCTAGGCGAGTAATGCATTTGTCAACCGGGATACTAGTATAGAGTGATTTAATATCTAAACTTGCTAAACATTTGTTGTTCATGTCAATATTTTTTATTTTTGAAATTAAGCTATTAGAATTTTTTATATGGGATTTGCTAATTGTACCTAAGAGGGGGTTAGTAATTTAGCAAGAGATTTAGCAATTTTATGAGGGGCAGTGCCAATTCCCGAAATTATAGGTCTTAACGGAATCCCAGGTTTGTGCGTTTTAGGGAGGCCGTAAATAGTGGGGACGATAGGGTGGTAGTCTATCAAAGAGAGCCAAGTTTTGTCAGTGTTGCCTATTAATTTTTTGTATGTTTTGTTGAAAATGATTGTGCTGTTAGTAATGGTTTGTGGAGAGATTTTTTCATAAGTGTTGAGATCATTAAGGATATCAAGCATTTTTACATGGTATTGTTTAGAACACATAACGACCACTCCACCACCTTTGTCAGAGGGGGTGATACGTATGTCGTTGTTGGATGATAATTTTTTTAAAGCAGATATATATCTCCTGGGTAGGGTGGAAGTGTTTTTATGGTTGGTAGTAGTGGCTGCAATAATCCCTTGAATAAATCCTTTATGGAAGTCAGAGTCATTGTGCTTGTAGTTCTTTTTGATGGTGTTGATTAAATTTAATTTATTAATGCCAGTGGTGAATTTTAAGCCAAATTGAAGGGCTTCCAATTCGACTGAGGTTAGAAATATGTCCGAAATGTTTTGGATTATGTCAGTATTGCCAATATCCTTCCATCTGCTATTATCACAAAGTGACTTGAGTTTATTTTTTAGTTTGGAGATATGTATGTGGTTGATGTCAGTGATTTCATTTCTAATTCGTTCGGCTGTATCGCGGGACATGATGTTATTTTTGCGTAGGTGAATACCCAAAATGTTGGCTTCATCGAAAGTGGAGTTTTCAGACATCCATAAGTCTTCAATGGAAGACTCCAAAAAGTCTTTAATAAATTCCGGAAAAATATGGTGGGACGGCTTTAAAATAGTCGGCAGGCTCCTAGGAATGACTTTTTCAAAAATGCAGTTCCTAAGAAACATTCTTCTATTCCGAAAAGAGTGAGCAGAAATTAAAAGGTTTTTGTATTTCCTTATGCTTCGGTAGTCATCCATGGTGTAAGGTAGTAGAAAGGATGGAAGATGTTTTCGTTCAAATGTATGTGTTTCCAAAGACAGGATATAAGTAAAAAGAAAGGAAATTAATCCGACAATATGAGTAAGAAAAGGTGGAATGAAAACATCACACAATGCTGTTAAAGAAGAAAACAATTTATAATATAATCATAGCTGATATTGATCAATATTTCGATTTTACAAAAATCATCATCAGAGCTCATTCACTCCCGTAGTTGTTTGGGTCGGAGAGGAAAGTTAAAATGAGTTTACAAAACAAAAACCTTAATACTGCAAAAAACGAAAGACGTTACAATATTCACCAACGTGGGCATTTCGCGCCATATATATGTCGGTCATGTTCCATGTATATCTTTTGACAATAAATGTAGCGAATTTTTGAGATGTTGGCAACAAAGCGAAAACAATTTAAACGGAAGGGGATGGGTGTTAAGAAATGTGACGGTTGGAATTCAAAAGACTTTTATTAAAGGAATTTTTTTACGATTAAATGTTTTATTATTTAAATTTTATTTTTAAGTTCTGTGATTCATAAATGATTAGATATTTACTGTAATTAGTTTTTATATATAAAGTGAAAAAGTTATGAGCGGAATATGTTAATATTTTAGAAAAGGAGTTTTTATATATTTTTATTTAACGATTAATTATTTTTAAATTTCTAATTATTATTATTATTAAGTTCTGTATTTAATAAATGATTAAATATTTATTGTGTTTTGTTTTTATATATAAAGTAAAAAAGGTTATGGGCGGAATTGGTTATTATTTTAGATAATGTTAAGCGATTTGGATCTAATGTAAGGTATTATTTTAAACCGAAAACAAAAACAAAATAAAACGGAAAAGATCTTATTCATAAAACAAAACAATAAACCAAAATTTAATTTAATGGGACGTAAATAACGGAAAAAGTTATGTGAAGGGGATTTTATGGTTTCTGATAATAAGAGTCGCTAGATAAGGGGATATATTAAAGAAACCTTGTCTTTGGGGTATGGTTTTATGGGTAAGAATAACACAAGATTCCATAATTCTACGCAGTGTTTTATCATGTATGTGGGTTAATATTTTAGCACCTTTGAAATCAAAGGTATGATTGTGATCAAAGATGTGTTTAGCTAATGCATTGTTTTGGAAACCACGTTTAATGTGATATTTGTGTTCCGATAGACGTTTAGTTAAGGATCGGGAAGTCTCCCCTACATATTTCTTTTTACATTTTAAGCAGTCAATAGTGTAGACTCCAGCATCAGAATGTATGTGTCTGGGGTTATTTTTATTTTGAAGGATGTTCTTCACTGTCTTCGTGGGGTGAGCGACAGTTTTTATACCAATCTTACTTAAGTTTCTATTTATTTTATCAGTAATAGGATTATTTGGAAGTATGATGTATCTATCAGAGACGTTATTACTATTATGTTGTGTGTCATTGTTTGGAGATGTGATATTATTATTCTTGTTTTTATTATGTATTTTAAATGCCTTTTTTCTGGCACGGTGTACGAAATTTAAGGGGTATTGTAATTTGAGGAAAGACCTCTCAATAAAATTGAATTCTTCATCTAAATGTTGCTTGTTACATATCCTAAGAGCTCGTAGAAAGAAACCAATTATGATACCACTTTTTATCTTAGTGTTATGGTTGGAATAAAAATGGATGTAGTCATTTTTGTTAGTATTTTTGTGATAAACTTTGAATTCTAAACTGTTGTTATTATTTATGATAAGTGTGTCTAAAAATGGTAGGGAGTGGTTATGTTCCAGTTCATGTGTAAATTGGATGGAGGGTTCAACATCATTTAATTTGTCAATATGTTAATTAAATTACAATTTTTCGGGTAAATGAATAGGGTGTCATCAATGTAACGGAAAAAATTAGAGTTATTTGGTAGAATATATTGAAAGGGACCGGATTCTAAAAATTCAAGAAAAAGGCACGCCAAAACGCCGCTCAGAGGTGAACCCATAGGCAACCCGAACTTTTGTCTGTAGAAGGTTCCCTCGTACTGGAAAAAGCAATTCCTAGTGCAAAGTCTACAAATTTGAATTATCTTGTTAGTGGGTAATGAAAAAGAGGGTTTGATTTTGTTGAGATGGTTTTCTAGGCGAGTAATGCATTTGTCAACCGGGATACTAGTATAGAGTGATTTAATATCTAAACTTGCTAAACATTTGTTGTTCATGTCAATATTTTTTATTTTTGAAATTAAGCTATTAGAATTTTTTATATGGGATTTGCTAATTGTACCTAAGAGGGGGGTTAGTAATTTAGCAAGAGATTTAGCAATTTTATGAGGGGCAGTGCCAATTCCCGAAATTATAGGTCTTAACGGAATCCCAGGTTTGTGCGTTTTAGGGAGGCCGTAAATAGTGGGGACGATAGGGTGGTAGTCTATCAAAGAGAGCCAAGTTTTGTCAGTGTTGCCTATTAATTTTTTGTATGTTTTGTTGAAAATGATTGTGCTGTTAGTAATGGTTTGTGGAGAGATTTTTTCATAAGTGTTGAGATCATTAAGGATATCAAGCATTTTTACATGGTATTGTTTAGAACACATAACGACCACTCCACCACCTTTGTCAGAGGGGGTGATACGTATGTCGTTGTTGGAAGATAATTTTTTTAAAGCAGATATATATCTCCTGGGTAGGGTGGAAGTGTTTTTATGGTTGGTAGTAGTGGCTGCAATAATCCCTTGAATAAATCCTTTATGGAAGTCAGAGTCATTGTGCTTGTAGTTCTTTTTGATGGTGTTGATTAAATTTAATTTATTAATGCCAGTGGTGAATTTTAAGCCAAATTGAAGGGCTTCCATTTCGACTGAGGTTAGAAATATATCCGAAATGTTTTGGATTATGTCAGTATTGCCAATATCCTTCCATCTGCTATTATCACAAAGTGACTTGAGTTTATTTTTTAGTTTGGAGATATGTATGTGGTTGATGTCAGTGATTTCATTTCTAATTCGTTCGGCTGTATCGCGGGACATGATGTTATTTTTGCGTAGGTGAATACCCAAAATGTTGGCTTCATCGAAAGTGGAGTTTTCAGACATCCATAAGTCTTCAATGGAAGACTCCAAAAAGTCTTTAATAAATTCCGGAAAAATATGGTGGGACGGCTTTAAAATAGTCGGCAGGCTCCTAGGAATGACTTTTTCAAAAATGCAGTTCCTAAGAAACATTCTTCTATTCCGAAAGAGTGAGCAGAAATTAAAAGGTTTTTGTATTTCCTTATGCTTCGGTAGTCATCCATGGTGTAAGGTAGTAGAAAGGATGGAAGATGTTTTCGTTCAAATGTATGTGTTTCCAAAGACAGGATATAAGTTAAAAGAAAGGAAATTAATCCGACAATATGAGTAAGAAAAGGTGGAATGAAAACATCACACAATGCTGTTAAAGAAGAAAACAATTTATAATATAATCATAGCTGATATTGATCAATATTTCGATTTTACAAAAATCATCATCAGAGCTCATTCACTCCCGTAGTTGTTTGGGTCGGAGAGGAAAGTTAAAATGAGTTTACAAAACAAAAACCTTAATACTGCAAAAAACGAAAGACGTTACAATATTCACCAACGTGGGCATTTCGCGCCATATATATGTCGGTCATGTTCCATGTATATCTTTTGACAATAAATGTAGCGAATTTTTGAGATGTTGGCAACAAAGCGAAAACAATTTAAACGAAGGGGATGGGTGTTAAGAAATGTGACGGTTGGAATTCAAAAGACTTTTATTAAAGGAATTTTTTTACGATTAAATGTTTTATTATTTAAATTTTATTTTTAAGTTCTGTGATTCATAAATGATTAGATATTTACTGTAATTAGTTTTTATATATAAAGTGAAAAAGTTATGAGCGGAATATGTTAATATTTTAGAAAAGGAGTTTTTATATATTTTTATTTAACGATTAATTATTTTTATTTTTAAATTTCTAATTATTATTATTATTAAGTTCTGTATTTAATAAATGATTAAATATTTATTGTGTTATGTTTTTATATATAAAGTAAAAAAGGTTATGGGCGGAATTGGTTATTATTTTAGATAATGTTAAGCGATTTGGATCTAATGTAAGGTATTATTTTAAACCGAAAACAAAAACAAAATAAAACGGAAAAGACCTATAATTTCGGGAATTGGCACTGCCCCTCATAAAATTGCTAAACTCTTGCTAAATTACTAACCCCCCTCTTAGGTACAATTAGCAAATCCCATATAAAAAATTCTAATAGCTTAATTTCAAAATAAAAAATATTGACATGAACACAAATGTTTAGCAAGTTTAGATATTTCACTCCTAACTAGTATCCCGGTTGACAAATGCATTACTCGCCTAGAAAACCATCTCAACAAAATCAACACTCTTTTTCATTACCCACTAACAAGATAATTCAAATTTGTTAGACTTTGCACTAGGAATTGCTTTTCCAGTACGAAGGGAAACCTTCTACAGACAAAAGTTCGGGTTGCTATGGGTTCACCTCTGAGCGGCGTTTTGGCGTGCCTTTTTCTTGAATTTTAGAATCCGGTCCCTTTC
>CM042152.1:43232431-43259362 GCA_023376005.1 Doryteuthis pealeii | reverse complement strand
GAGAGATCCTAAACAAAGGAGAGAAGAGAGAGAGAAGAAGAAAGAAAAGAAGAAGGATGAAAATGAAAGAAGAAGAAGAAGAGAGAGAAGAAGAAGAAGAAGAGAAAGAGAAGAGAGAGAACAGGAACAGAGAAAGGAATGGAAAGAAGAAAAAAGGATGAGAAGAAGAGAGAGAAGAGAGAAGAGAGAAGAGAGATAGAAGAAGAGAGAAGAAGAGAAGAAGATGGGAATGAGGAAGAAGAAGAAGAAGAGAAGAAGAAGAAGAGAAGAAGAGAAGAAGAACAGGAACAAGGAGAAGGAAATGGAGAAGAAAAGGAATGAGAAGAAGAGAAGAAGAAGAAAATGGGAATGAGAAGAGAAGAAGAAGAGGAAGAAGAAGAAGAAGAGGAATGAGAAGAAGAACAAGAACAGACAAAAAGAAAAGAACAACAAGAACAGAAAAAGAGGACTGGAAAGAAGAAGAAGAGAGAAGAAGAAGAGAAGAGAAGAAGAGAGAAGGAAGAAGAAAAGAAGAGAGCGAAGAGAAGAGAGAAAAAGGAATGAGAAGAAAGAAGAAGAAGAAGAAGAAGAAGAGAGAAGAAGAAGAAGAAGACGATTCATACATGAGAAGATGGAGAAATTGAATCATCATATATGTAGCGGTAACAATTTCTGTCAGTGAGGAAAGAAAAGAAAATGTTTTAGAAGAATACAAAACCGGTTGGACTTGGGGGGGAGGTGAAAGAAGTAGAGATAGTGAGACAAAATAAGTGTATTATAGGTTGGACTGTTATGGGGGTGGGTGGGTAAGAAGTAGAAATAGAAGAGAAAATGGGAAAAAAAGATAAAAGTTATTAGACAGGAGTGGAGAAAGAAAAAAAAGAAAAAAAAAAAGAGAAAGAAAGAAACACACAACACAAACAACATAAAAAAGGTTAAGCAAAAGAAGAAAGACGGTGAGGCGGCGATATAAATGATGTTGACGATGTGGATGATGCTGGAAGAGCTAGCGACTGCCGAGTCGAAGTTGGAGTTTATCTGAACAGTAATGCGAGCGATATCTTGTCAGAAAGCGATGATGGTCTCCGAATGCGATAAAAGCACATCAAACGGCCGTTACATATGGAATTGAATGCAGACCCATTCACCATTTCGTTTGAAGTGAAGACAGTGCACGTTCAATGCAGCTTTCTCATCTCTCACGGATTCCCGCTCTTTTTACCAGCGCCGTCTTATATTTGGTCTGCTGTCTTCATCTCCTCCATTTTTCGATTTCTTTTCTTTCTTTTTTTTTTTTCGTTCTTTTGTTTTTCATCCTAGAATTTTGGGAAAAGTGGGAAGAAAATTGAGGTCATGCTTTAGTAAGAGGAGAAGGAGGGGGAACTTTTTACCCTTCTCTTATATATATATATATATATATATATATATATATATTCAGTTATTATTATTATTTTTATTATCATTTTATATCTTCAGTTATTATGATATAATAATATACTATTATTAATTTCAGTTATTATTATTATTATTATTACATCTTTAGTTATTACTATTATTATTATTAAATCTTTAGTTATTACTACTTACACTACTAGATCTTCAGTTATTAGTATTATTTATATCTTAGTTATTATTCTATATTATTCAGTTATTATTATATTATTCAGTTATTATTACTATTATTCTCTTCGGTTATTATTATTATAATTATTATATCTTTAGTTCTTCTTCTTCTTCTCTTTTCTTCTTCTTCTTTTCTTCTAATTATTATTATTATTATTATTATTATTATATTATTATTATTATTATTTATCTTTCGGTTATTATATTACTATTATTAATATTTCAGTTATTATTATTTCAATTATCATCATCATTATCATTACTATTATCATATCTTCGGTTATATTATTATATCATCATCATCATCATTATTATTCTTTATTATATATTCGGTTATTTTATTATCATTATCATCATCATTATTATTACTATTTCATTCTTCGGTTATTATTATTATCATCATCATTATTATTACTATTAACAATTTTCGTTATTATTTATCATCTCATTATTATATTATATTTTTATATTCGGTTATTATTATTATTTCATATCATCATATATTATTACTATTATT
Source organism: Doryteuthis pealeii (assembly GCA_023376005.1). Classification (NCBI taxonomy): domain Eukaryota; kingdom Metazoa; phylum Mollusca; class Cephalopoda; order Myopsida; family Loliginidae; genus Doryteuthis; species Doryteuthis pealeii. The sequence goes on along the minus strand of CM042152.1, from coordinate 43,257,243 downwards.
TATATTCGGTTATTATTATTATTATTATAATCATCATTTATATTACTATTATTATATTTGGTTTTATTATTATCAATCATCATTATTATTACATTATATATCTTCGGTTTTATTATATCCATCATCAATCATCATTATTATTACTATTATTATCTTCGGTTATTAATTATTATTATTTTATTTATTTATTATTATTATTTTATCTTCAGTTATTATTATTATTTATCATTATTAATTATTGCATTTGAACATCATTCATCAATATTTTTTATACTGTCCTTTCTCTCACCCTCCATGCACACCTCAGCGTATATTCAAATAAGTTACGAGTCTTCTACCTTTGTACTTCACGCAGTCAAGCTTTTAGCAATAAAAAAAAGTTTAAAAAGAAAAAAGAAAAGAAAGATGGAAGACGATTCACTGGTGCGATGTATGCAAAATTCCATTTTTATTTTTTATGTTTTTGTTTGTTTTGTTTTTTTCTTCTTCTTTTGCCACAATAGTCCAATGCATATCCACTTTGATTTTGAAAAGTATTAGAAGCTGCTGGTGCTTCTTTCTTGCTGCAGTACTTCAAGTGTGAGACAGAAACAATATTTCAACCCATTGCCAGCGATCGGTGTTCGAGCACAGATAAGAACGAAAGTTTCGTATGCATATTTATAAAACGGTAAGCCAGGCCTTTACTACTGGGATGATGGGAGAAACTCATTCTCAGCGGCCCTCCATTGGCCTTATGCCAGACTATACAAAATAGAACAGTTTCTAAATTATAATAATTTTAGAGTTCAGCTGTGGCAAGTGTAAATTGAGTACATTTCTCTCTCTCTCTCTCTCCCTCTCTGTCTGTCTGTCTGTCTGTCTGTCTGTCTCTCTTCTCTCTCTATATATATAATATATATATAATACCTTATCATAATGGAGATTGGGCGTCTATCTGCCTGTCACCGAAACTACGTGTTGCTTACCGTTCCAATATTCACGAATTTCATAAGTTTATCGATAGGTATGATAAACTTTTGCAAAGACTATTTTATAGTCAACACTTTAATACATAGATTAAATTTTAGTAACTAACAACGTCTATGAAAATCTGCGTTAGATTTGCCTCAAACCAGCCCATGTTATCACGTTTTAAAATCCTCAGTGTGTATTATATCATTAAAATAAAGGTTTACATAATATATAGTGTAGCTAATTTGCATACTGGTTTTAATAAACCCTGGGTTAATAGATAATTACTTGGTGTTCTTATCTCTAATATTATTGTTTTATTCTCCAAGGTAATCAGACATATGAATTATTTTATATAGAAGCCAATTAGAATATACTTAAAATAAGTGTAAACTTTTAATATGCGTTCTCATTTACTTTTTGCTAGTCTCTCTCTCTATCTCTGATATATATATATATATATATATATATATAATATAATATTATATATACTTATTGGTTATTTGAACATATATATTATATATATATATATACATATATATATATATATATATATACATATATATACATATATTATCTGGTTATTTGTACATATATAATATATTATATTATATATATGTACAAATAACCAGATCAGTATATAATATATATATATATATATATATATATATATACATACTGATCTGGTTATTTGTATATATATATATATATATATATATATATATATATATATATATATATATATAACATATATATATATATACACACATACATATTATTAATATATAATACACACACATATATATATACATATATATATATATATATTTATATATATATATATACCACACACATATATATATATACACAATATATATATACTATCTGGTTATTTGTATATATATTATATAATATATATATATATATATATATATCTTATCTGGTTATTTGTACAGGACCCTTTGTTCATAAAAATGTATATAATTTTTTTTTACACAGATATATTAGATAGAAAAATTTCAGTCAGTGTTGAGAGCTCAGTCTACAATAATTTGATAATTATATATTGTTCATAAACTTGAAAGGACAAATTAAAACTCAGTCATGATAGCAGTTAAAAAATCTTTTTCAACTATAATTCGCCTTTTTACTATAATTCTCATTTCTCTCAAAAATTGGAATTATGGTTTAAATCAATTTATATCTACTAACATGAGTTCTGGTTGTATATTATATATATATATATATATATATATATATTATATATATATATATATATATATTTTGGGAGGATATGTGCTTAATTGAAGTCGTCCGTAATTTGAAAGTTAATTAATTAATAATTAATTAATTAGGCGGGCATAGCTATTTAAATGACTGTCAAGCTGACGGGCGAGGACCGTAACCCTTGACAGTCGGGTTTCGAATAACGCACAAGGCAGTCTTCCTATCTATAGCTCTGCTGATGAGGCCGAAATGTACATACAGAGATTGATTTTTCTCGATTTGTTTAGCCTTACATTAAATAGGTATGCCCGCCTAATTAATTAATTATTAATTAATTAACTTTCAATATATATATATCGCTGAAGAGACTTAATGAAGTCGAAACAGTCTGTACGGTGTTCTGCATAGCGAGCCATCCTTTGCGGGATTTTCTTGTCAAGATTATTTTCTATAATTATCGAATCTTATTCGATACATGCATTTGTAATTGCCTTCAAGCAGAAATATAAATAATAATTTATTCAACTTGCTTCTATAAAAAACAAACATCCAAAAATCTTATTCACTTCGCCGAAGAGCTAAACGGCCGTGTTTGTTTACTAAATAAACGTCTACTTGCCTGCTATGGCAGGGGCGTGTAAAGTATCTTCATTGACAAGGTTAATTTCGCAGGGATTGTTCGCTATGTACCGGCGGCCGAACGGATATGGTCTCTGACTATGCCTGTGAAGTCCGGTTTCGATTCCTGTCGGAGGGGAGTCGTTAGTATACATCGCTGAGAGACTTAATGAGTCGAAACAGTCTGTACGGTGTTCTGCATAGCGAGCCATCCTTTGCGGGATTTTCTTGTCAAGATTATTTTCTATATTATCGAATTATTCGATACATACATTGTAATTGCCTTCAAGCAGAAATATAAATATATATATATATATATATATATATATATATAAAGTCGACGGGGTGGTTTAAAGTCGGTATCAGCCCGACAGCGAGGGAGTCTATCCAAGAAGATTGTTTTTTTTTGGTGTCTGATGTGGAGCGCCACACCTAATATCAGCTCCTCACTTTATCGCACGGCTCACTATGCTACTCTTACGCTGAGTTAGCGAGGGTCGGTATCGAACTTTGAACCTTGCGATTCCTAGTCAAGTACTCTACCGACTGAGCTAAACCGGCCCTGCAAAGGCTCTTGGCTAATGATGTTTTTAAAATCCTGTTTGGAAGTGGTTTGGTTCAAGTTAGATGTGGTAGATGTATTTGTTCAAATAAGGGTTATTGACACCCATATTTTATTTACAGGTCGGTGACAGACAGACAAACAGACAAACATACGGAGATTTAGAATGTTTTTATATAGATCATAAAATTTTAAAGAACTCACTTGTTTTTCCCTTGATACAGTGCTCAGCATTAAAAGATCTGATGTAGCAACGGATACGTGGTAAAGCTTAAAATCTTTGAATTAAATCCGTCGATAAAAACAAATGAAACGATGATTTCAGAAACAAACTATTTTAATTCGTTGCTATTGACAGTTTTATTTCGGAATCTAAAGCTTCTAACACGTATACACACACACACACACACACACACACACATACATACATACATACACACACTCACACATACATATATATATATATATATATATATATATATATATATAAATATGTGGGGGGAGGTTGATAAAATATCTAGATTGAAGGTGTATTTACCAAGATAGAAATTAACAATAAATTTAACGTTAGTTTTTTTTTTTTTTAGAATACAATGTGTGTCAAGAATTACAGATTTTAAAGCTGTATTTTTCCAAGATATAAATGAAGAATGGATGGAACATTCATTTTTCAGAATACTAGGTGTGTCAAAAAGTAACGAAAATCTCGATACTTTTTAACACCATATATATATTATATATATATATATATATATATATATAATATATATATATATTACGGTTCGCAGCAACGGGGACAAATTCGTCAGGGAGACAATTCCCTAAAATAGGAGCAGGGATACTGCTACCGTTGGCACGCTGGGTTTTCATTTGGACGTCTGCGGCCATGCCGAAAGAATATATGATAGCGAGAAATAGAAATAGTTAAGGGATTTGATATGGAAGATAGGAAGGGGGAAACAATTTTTTTTTTAAATGTCAAAATTGTATTTCATTTTATTATGCTAATTTGTTTGGACCACGTTGGGACTGGTTTTAGTGATGTAAGTACTGTTGTTCCGAGGCTTTTTAGCCAGATTCTTGCCCTGATGAGCTTGTAAGTGAAACTATGAGTTGGTATATCGGACTCATTGGGATTAATATAATTATATATACTAGCAACAGAAAACACCTTCCGGGCGTCGTAAAAAATAATTTTTGAAAGACGTTGCCTGAGAGGGTGGGAGTTAAAAATTCAATGTCAGAGGGTTCGTATCATAAGTAAGTAAAATCCTCATATTTATTAAAGGAGTAAAAACAAAAACAAAAAAAAAAACAATTTGAAATTAAAACTGAGCCCCGTCGCTCTCAAATAAAATGTTGCATGCATGTAATAATCAAAAATTATTTTGAATATTTTCCACATCAATTTTTAACAAATCGTAGTATTTATTTATTTGTAAACTTTTTAGTTAACTTCTTGTTACTGTAAAAAAGGGGACGAGAGTAAAAAAAAAAACAATTTTTAGAATTGCTTACTCAAATTTTGAGTGTATATAGCATAAGAATATTGGGACGTAAGCTGTGACGTAGAGCTATGACGTAGTTTTTGTTACAGACAGAAATACAGACAATCTCCATTATTAATAGATATGTACTGGTGGTCCCTACAGTCCGTTATCATCTTACAACACCCTCTGGTTAAGAATGCGACCGTCCAAATCTATGTTCTAAATGATGCTCTCTTGTAGAAACCAGCACATGGGTACGCCACTTTGGACAGTCCAGTGAGGATCTCCATCGATGAGCCCTGTGTATATTCTGGATGCTGTTCAGGGAATATCCAGTATGCAATGAGCGATAGGGGCGGTTGGCGAGAGATCGTCATGGATATCAGTGTCGCCAGCGTGACAATGATATTAACATAAGTAGTAGTAAAGAAGGTGCAGTGTCTTTTTGTCGGTATCATCATTCACAGCGAAGGGTTATATCCCCTTCTCACTAGCGCTAGTGTTACATATTAATTGGATCCCTATTACTTTTTAAGGTAGTATAGAAATCCTTATGTCGATCAGTACAGCTGATGGCCTTGAGAGTGAGTGACAATGCTTGACCTCACTCTCACCTTGCTTTCTGGGGATAGAATCGTGAGAACGGAACCCCGATAGAAAGCCCTTTCCGGTTAAAGGTGGCCAACTCAGTAAGTCAGTTGCAGTAGTCAGTTAGAGATAGTCAGTTGAGAGTTAGGACTGAAGCTAGCAAGATGTGACTCTCCGCGCGCATTTGTCTGGTCTTGGGGATCCAGAATAAAATAACATCAAAAGTAAATCGAAGTCTTGTTGTTATTACTAAAAGCTAACAATGACACAAGGCTTCTGATAAGAAATGGTCCCCAGCAGAACCAGACACGGAATCCCCAGATAAGAAAGACCAGACGAGACCATTAGAAGATAGAAGATAGAAGACAGAAGACTAGACGATCAGAAGACGGCCGGAAGAATAGACCAGAGTAAGACGTAACAAATATATCTATTTGGTACCGTGACGAAACGGCTACGCAACACTAGGTCAGGAAGATGGTGTTTTTTTTTTGCGTTTGAATGTGGGTTTGTATCACTTGGGGTCTTCACTGCAAAACGGCTGGTTAATTCTTTTAACATAAGCATATCTGAAGCTCGCTAGTACCACAAAGTTCTCATCACAAAGCAAAAAAAATCAACCATGTGACAGGTGGTATCTTGGGGCACTCGTAAATCAAAGTGCCACTGTAACTGATAAAATTTAAAAAACACTGATATTCTTACTTTATTGGTAAAACTAGTATATCCCAGTCCTCGTTTTTACAAAGACTAGATGTCTAGCCAGCCATCTAGATGACTACACATCACCACTTTATTATATCAACTGTTCAGCTATGCACACGTTTTTCTGTAAATAGGATTTTTAAACTGAAAATTGAACCATACAAAAAAGCTCGACGAAAGGCATGAATCCAACTACTCTCCTTACAACTATGGGTAAATAGTAGGGCGGACTACGCTCTCGCAACATTGTATGACAATGGTCTAGGAGAAGAAAAAACGTGAATTAAATATGGTTAGCTCAGTCGGTAGAGCGTTCGGCTAGAAACCACAAGGTTCCTAGTTCGATACTGGTCCCCGCCAACTCAGCGTATGAGTAGTACAGGGATCTGTGCGGTAAAGTAAGGAGCTGATGGTAGGTGTGGCGCTCCACCTCAGATGCTAAAAAACAATCTCCTTGGTCTAGCGCTATTGAAAGGGGATAGACTCCCTCGCTAACTGGCTTGATACCGACTTTAGGCCGCCCCGACAACTTTACTTTACTTTACTAAACTCAGCTTAAAAAATTGACCTTGTGTCACAATCCTGGTCGTGCGGGGGGGTGCTGGTAAATACATACAATAGACAAATTAAGCAAATTATTTGAAATTAAAATAATTCAAAAACTTTATTTTATAGATAAAAACGTTATTATGTTAGGAAATCTTTATTCAGTAGGTTATCAAAAGCTAAATATTTGATTCAATACATTATCCTTTCCTTCTTTCATTAAATTAAGCTTCCAGTTGCCATGTTGACGCAACCCAGAATGTGATCCAAGAAAAGGGATCTCTGGATATGGCATTGAACTGCATCCACTGGTGATGTGGATGGCTTGATCAGTTGCTTGATTATTTTGTTATATAAGGTGTGCTCTGGCCCACCACTTAAACTTATAGACTCAGCGTGGGCGCGTGGATTAAAGCACGCTCGAATACGTGATTAGTTAACTATTTAATCGCCGATCTTAAAAGACGTTCATCTGCACGAATTCGACACAGACAAACGGATCAGCAAACAAGGAATCTGCTGAACACAAGGATTCTTCACTAAAGAACGACCAAAGGATTCTGCCTAACACTAAGGAACACAAAGGGATCTCCACTGTAAGGTGCTGTCACCTTCAGCCTAAAAATGACCACAAAAATCGTAACATCAGTTTTATTTAGAAATCTCACAAAATTCTGTCGCGAATTTCGTTTCGAATTTCGATGTTTGAATTCGAAAAAACTCTTTCTTTGCAAATCATCAGCGAATAGCGAACGTAAATGAGTCAATTGTTTGGACCAGTTGAACCAGTTTACATATAATAAATACCCGTATATTGGCCGGATTATTCTGGAATCTATTCTGACTTGGGAGGCAGGATCAAAGGTCACGGGGAGGGCTATCAGTCATCTACATATAAACAGTTCACTGTCTGGCGGAATCGCTCCAACTTTGTAAACTGCGTCCCGTTTGAAGCGGAACCTTCAAGAGAATATCGATTGTCGAGGATTTGAAGCTTTCGTGCTGATTATCACTTTATATCATTAAGCTATTTCATATCCAGTCTTTCAAAGAAATTTGGAACACTGGAATTCAGTAGGATGGTTGGTTGGTCGGTTGGTTGGTTTTACGGCCTGTCAAATATGCGTAGATTATACAATAGCGTTAAGCTCGAAGTATTATGTATGTGAAACTTGTGAAATTTCTCCGGTAAAATATTACACATACACACACACACACACACACACACACGCACACACGCACGCACACACACACACACAACAACACACAAACACACTTAATTTTATTTAGACAGTAAAAATTGCGACTCGTTCGTGTTTTTGCCCCTTCAGTTAATTCACCCCTTTTGTTCATAAACACACAAACACACACATATATAATATATATTATCAATAATATCGGTGGTAAATATCATGGATAGAGTATATATATATATATATATATTATATATATATATATATATATATATATAATAAGTTAAGTTAAGCGTGGACACAGGGTCTACTGCGCCAGGTTACTGATGTTTTCACGCTACTTGGAATGAATATCACATTGGCGCAAAACTGTCAGTAACCATAACTTATGTTATTTATATTAATGTAAGATATCACATTATTCATGATATTGTATTGTCTACTGCATTATTCGCATTCTATTCTATTATGCTATCACCTTATTCATAATATTGTATGCAGTCTACTGAATTGTTTATTCTATAGTATGCTATAACATTTTTTATGTTATAGTGTGGCGTCTACCATATTGTTGTATACAATCTACCAAATCATTTACATGGTAGTATACATTATATATATATCACGCAGTTTGCCATATCATTTACATTGTTGTACACGATCTTCCTCATTATTTATATGGTAATGTGCGGTCTTCCACATTATGCAGTCTACCTCATTATTGATGTCCAGTATAGTCTACTATATGGTTTATACTAGCAAAGAAAAGAAAAAAAAGAAAAAACACCCTCAGGGCGGTGTAAATCTTTATTTTTGAAAGATATTGCCAAAGTGGATGAGAATTAAAAATGTCAGCGGGTTTGTATCATTAACCAAAATCATTAAATTTATTAAAGTGTTGAAATTTTCTGATATAAGATGTGTGCCAGATGTCCACTTCTACTTATAGACTCGTCGACAACCATGTGACCAACTTCTTTTCCAATCACTGACAGTGTTCTGCTGCTGATATTATTATTCATACTGGCTGTTCAGGTCATACCTAATCATTACTACTTGGATCTTCGTGGACAACGGATCATATCACTGGACCTTTTGACACAACGCAGGATTCCAAAACTTGGGACTTATTCCCTTACCAAAGGATTCTATAACTCAGGACTTACTTACTTTAAGTCCTTCTCAACTGGCCAAGTATGGCGGCCAGATACTTAACAGAGTATCAAAATAAAACAATATGAAATAGAAACTTGGTTCTGTCCTCCTCAGAGAAAATGTTGCATGCATTTAATAATTATTAATTAAATAATTATTCTGAATATTTTTCATATTATTTCCACATTGTATCGTAGGTATTAATTTGTAAACTCTTTAGTTAACTTTTTGTTACTGCAAAAAGTGCGAGAGAAAATAATGATTTTTTAAACTTGATTACAAATTCGCAAATAAGTTTTTTTTTCGTTTAAAGTAATAATGCAACTTTTTAATTAATTGGATAATTTATTTATCTAAATTGTCATTATTACAATGGAAATGATTCAAATGTTGAATTCTAAGGAACAGATTTTATTAATTCTATTAATATTGATATTGAATATTTAAAAAAGATAAAACATGTATATAATAGAGGGTTGTTCTTTATTCTATGTATTAACAAATTTTGTCGTAAGTAGTGACGTGGTTTCAGTTACTGACAGACAGACACCGAATTTCCATTATTAAAACATCGTAGAATGAAATATACCACATTATTCATAATGTAGGTTACATTATTTCTACTCTCACTGTATTATTCAATTGCATAAAGAAAAGAAAGAAACAGCGAATAAAGTTTGAGATGATATATACCGATAGTACAGTTAAGATTAGAAAACATATTTTTTTACTTACCACTCATCAAAAGGTGAAACGCAGACAACAAAACTCGCATATTCTTTAGTAACGTCATCCTGAGATATATGCGATGTTTTATTCCCGTGGAACCTAATTTCGAACGTTATATCTGCAAGAGAGAGAGAGAGAGAAAAAAGAAGAAAATGTTAGTTACAAGAAAGTAATTTCATGGGAAAATACAAGCATTCTTCAGTAGACGTACATCTGCAACTGACATGTATTGGTGATTAGTTAAAATGCATTTTGTTAAATAAAGTCTGTCTAGATATTTTGTGAAATCTTATGACCAAAACTTCGTAAATAAATGGCAAGGTATTCAATAAAACTTTTGGGAAGCTCACGGCGAGCGTGGGAAAACAGCAGTCTCACTGTGCGTATAAAGTTAAAAGTGTATAGGGCATATGTTTTCAGCATCCTCTTGTAGGGTAGTGAAACCTGTACCCTGTACTCCTTCCAAGAGCTTAGGCTAAATAGCTTAAATAAAGTCAGTCTAAATATTTTGAAGAATCTAATGTCCAAAACTTCGTAAATAAATGGCAAGATATTCAATAAAACTTTTGGGAAGCTGACAGCGAGTGTGGGGCAATAGCAGGCTCACTGTCCGTATAAACGTTCAATATTATATAGGTCATGTGTTATCAGCACCCCCTTGTATGAAACTGAAACCAGTATCCTGTATTCCCACCAAGAGCGGCGGCTAAATAGCTTCTACTTTCGCTGCCTTAGACGTATACTGTGTATCACCTGGAGGAACAGGATCACTAACACAGCGGTTCTAGAGAGAGCACAACTTCCCAGTTTGTGCTCTCTACGGAAACAGCGTTGTCTCCAAAAAAAAAAAGCGATGGCTACAGAGTACCGGCACACCAACATTTTCCCTGTCCCAGCCTTCGCATGCAAAATCTAGGGTGGTGTGTTTGCGAACATTGGTTTTCACAGTCACAGAAGGTGCTATAACTTTAGAGTCACGAAAAAATGCAATGCCTACGATTCAATAAAAAACAACATGAGTTGATTGCTTACTTGCTTATAGAAGTCCATTGCAAACAACGATTAACCCTTTCATGGAGTGAAACTTGTGCAAGAGATATCTTAAGTGGAAAGTGGATATACAGACCACAATTCAGTCTTGCTCATCCGGCAGTTTATCCAGTGGCAGAGGAAAGTCAGAGACGACTGAGCTGATGCAGGGTGCTACAAGCCTGCCTGAAAGCCCCAGCTCTCTACCATAGCGCCGGGTTTTTGGCCTAGTTATACCGCTAGGTATTTGGTTGTTGGACATAATTGTAGTAGAAGCGGGGTCACCACGAGCTGGTAACATGCCGACAGTTAGGAGGCACAGGAACTAGTATACAATAGTAGAGGAAAGGGGGTAACCAAAATGGCCCACAGTTTTATTTTGTTACATTTTTCAGATTCTTGGGAATCTTTTGTTTTTGTTACCCCAACCCCTCCATCTCCTTTAGATTATACGAAGCAAACATATGCTTAAAATTCTAAATCATTCGAAAGGGATAATTTTAAGTAGGATAAAGCCATAGAGCGAAAGAGGCATTTTGGTGTATGTAGGCTGCGCAAGGAGAGAATGCCAGGTTTATTTTTGAATGGATCGGTCAGCGAGTGAATCTAGATAAATAGATCCATGTAGTGGTGTGACCAGCTTTGTTATTTGATACAAACTAATTTATAATTAGCCTTAAAGCATGATATATATATATATATATATATATATATATATATATATATATATAAGGAAAATTCTTTGTTTGTCGTGCACGTTGTTTTATAAAGGAAAATTGGTTGAGGCCAGCAAAGTCCAAAATTTAATAATAATTAACACCGTATTGTTGTACACTCATTTTCAATGAGAAAACCCAAATGTAAAATATATCAAGGGTATAAACAAATGATTCTCAACCGGGGATCATATAACATTTTTGGGGCCCAGGCAAGTAAAATGTATTTAACTTTAAAAATACAATGGGATTTTTAAACAACGAATGGCTATGGGGGTCCACCAGATTAAAATAGGATTAAAAGAGGCTTAATAGGTAAGAAAAGGTTGAGAAGCATTGGTATGAACCAATGATATATTAGCGATATATTTTAAAATTTCATATTGAACTGTTAAATTCAAATATTTTACACAACATTACAAAATATATAGGCTACCCTATTCATTATGAAACATCTATATATACAGGGCGCGGCATAAGTAACGGCCTTTTTAATTTTATCTCATTATGTATATTTCCTTTATTGTTTTCTTTAATTATTTTGCTAAAACTTCATTTTTTTCAGATATTTTATACAACCATCAGATTTACAAAGGAACAGAGTAAAATCAATTCAATTGTACAATCAAAACAATAAAAAGGTTTTAATTTTGTTCCACTTGAACGAAGGGCGTTACTTATGCCGCACCATACATATACATATATTCATAAATGTGTGTGTGTTTGTGTGTGTGTGGTATGGAAGAAAAATGTTTTGGAATGTCGACGCATGTTTTGATCAGAATTTAGGAACGCATATAGTATTCTATTTAGAATTATTTGAAATATAAAATAAGATTGAATATTAATTATAGAAAAAAAAATAAATAAATAAATAAATAAAAATAAACATGTAAACAGTAGGTCATCATTGGGGCAGAGTGTTTTGACTTTTAAAAGAAAAACGAATAATACAGGGTAAATATTCGAAATTTATTGCATCGTAAAATAGAATTATATATATATATTATATATATAATATATTATAATATATATATATATATATATATATATATGCGTATGAAAAAGATGGAATGAAAACACCACACAATGCTGTTAAAGAGAAAACAATTTATAACATAATCATAGCTGATATTGATCAATATTTCGATTTTACAAAAATCATCTTCAGAGCCCGTTTACTCCGTGGTGTTTGTGATCGGAGATAAAAGTCAAATGAGTTCAAAACAAAAAACCTTGATTTTTCACAAAAAAAGAGAACGAAAGTTGTTACATTATTTTCCAATGTGGGCATTTGACTTTTATCTCCGATCACAAACACCACGGAGTAAACGGGCTCTGAAGATGATTTTGGTAAAATCGAAATATTGATCAATATCAGCTATGATTATTTTATAAATTGTTTTCTCTTTAACAGCATTGTGTGGTGTTTTCATTCCATCTTTTTCATACTCATACTGTCGGATTCATTTCCTTTTTTTAACTTATATATATATATATATATATATATATATATATATATATATATATATATATATATATATAATAGTTATTTTTTCTTTATATTAGGCTTGCACTTATGTACATTCGTATTTATGTAGCTCTGTAAAATAATAGTCACAGCATTACGTCTTGAGCACACAAAGACATGTTTGCCTATATCACTATGTCATATAAAGAGACGTGATTTCGCTGGTAGACGCCTTCGGCAAGCAGTATTCTATTTAGAATTATTTAAAATATAAAATAAGATTGAATATTAATTATAGAAAAAATAAAAAATAAAAATAAATAAAAATAAACATGCAAACAATAGGTCATCATCAAGGCAGAGTGTTTTGACTTTTAGAAGAAAAACGAATAATACAGGATAAATATTCGAAATTTATTACATCGTAAAATGGAATTATATATATATATATATATATATATATATATATATATATATATATATGCGTATGAAAAAGATGGAATGAAAACACCACACAATGCTGTTAAAGAGAAAACAATTTATAACATAATCGTAGCTGATATTGATCAATATTTCGATTTTACAAAAATCATCTTCAGAGCCCGTTTACTCCGTGGTGTTTGTGATCGGAGATAAAAGTCAAATGAGTTCAAAACAAAAAACCTTGATTCTGCAAAAAAGAGAACGAAAGTTGTTACATTATTTTCCAATGTGGGCATTTGACTTTTATCTCCGATCACAAACACCACGGAGTAAACGGGCTCTGAAGATGATTTTTGCAAAATCGAAATATTGATCAATATCAGCTATGATTATGTTATAAATTGTTTTCTCTTTAACAGCATTGTGTGGTGTTTTCATTCCATCTTTTTCATACTCATACTGTCGGATTCATTTCCTTTCTTTTAACTTATATATATATATATACGGTGTTCTACATAGCGAGCCATCCTTTGCGGGATTTACTTGTCAAAGATTATTTTCTATAATTATCGAATCTTATTCGATACATGCTGCCTTCAAGCAGAAATATAAATAATAATTTATTCAACTTGCTTCTATAAAAAAAAAACAAACATCCAAAAATCTTATCACTCGCCGAAGAGCTAACACGTCCACTTGCCTGCTATGGCAGGCGTGTAATAGTAGTATCATCATTGACAAGGTTAATTTCGCTTCGCTATGTCGGATATGGTCTCTGACTATGCCTGTGAATTCGATTCCTGTCGGAGGGAGTCGTTAGTATACATCGCACTTAATAAAGTCGAAACAGTCTGTACGGTGTTCTACATAGCGAGCCATCCTTTGCGGGATTTACTTGTCAAAGATTATTTTCTATAATTATCGAATCTTATTCGATACATGCATTTATAATTGCCTTCAAGCAGAAATATAAATAATATATATATATATATATATATATAATAGTTTTTTTTCTTTATATTAGGCTTGCACTTATGTACATTTGTATTTATGTAGCTCTGTAAAATAATAGTCACAGCATTACGTCTTGAGCACACAAAGCCATGTTGCCTATATCACTATGTCATATAAAGAGACGTGATTTCGCTGGTAGACGCCTTCGGCAAGCAGTATTCTATTTAGAATTATTTAAAATATAAAATAAGATTGAATATTAATTATAGAAAAAATAAAAAATAAAAATAAATAAAAATAAACATGCAAACAATAGGTCATCATCAAGGCAGAGTGTTTTGACTTTTAGAAGAAAAACGAGTAATTCAGGATAAATATTCGAAATTTATTGCATCGTAAAATAGAATGATATATATATATATATATATATATATATATATATATATATATATATATATATATATATATATATATGCGTATGAAAAAGATGGAATGAAAACATCACACAATGCTGTTAAAGAGAAAACAATTTATAACATAGTCGTAGCTGATATTGATCAATATTTCGATTTTACAAAAATCATCTTCAGAGCCCGTTTACTCCGTGGTGTTTGTGATCGGAGATAAAAGTCAAATGAGTTCAAAACAAAAAACCTTGATTTTGCAAAAAAGAGAACGAAAGTTTTACATTATTTTCCAATGTGGGCATTTGACTTTTATCTCCGATCACAAACATCACGGAGTAAACGGGCTCTGAAGATGATTTTTGCAAAATCGAAATATTGATCAATATCAGCTATGATTATGTTATAAATTGTTTTCTCTTTAACAGCATTGTGTGGTGTTTTCATTCCATCTTTTTCATACTCATACTGTCGGATTCATTTCCTTTCTTTTAACTTATATATAATATATATATATATATATATATATATATATATATATATATATATATATATATATATATATATATATAATAGTTTTTTTCTTTATATTAGCCTTCCACTTATGTACATTCGTATTTATGTAGCTCTGTAAAATAATAGTCACAGCATTACGTCGTGAGCACACAAAGACATGTTTGCCTATATCACTATGTCATATAAAGAGACGTGATTTCGCTGGTAGACGCCTTCGGCAAGCAGACGTGAAATTTCAGTCCAGTATTCTTACGTGATGATGTTTGTAACACCATTTCCTATCCACGTATTTAGAAAATCGTCCAATCGCACCAATAATTGAATAAAATATGTCTCTTCTTTTTCCAAAGGCAATTCGAGATTGGTTTGTTTTTGCTCACTGTGTGCCTCGGCAGGGCAACATCTTTTTTCACGATTGTTCAAACAAGTAATTCTTTTTTTTCCTTCATAGAGATTTAAGAGAACGTCAATTTTGACTGAGGAAAAGGTGTTTTCAAAAAAACAAAAAAAAAACAAAAAAAAAAACAACAAAAAAAAAAAACAACAAAAAAAACAACAAAAAACATCACTCCTATTGAACCGAAATTTCTCACCAGTAGTAACTTGTGATTTACACCAGTTTCCTCAATATTCCAGCAGTCTCCACATTTTGTTTTCTAGCCTGTTTGGTTTAGTTTACGGCATATCAACCTCAGTGGGTCATTTAATGCCGACAAGATTTAAAATAAATTCCTTCTAATGGATACTTGATTTTTTTTATAAACACATTCTTCTATTTAACTATAGATGGGACCCTAACAGATACTACCACTCCGGGTCAGAGGGGACATGGGAGCAATGGTGATAAAGGGATGCTACACATTCCCCAAACCTCCAAAATTGGAACCTCACCATTAGACAGATTTTAACGTCATTCCCAGGACGAAGACCCTCAGCCACGGCCTTCTAGCACCCATATGATAAGGTTAGGGCCTGCCATTAGGGTAATAGGGTTGGGGCAATCATATAGGTACTATGGCTTGGCGTGATAGGCCGATTGATCAAATCGGGCCTCTCCGACCGACCGCCATAATTTGTTCAGTTTATAGATGAAATGCAGATGCTTATAACATAAGTTTATGTTAAGTATTTAAACATTTAATTAAATATTCATTGATAAACTTACGCAATGCCTGAGGGCATTGAGACGTAGTTTTGGTTACAGACAGACTTCGAATCTCCATTATAATAAGATTCTATGCGACAGTGTGCACCCTACACAAATTTACTGAAGTAATACATATTTTGTAGGATGTGACACGAGGTCAATTCTTTAACCGTAGTTTAACTGGTTTGAATTTAGAATTTACCTTCTCCTAGACTAGTTGACTAACCAATCTACCCTCCTATTTTTCCATTTCTGGAGAGAGAATAGTTGGGCGCATAACTTTCCTAAGGGTATTAGTGCCATGTGAAATGCAAACTGTCTCGTCCAGCATTTGAACTTGTCTCGTTGGGTCCATTTTCCTATGATGACAACCCTCATGCGCCCTCAATGTCTTATGTACGATTGTCTAAACTCTAGGCATAAAATAACCCCATACGGGTTAAAATTCCGTTAAAATCAGTCTCAATCTATGTTCTTTCTATAGTAATTGGTGTTATGTTATCTCTTTTGTACTTTCTTCCTTTTTTTGAAAAAAAATTCCTCCTCCCGCTCGTCACCCTACTTTATCAGTCCGTTTTCATCTTTACTGGTCTCCTATTTTGCCAGCTTATCCATTTTCATAATTTGTGAGCTCCCCCTTTTCATCTTTTGTGATCCCCTATTTAGCCCCCTCGCCCCTTCTCATCTTTTGTGGTCCTATATCTTGCTAGCTCACCCTTTTTAATCATTTGTGGTCCCCTATTTTGTCAGCGCACCCCTTTTCATCTTTTCCGTCCCCTATTTGGTCAGGTCACCCCTTTTTATCATATGTGGTCCCCTATTTTTCCAGTCACTCCTTTTTATCGTTTGTGGTCCCCTATTTTACCAGGTCACCCGTTTTTATCATTTGTGGTCCCCTATTTTACCAGGTCACTCCTTTTTATCATTTGTGGCCCCCTATTTTTCCAGGTCACCCGTTTTTGTCATTTGTGGTCCCCTATTTTGCCAGGTCACACCTTTCGTTTGTTTTATCTATGTTTTTTTCATACATGGCTTCAACTCGCTTCCATCTGTGTCAATTTCTATTCTCTTGAATTGTTCATCTTTTTTTTAATAAATTTTCACTTTCTATTTAAATCCGTTTCACAATTTTTTTTCTTATTGCATTCGTTGCTTTCTCTGCCTGTTATAAAACTTCAAATATCTTCCTCTCTCTCTCTCTCTCTCTCTCTCTCTCTCTCTCTCTCTCTCTATCTATCTATCTATCTCTTTCACACATTCTTTCTTTCTCTCTTTCTCATTACCTCTCCAAATCCCACCCTCTCTCGCTCTGTCTCATTCTCCTTCTTTCACCATCCCCCGTTCTCTCCCTCCTTCTTTCCCTATTTTTCTTTGTATTTCTCTCCCCCTTTCTCTCTCTCTTTTTCTCATTATCTCTCCCTGTCTCATACCTCTCTCTTTCACTCTCTCTCCCCCTCTATGTTTCTCCCCACCCTCTATGTTTCTCCCCCTCTATGTTCTCCCCCCTCTATTTTTCTCTCTCTCCCACTCACTCTTCACCCCCACTCTTTCTCCCTCTCCCACTCATTCTTCACTCCCTCTCTCCCACTCTCTCTATTTTTCTTTATCTCTATATGACTCCCCCTTTTCTCTCTCTCTCTCTCTTTCTCATTATATCCCCTCTTCACCAAGACATTTTTCTCCCCCTCTCTCTCACATACATTTTTCTCTCTCTTTGTTCAATCTTCTTTACCTATTTTCACTTTTGTTATATTTTAATGGCGATTCTTTTAGTCACGCAAACTCACTTGGAGACAAAAATGTCACGCATTGATATTGACAGAACGCAAAGGAAGGAAACGGGTTTGGCTTCAGTAGAAAATGCCTTCTGCAAGATCCCATTTCTGATTTTCTATTTTTAGTCTTATCTTATATTTTTTTATTCTTTTATTTTTAATTTTTTTAAATTTCCCGCCCTTCGCTATTTTAAAGTGCCGCGAAAAAGATCTTCTATTTTAATCTGGTTTCATACAGTTTTCAAAGTGAACGCGCAGTGCCTCTTCACACGAATAGATTGGCACACATACACATTCTTATATACATAGACAGAAGGAAGCGCGTGGTGTAATGGTTAAAGTCATGGGAAATGGACTCGTCGCCCCGAGTTCAAATCCTGGACGTGGTAATTGCATTTCACTTGACGCTAATATCCTTGGGAAAGATATGAATCCTACTCTACCTCCAGCTATGGGCAAATAGTAGGGCAGACTGGGCTCTTTAACCTTGGTTAGGCAACCGGTCTAGGAGAAGGAAAACTTTGAATTCAAACCTGCTGAACTCCACTTAAGAAATTGTGCGGAGGGTTTGGTAAATATATATATATATATATATATATATATATATACATAGACAGAAGTCATGTATCCTACGCACAGATACCTACAGGATTTTGTTCTTTTGTACTAGCATGAATATGTGCCCTTCATCAGACCTAAGTATTTAAGTTTTAATGTAATGAAATATATCAAATTAGAAAGAGTAACGAAATTTAATAAGAACGCATATAAAATGATTACGCTTATTTTCATTATATTTTAATTACTTTCTATATAGAATCACTCATAGAATTGATTTTTAATAAGCTAGAGAATAAAACAATAATATTAGAGATCATAACACCAAGTAACTCTTAGTGATATATGGCAGGGTTTTAAATGCACTAATAACATGGACTGTTTTGAGGCAAATCTAACACAGATAGTCATAGATGCATCGTTAACATTTATTCTATGTATTAATCATTTTGACTATATATGAAATTCTCATTGATGAACTTACATAATTCTTGAGAGTATTGTGACGTAAGCAATGACATAGTTTCGGTTACCGATAGAGAGACAAATATCGAATCTCGATAAGATGTACTAGTGTTACGATTTTCTACGTTGAATGAATGTATTACATCCGAAGTGGTGCAGCTATACAGTAGTTCTGACACTGCTATAGCTTGAAAGAATTCTCACTTGATTTTATCAGAGAGATCAGATTTCTATATGATCAATAACCTCTCCATGCCTTTCCAACGAGTTACCCTATTTTGCCATCTAATCCCTTTTCATCTTTTGTGGTCCTCTATTTTGCCGACTAACCCTTTTTTATAATTTATGGTCCCCTATTGACATCACTTTCTGTAGATGGGAAAAGTATTTGCATTTTATAAAAGTCTATATCAAGCAAGTATTCTGTTTTTTAGTATGTACCTGTGTTACAATTTTTCTATGATGAATCAGAGTGTAACATATGTTTTTATATTTATACTAGTGTGTTGGCATCCTTCCGTCTACTAAAGGCGATGGCGTAGGGTCCATTTAAAAAAATCCGCAACTGTGTGAGTCGCTGAACAGACCAACTTTTGAATGGCAGTCTCTGGAGCAGTGACTGCAAACAAACAGTGATGTTTGCTGGACTTGCTGTTGTCTCTCCTTCCTTTTGGCTCTCTTTTCCGTGGCGACTTCTTTCCTCTCTTTTTCACTCCATTTCGTTTCTTGTCTGACGGGGAGTGGCCAGGTCGCACGGTCTTCTGCACAAGCCTCCCATGTATTGTTGTTAATGTGGAATTTATACTAGTAGGACCTGTGGATATACCGCAGTATGATATTTTAATATTACAAAGTTTGATATGTTTACTTAAGAGCTATTTCAAATTGTTCAATATGTAAAAAAAAGTATGATTATCTTGATTTAATTCTCACTTTTTTTTATTTTCATCTTTTCATAATGTTCGATGAAACACATTAAGTGTTATCGCTTCTGTGTCCTCAAACTCTCTATCTTTCCCTACTCTCTTTCTTTCTTATATATCCCTGTATCACTTGTCCTTTTCTTCTGTTTCTTTGTTTATAATAAAAATGAAATAATCCATAATTTAAGCTGAGGTGACAAAATTCATAAGAGATGAAAATTCGGCGGATAAGCGACACCAAATAATCAGGATTTATATTTTTGCATTTCATCTCTGAAGATTTGGACAGTCTCATTTTTATCCAGAGAGTGTTTCAAGATTATGATTGTCGAAAGATTAAGGAACAAGAGTATTGATATATAGATTGCCATATAGTACCTAAATAATGAAAATAGAATCTGTTTTATTATAAATAATGTCTGACGAAACCTTGGAAGAGAGAAGCAATAATATCTCATGGGATTTGTTAATTCAAACTACGAATTCCTATTCTGTTCACCTAGTATCTTTGCTTTGTAAACCTTTTTTTACCAATCCTTAATACTTGTTGTTTTCCTTCCAAATAATTATATTAATTCTGATAATTGAACTACAATATATGAATAAGAATGGGGCGCTTGTAATGTAATGGTTATAGTCGTAGGAAATAGACCTGGGTTCAGATACTGGACGAGGTTGTTTGCATTTCACATATCTAATACCTAATGTAGTTTTTTCTCTAAGCGTTTCGTTATAGTCCAAGTGGTTCCGCCATACAGTTGTACTGACACGACTACTGCTTAGAAAAAAAATCTCACTTTATCTTATCGGAGAGATCAGATTTCCTTATGATCGATAATCTGTCTATAGTAGTCCATGTCTTTCCTAAGCGTATATTGAAGATCACTTTCTGTAGAGATAGAATGTCTTTGCATTTTTATAAAAAAAATGTCTATCTAAAAGCCCAGCGGCCACCTGAGAGACTTCTGATCGTTAAGAATTCAAATCACAGATGTCTGCTCCGTTCACTCGTCTGAAGACCAACTGTTAAAAAAAAACCTTAAATTCACTTTCTGATCGCGTTTCAAATCAAGGTCAACCAATGACCCCTTACTGTCTGTCAAAACACCCATACCTGCACTTAGACTGACAGCAGAATGTTGGTAGTGGGAGAGTGATTACTTAACACACGCAACGAAGAAGACATGAAGAGAAAAGGGAGATACAGAAAAAGATTTATAACCTCAATACTCTTTATATATTTATATAATATTTTAGCTATATTTTTTCTCAATATTTTTTATATATTCATATAAAATTTATGTAGTCGGGTACCAAAAAAAAAATAGAGAATGTGTGGTTGGTTGGTTGGTCCTTTTGTTTAATGGCATATCGACTCTTGTGGGTTATCTAAATGCCAAATCTTTTTGTTAAAATTCATCTGATGGTGAAGTACAAATTCCTGAACTTTGGGGAGTGTGGAGTACCCCTTCATCACAATTACTCTGACCCGGAGTCGTAGTACCTGCTAGGGTCCCACCTATGTGTTAAGTAGAAAACAAGTGTTTAAAAATATGTTAAAAATTAAGTTTAAAAAAAGATTTGTATATCCATCTAGCATGATTAGAAGAAAACGTATTCGGCATAAAATAACCCAAACAAGTGTTGACATCCCGTACAATCTGACTAATCAACCATGAACTAGCGTAAATAACTGGCGAAAGTGTATAACTACCACAAAACTTAAAACTTATTTCTTCATCTATATATTGTTGGCATCCTTCCGTCTACGAGAGACGATGGGCGGGTTCATATGGAGATGAGCTATTGCCCAAGCAGCAAACCCCCCTTTTCCACAGTGATGCTGTGATCCAAAGGAAAGATAAGAAACCAATGCAGTTTGGCAGTATCGCAGGAGATGCTGGGTAGCACTGGATTTCAGCATCACACCACCTTAGGGGCTCGGGCATCTGAATTATTTTCGGGGTTTACTCCACTAGCTTTTTCTTGATATGAGGTAAAGCCACTTGACAGGGGAGGTTTGTATCAGACTTTTCCTTGTCTTAAATGGGTTTCTGACAAAGGCTAACGAGCCCTTTTAACTCATTTGCGGATTCATGTGAGTAGTAAGTACTCAAATCTACTACTCTCTCATTAAGAGGATGCATATATATATATATATATATATATATATATATATACTTTCCAGGAAAGAAAATCTTAACAAACCATTATTTGATTATTATAAATTTATTTTGAACAGATAGCCTATTAAATAAAGACTGAGAAAAACTACAAAAGTGAATTTTTTCTCTTTTATAAGACCTGTAAAAACTCTTCTCTTCCATCACAACCACATAGAACCTTATATAAGCTGACAATAATAAAAACAACAGAAAAACAATTAGATACATTAAAAGAATTCAAACAGCATATTTACACACACACACACACACACACACACACACACACACGTATATATATATATATATATATATATATATATAATATAGTACTAAAATTGGAGGAATCATCTATATGTAGGGAGATCATACAAGTTATGAGATGGTAATATTTTATTACGAAAATAAATATAAAAAAATATATTCTTAAAGAATATTTCTTATACAATCTGACTTTTATTCGTTGCCGGTGTTTATACTTAAAAAAGAACCGGTCGAAAAAGGCCTTCGTATTCCCAACATTTTATATTTTATATTTTATTTTCGTAATAAAATATTACCATCTCATAACTTGTATGATCTCCCTACATACATATGATTCCTCCAATTTTAGTACTCTATAAGATTTCCTGTACCAAAAAGTTATTCATATATATATATATATATATATATATATATATATATATATATATATATATATATATATATATATATATATTGGTTAGGAGGTTGATTTAGAAGGCTATCACAATGCAGTTTGGAATAAATAAAAAATAATAATACGGTAACAATGGTGTTGTGTGTTTTGACCTGTATTTTTATTATTATTAAGATAATAATATTTTTAATAATAATAATATTTTTAATAATAAAAATAATTTTAATAATAAAAATATTTTTATTATATAAGAAATAATTTTAAAAAATACAGGTCAACACACAACACCATTGTTACCGTATTATTATTTTTTTATTTATTCCAAACTGCATTGTGATAGCCTTCTAAATCAACCTCCTAACCAATACATACACAATGCTTCAAGCAAATTATGAAACTCTCTTATATATATATATATATATATATATATATATATATATATAGATGAGAGGTATCCAAACTTGGTAGTAAGGGATGATTCTATATGTGATTTCTCAGATACACTGCATTATTTTATTTTCATTTTATCAATAGTATGTTTATACAACATTATATTATCTAATATATTCTAAGGTTTGAATATAATTTTTAAAAAAAATATTTCTTTATTTATATTTTATTATTCTTTATATAATAATTTTTGTTTTATTCTTCTCTATACTTGTTCAGATTCATTCAATAGTTTAATTCATAGTTTAATTTTGTCTGACTACCATTCCCCCAAGAAACCAAACTTGAAAAGTATCCTTTTTCTCATTTGACTTCCTGTCACCATGGTGACAGTCTTAAATTTAAAAAAGAAAAATTATTTTTAAATTTTAAATTTTTTAAATTTTTAAATTTTTTTATTATTTATTTTTTTGAGAAGTAAAATTTTCAGTTATGCAATTCAAATAATCTGATCTTCCATCTGATGAGACTGGATTTTGGGGAGCTATATTAAATCAACTTAGATTTATATAGGCCCCAATTTTGGTCGAAATAAATTTATTATGGAATTACGGTGTTTTTCCTTCCTTTCTAAGATATATATATATATATATATATATATATATATATATATATATATGTGTGTGTGTGTGTGTGTGTGTGTGTTAATTCTGATATGCTCACTCTTTTTTTTATTCATGTACCCATTATGTGTGCATTTAAACGGTAATAACAAATCAGATACTGAGGCAATTGTCTTGTAAAATCTATGCGCTAATTTCTCAAGTGAACATATATTTTTTTAAATCTAACATCTTATAAGAGGATTTTGGATTGGCAATCAGCACATCAATATCTATGTCTTGATTTGCTGTCAGTCTTTTACGATATTATTGTTTATTTCATTTTACTTTGGAACAATGGCCGTATTATCCAATCCTACAAAAACACATTTCCGATATTTTATTTTTAAATAAAAAAAAAAAGAATCTTTATCTGATGTCCTATTTTCCGGAAGGATAAAATTCCACATATTACAATCCAACTGTTAAAAGGATATCCATGTTATCGAAGTGCCCCTCGGCATCCACGTGAAATGAGAAGAAATACAATTTGCTTGTTGTTTTCAGATTTAACCCTGACAAAGCCCCCGGGGGAGAGAAGAACAAACTATGGAAAATATCCAGAAAGATTTCAGAAATTTCAAAGGATGAATCGAACGAGAAATAAAAAAAAAATATTTTTTTCAAGTAGGCGGAGAAAAACATGAAACAAAATAAAATTGATAAACAAAATCTTGGGATATGATAAAAAAATTAAAAATTAAAAAAAAATCATATACATGTATATATATATATATATATATATATATATATATATATATATATATATATATATATATATATATATATATA
>CM042152.1:43167431-43229931 GCA_023376005.1 Doryteuthis pealeii | reverse complement strand
TGACACAGATTCATTCTCTCTCTCTCTCCCCCCTCTCTCTCTCCTCTCTCTCTCTCTCTCTCTCTATATATATATATATATATATATATATATATATATATATATATATGTATTTGTCGTGTCCGTAAATAAAGAGTGCTCCCTATCGGTAATAGAGCATATTCATTTTAGGATTAGACACAAACTAAATGAATAAAAACAAATGAAAAAAATGACAACTATGAGTTTCCCGTGTTCAATCTCCAAGAGGATCTTCTATTGACATGTCTAAAATTCATGATCTCTCTATCTTTCTCTCTCTCTCTCTCTCTCTCTCTCTCTCTCTATATATATATATATATATATATATACATATATATATATATATATATATATATATATATATATAGCTACAATGGTGTCCTCAGCAAATAGTGCTAGGGAATATTTTAATATTCTCTGCCTAAGTACGGAGGGGCAGTACAAAATGTAAAGATGGAATTTCAAGCTAGGCTTGTGTTGGACTGAGATGTAAGCCTCATACCTGCCAAGAGATGCCCTGAGCATGAGGTTAAACTGCATCTGATGGAGAAAAGCCAGTTCTTATAAAGTATATACACAAGGTGTGTCATAAAAGTATCGCGATAGAAGCTGTATTTACCAAAATAGAAATGAACAGTGTATGGAACTTTTTTTTTTCAAAATACAGGGTGTGTCATAAAAGGACCGGATTTGAAGCTGTATTTACCAAGATAAAAATGAACAATGAATGGAATGTTAATTTTTTCAGAATACAAGGCGTAACAAAAAGTAAAAACCTTGATACTTTCTTGACATACCTTGACATCTGGTGAGTAATTTTCTATATATATATATATATATATATATATATATATATATATATATATATACATATATATATATATATATATATATATATGTATGTATGTATATATATATATGTATGTATGTATGTATATATATATATATGTATGTATGTGTACATATATATATGTATGTATGTGTACATATATATATGTATGTATATATATATATATATATGTATATATATATATATATATATATATATATATATATATATATATATATATATATGTATATATATATATATATAAAAACACATATCTATAATATATTTGTTTGTATTTGTGAAGCATTCGTTGTGAGAAATAATGAGAAACTGAGTTTTCTCATATATATATATATATATATATATATATATATATATATATATATAATACATTCATTGAACATTAGACTCAGCAGATATACCAACAAAGAAGCATACGTGGACTGAATGTCAATTTCTTAAGCAGAGTTTTTACAGGTTTGAATTCAGAATCCCCCCCCCACTTGCGCATATCTATCTCTCTCACTCTCCCCCCTCTCTCTCTCTCGCTCTATCTATCTCTCTCTCTCTCTCTCTCTCTCTCTATATATATATATATATATATATATATATATATATATATATCAGTGTATTTTTGTGTGGGGTGTGTGTGCGTTTTTTGATTGCTAAACAGAGACATTTTTTAAACTGAATGTCAAAGATGTGCTCGTAACCGGTGGGTGACGTCATGTAACCTGGGGAGAAAAAAAAGACAAATCGTATTGGTCGATGATGTCGCCGGCAGTTTCCTGTTATCAGTGACAGCCGAGACTTCTGATCTAACAACCATCAGCCTTTGATCAAATCGAGTTTTGTAAATTTTACTCGAAAACTGATGCCGTTTTTGTCATTTCAAAGCTCTGGATTAAGTCGCACAATTCATGCGCCTCAAAGAGAGCAAAGATATCCGTGAAGTTTGCAGTAGCGGGCGATGCTTACTGAAGAAATATGGAGAGACGGAAGCAGCGAAAGTATAAGAAAGGGTGACGGAAATGTATTGGAAAATAAATAAAAATGTATTAAAAAAAAAAAGAAAAAGAAAAAGAAAAAGAAAAGATGAAGAGTAAAAAGAAAGTAACAGCAAGAAATATTTGATAAAAGAAACCTGGAAGGAAGGATGCAAAAGTAGCTCGAGAACTATAGATTCAAAAACGATAGATGATGATGATGATGATGATGATGATGATGACAATGGAACCTCGTTCTCGAACATAATACGTTCCAAAATAATGTTCGAGACAGATTTGTTTGAAAACTGAAACAATATTTCCCATAAGTTTTATAGGTGATATACCTTATAACCAATGGAATGCGCCGACTGTTACTATAAGTAACAGGGACAATTATCGCTTGAAGAGTAAGCCAATGCGAGTCAGCTCATAACTCTATTTGTCGGACGTAATTCCCACTTCTCTGTACTGTAATTGTCTACTCTTTTGTGAATACATTTTCCTACATTTGTTACCCGTCGTTTTGTTCTTATTTGACCCCTTAAAACCCCACAACAATAAGAAATAGTGTAAATTGGATTTATGCGTCCATGACAATCACATGAATTTCTATGTAAGAGCCAACATTTAATCTATTTTCTATACATATATAAAGGACAGTTAGTTTCCATAATTAGGTGATATTCGATTTGAAATTTCCCTATATAATATTTATCCATGGATTGATATCCACCACTTAATCAAGTGCTTTGACAAAAAACTTTCCTGTGTTGGAGGAGGATTAGTTCTTATCTATACATATATAAATGTTACATAATTATGCGGTTGCATAAGATTATTGTCAATCCCCTGTTTTTCTAAAGGGATGGTCCTTTTCATATCACGGGCGGGACTTTCCATAGAATAGTACAGGAAACCCGGAAATACGTGAAGTCACGTGGGACCTGGTTGGGTCCTCAGTTTCAGTTTGGACGTCGGGCAGAGAAGATGTCCTGCCTTAACTGGAACTCACTGCATACGCACGCTATGTTAGTCAGATGTTAGTTACATGAAAATAAGTAAATAAAAGCTTAAGAAAAGAACATGGTTTTGTGGTTGGTGAATGTCTTGGTAACAAGACTGATGAAGGAGAAGAAATGAGTTAAGTGCGACCGACCACCAAGACGAAGCCCAAGACGCTAGAAGAGATGTTAGAAAAGACGCCAGAAGAAGAATAGAAGTAAGTAAAGAAAGAGGTATGCAAATAAAGAGCAGTTTGTATGTATGTATGTATGTATGTATGTCCAGATGAAACTACGAAAATAAAGTAATTAATGACAAAGTAAATATATGTACACATTGAATATTACTTTTTGTAAAAAATATGAAGCTTTGATTTATATACGTATGTATTTAAAAAATTAAAATATACATAGAAATACCATTGAAATTACAGTAAAAAATGCCCAGCAGTTGTGAATCTCAGAAGTAATCAAATGCATACAATAGGTATTTTTGCTACCCTCCTATACCCAGGTGACACTGGGTAGCCGCTTCTAGTATATAATATGGAAACTCGTGTATTTAAACAACTGATAATACATGAAAATGTAAATGTACGTTTATGTTCGGTTTGCCTCGGTGGTCATTCGCGCGACTTCCGTTTTCATCAGCTCGATATGTTTCTTCAAAGACCGAAAATTTGCGCGACAACTGAAACCTTTTTTACTCAAATTTTTTTTTCGAACTGTTACGTATAATCAATTATCAACAATTGGAAACTTCTAGAATGTTCTTAGAGACTCTCCGACGCCGGAGTGGAGGGGGGAGTCCCAGAAAGTGACCCCAACCTCAGCGCGTCGAAATGACGTATTTTACCGGAACAAATAATTCTACTTGGTCATGTCACGTAGCCGACCTTGCGGAGAAGAAGAAGGCAAAGAAACGAACAACTAATACTACACTTGTTGCTTTCCTCGCGTACGCCAAGCTTACCGGGAGACAGGTGACGTCACGATTTGGGGGAAGGAAAGAGATCCCTATCAGCAGTTTTGCACTCAGGACCCGGTCGGCAACATAGTGGGATTCCATCGCCTCGCTTGGGAGATGGAAGAAAATCGTTCCCATGAAGAAAGTTAATACTATTAAGAACGCAACATAAAAGAAATGATACCCGGAGTAATCATTCACCATCGCAATTTTTGCATCAGAAATGGCTTTTCTTATACCAGGCCAAGTAAATAGGATGTCTTTCAATAAATTCTTCAGACAAACCAGGAGACTTTTGGTAAGAAAATTTATAAAACAGATTCCATCTTTTAACGGAGATCTAACAGACAGTTTTATTTATATAAATTTGGTATAAAGTGGCGGTGACAGTAGTTCATCTGAACTAAAATAGATAGATAGATAGATAGATAGATATAAACAGACTTAGATAGATATGAACAGGCTTAGATAGATAGATAGATGGATATGAACAGACTAAGATAGATAGATATGAACAGACTAAGATAGATAGATAGATAAATAGATATGAACAGACTAAGAGAGATAGATAGATAGATAGATAGATAGATAGATATGAACAGACTCAACTAGATAGATGGATAGATAGATTTGAACAGACTAAGATAGATAGATGGATAGATAGATTTGAACAGACTAAGATAGATAGATATATAGATAGATATGAACAGACTAAGATAGATAGATAGATAGATAGATAGATAGACCGAAACAAGAATAAAGGAAAATCACCGGATATAACCCCACGGAGATAAAAGAATGAACCCGCTAAAACAAAGTTAAGTGTTATATTCCGCCATGGAATTTTTATACAACCTGCTCTCATTGCCTTTTGTCTAAAATTATATATATATGTATATCTTCGAAGTGACTATGACCTACGGGCCGAAACTATAACAAAACCTATCTTACTATCTCATTCAAACTATAACAGACAGGGTAACGATGAATATCTTCCCTGATGCCTCTACATATACCCCAGCCTGGGGATTTCTATTTTATCCTCATCTCAATTCTCGACTTTCTGAATAAAATGTCTTAAAAATAATATTGTGTTTTGTTGTTCATTGCCAAGTCTTACATGTACACTCTCATTTTTCTTTGGTATCTCTGATGGAAAAGCGTTGTATAACGTTGAAACGATAGGTGAACGTAACAGAACTTTGAATTGTCCGATTTCTGAGGTTCCACTGTATAATAAAGAATATACAGGGTGTTTAAGAATATTTGAGATGCACAGTGCGTTTTGGGAAAAAATGATATATTTTCGTATTCCAATTTAACCACACCTCGTTCAAAAGATCTCAAATTTAATACCTGAAAAAAAAAGTAGAATTCTAAGTTATTTTTACAATCTTTTGTTAAAATTTGAGATCATTTGAACAAAAAATGGCTATTAGATGTTCTGGGCGTTTCACAAAAGCAATGAGGACAAAGACATCCGTAAAATTTGTAGTAGCGGCTGAAGCTGACAGAAGAAAACGGAGAGACGGAAGTAGCGTGTAAGAAAGGTTGATTGAAATGTAGTTGGAAAAAACAAAAAGAAAGAAAAGGTAAAAGAAAACAAAGAGAAAACGAGTAAAGAAGAAAGCAACAGAAAGAAATGTTTATTAAATAGAAACCTGAAGGAAGGGCGAAAAGTAGGATTTCAAAAAATACTTTATGTGGTGAAGTCAAACATAGTTGTCTCACTCTGGATAAGTTCAGTATAAATACTAAAGAATCTTCACCTGAACTGGATCACAGTTAAGGTTTATTGAGTAAAGCAATTACTTTGCTGGTTGTTCAATACAATTATATTCATATATAGTGTGGAAGTCAAACATAGATGTCTCACTCTGGATAAGTTCAGTATAAATACTAAAGAATCTTCACCTAAACTTGACCACAGTTAAGGTATATTGAGTAAAGCAATTACTTTGCTGGTTGTTCAATACAATTATATTCATATATAGTGTGGAAGTCAGAGAGCAGTCTTCCTCTGGATCTGTTCACTCTAGATTCTTTACCTTAACTGGGCCACAGTTAAGTTATCTATACATATATAAACAGCAGTTGGTGTGTATGTATGTATGTCCGACAAAGTAAATACATATACGCATTCACTATCACCAGATTTTGCTTTTTGATTAAAAAAATAATGAAGATTTGATTAGTATTCGGGAAGATAATTAAAAAAAAAATTAGTAAATAGCAGGGATTTTTTGGGGCATTTATTATTTTAGATAGCATTACTTTTTCTTTTCAAACTGTCTACGCACTTTTTTTCCTGACGCCCCGACTGGACGGGTTAACAGAAGGTCTTTTTTTACGTAAGGATTTTTATGGAGGATCCTGCGAGGATGCAACACAGGTAATAATGGATCTGCGAGATTAACTTTTTGCCACCAATACCCACCCCTACCCAGGCAACGCCGGGTAGTCGCTTCTAGTATCAAATAAAGCTTAAGTAAAGCAATTACCTTGCTCATCTTTTGATACACTTGGCAAAATATGAATTGATAGAAAAACGGTATATATATATATATATAATATATATATATATATATATATATATATAATCACGAGTATATCCCACTGGGCACATAATCTAGGAAAAGGTTTGGATAAACTTTTAATATTTAAATGGCACTTGAAATTTATTGTCTATCAAATAACGTCATACTCAAAGAATTTTCAGTGTAAAGTAGAACGACAACAATAGAAGTCAAATACGAAAGAAGATGATGATAATAATTAAACGAAAAATATACAGGTTGTTTAAAATCTTTTTACATCATTTGAGATGCACAGGGTATATTTCTTAAACCTTCCAACAGATCGCGATGCGACACGTCATTTTAACGTCACACAGAAACCAAAGATCATGACATGGCTAATGCAAAAAATGCGTGGTTTCTGTCGGCATTCCCCCTTTGGAGCTCCCCAGCCACCGGACAATATACCAACAGGAGATATTATTGGGGGGGGGGGGTCTTAGCCCCCTACAAAGGTGCAGTAGTCGTATATTACAGCCCCAAGTGACAAATAACTTATGTGTATTAATATTGATTGTTGGGTTAAAGATGTTTGTAAAATAGTCACTTCTATTTATGATCTTTTCCTATAACAGATGGTATTTCTCTAAAAATTAGCCAATTAGAGGCGAGGAAAGAAAGCATTTCAGATTGTTTGCAACGCTCACCAAATAAATCAATTGCCATTACTACCGGGTTAAATCTAACCCGTTTAAAAATTATTCGTATTGAATAAGACCGTGTGCAAAAAAAACTTTTGAGGGACATCTACACACAAAAAACGTAAATATGAACGTAAAATGAAGGCGATTCTCTAACAACTAGGCATAAACTAACCATAGACAGGTTAGCATGCCG
This sequence comes from Doryteuthis pealeii, assembly GCA_023376005.1. Classification (NCBI taxonomy): domain Eukaryota; kingdom Metazoa; phylum Mollusca; class Cephalopoda; order Myopsida; family Loliginidae; genus Doryteuthis; species Doryteuthis pealeii. The sequence goes on along the minus strand of CM042152.1, from coordinate 43,222,711 downwards.
TTAAATTCAATCATTCAACCATTATGTCGAGAACTTGAATGATAAAAGAATGACATTTAGCACGATGCAGTCTCGACAAAATTATAAATATGTGAATATATAATAAACTAGTGGAATGTTCAATGTGTGAAGCCACCCTGGCGCAGCACCATGAATCCAAGAGATTCAGAAGACCAAAGCACCGGCACATCAACATCTTCAGGAACAGCCTTCACATGCGACATCTGTGGTCGAGAATGTTTTTCGAACATCGGACTTTACAATCACAGGAGGCGCTGTAACTTAAGGGGAACAAGAACTATATAGTCTTCCGAGACTGCAATGACAATGATAATAAACTCTTCATGCTGGAAAGTTAATAAAATTCTGCACATCATCGTTCGAAGAAAAGATGGCGGTTCAATTTCCGTCATGCTGGTCTTGTGCTTTTTCCACCAGTCCGATGAAAATATTCGCCTTTTTAGCCGAATGATCATGGGGAAAGTTATTTTTAGATTTAGAGTAAAAAAAACTAAAAAAAAAAAAAAAAGAAGCAAGACAGCAGCTCTTGACGTTTTTTTATAGGGAGGAAATTGTTTTTTTTTTCTTTTTTTTTTTTGCTAGACGGTGAAGTGGCAAATGTATCAGACGTTCATGTGATGCATACTTAAGAAATGATCTTTAAAAGTATGATTTTGAAGAATCTGAAGTTTTATTTCCCTTCAGTGAGAAATCCATATATATATATATATATATATATATATATATATATATATATATATATATATATACAAGGTGTGTCAAAAAAGTATCTAGATTTTTTAATACTTTTAGTACTTTTTTGACACATCTTGTATTCTGAAAAAATAATGAATGGAACGTAATTCTTTTTCAAATTACAAGGTGTGTCAAAAAGTACAAAGGATTTCGATACTTTTTTGATACACACTCATACAAATATATCTTCAGACCCTGTTTTGATCTGAAGATCGCATTGGCGAGGAACTGTCTGTAACTAGGTGTTAATTCCATGTCCACGCTATTTAACTAAAATATAAATGTCTTATCTTTGATATTGTGGACTGTCTGCTTGGAATTATAGCAATCATTTATCTACAATATATATATATATATATATATATATATATATATATATATATATATATATATATGGTGTAAAAAAACTCGCAATGACTGATATATAATAATAATAATAATAATAATAATAATAATAATAATAAAATCTCTCTCTCATATATATATATATATATATATATATATATATATATATATATATATATATGCAAGTGTGTAAAAAAGTATCGAGATATTTTGTACTTCTTGACACCTTGTATTCTGAAAACAATAACGTTCCATTCATTAATCATTTTCAGAATACAAGTTGTGTCCAAAAAGTAACAAGTTTAAAGCTATATGTACTAAGAGAGAAATGAAGAATGAATAGAACGTTATTTTTTTTCAGAATACAAGGTGCGTCAAAAAGTACCAAGTTTAAAGTTATATTTACCAATGATAGAAATGAAGAATGAATAGAACGTTATTTTTTCAGAATACAAGGTGTGTCAAAAAATTACCAAGTTTAAAGTTATATTTACCAAGATAGAAATGAAGAATGAATAGAAAGTTTGTTTTTTTCAGAATACAAGGTGTGTCAAAAAAAGTACCAAGTTTAAAGCTATATCTACCAAGAGAGAAATGAAGAATGAATAGAACGTTATTTTTTCAGAATACAAGGTGTGTCAAAATGTACAAAGAATCTCTATACTTTTCGATAACTTGTATTTATATATTTGGATTTTTTTCGCAATGGCATTAAAATATTTACTTTGGTTAAAAACTGACCATAAAGTTTTACTTCATGTTTCGCGGATTCAAACTTATACCACAGTAATTCTTATAACGTCTTTACCGAAAGAGACTGATCTTTACCCCAGTCACCCTGAGGCAGTAGAATACACCGACTGTAACTCTGCAGTAGAATCCCCCCTATGGAATCGCCTATTAGCCGTAGGTGGACACCTGTGATCCTGGTTGCTGAGCAATCCATGACATGCAACACTCCAGTTCGGGCCTTACCCAGACTAGACGGTTGGTCGAAAAGGCCTCGTGGATCAATCGGCTAGTCATTTCGAGCTCTTGCCCATATACGATTGTGTTCTGTGTATGACGTTAAACCGCATCTCATGAGAGAGCTCTGGGGAGTTTGGGTTACCAATTCATCGCCATTACTCCCAGTTCCACCCTATCTCGGAGTAATAAAGCCTGTTAGTCCCATATACAGGTCAAATAGAAGAAAATGAGTTAGGAATGTGTTAAAAATGTAAGTTAAAAAACAGTCTAGTAACCACCAGGAATAAATAAAACAAGATTTCTTCGGCATAAAATAAACCAGCAAGGGTTGACATGCCGTAAAATCCATCGAACCAACCTGCTTTACCCCAGTTAGAACTTTGTGAAGGGCAACCTCTGAGTTTGCTAGACATACACCAGTGTATTGTTCTTTAGATTAAAGAATAATCGATTTTATTTCCACAAGAGAGTGATTTTCGATGAGTATGACGTCATCAACTGAGATCCGAGCAGATGGAATCAGCAGTCATTAACAAATTAGATATATTGATTTTAGACTTGATAGATGTAAAAAAAAAAAAATGATCAGATAAAATACATATAAACCAATATTTTACTATGTGTGTAGAGTCGCAATCCAAAAGAAAATATTGGATTTAGATATAGATCAGTAGTGAACTGCACCTCTATATCTTATTATAATGGAGATTGTGTGTTTTTCTGTCTGTAACCGAAACTATATTATTATACAAGTCACAATTCCCTTAATTATTTACATTACATTCTCCATGATTTTATTTCTATTTAAACCTCAATTATTAATAAAATTGTCTTACATTATTAATACTGCTGACCATATCTACATACTAAGAACATGCATTTCTATTTATATATACAACAAAATAGCTGTTTACAGTGTGTACGGGAAGGCTAATTTGCATATTGATCTTAAAAAATTGATTTTAATAAATATATGCTTAGTTTTATTGATTTCTAATTGTTTGGTTTTATCTTATTGAATATGAGCAAAAATCTCGGGGATAAATCTTAAAAGAAATTCATTAACAAAAAGAAATAACTGTAATATTATTTTTTACTTCCTATTTTAACTAAATAGTTACGCCAGAAAAATTTACTAATGAAAGACGGGAGTAAGGGAAAATGATGGAAGAGTTAGTTTCAAAGTTGTTCTATTTTTCAATCATACCCCCTCTGTTCCAAATATTTTATCTGAATTCTTATTCAGTTTCATTAGCCTTTCTAATTTAACATATTTTATTATATTAAAATTTAAATACTTGCACCCGGAGGGTGCATATATTTGCTAGTATAAGTAAAACATGTAAAGTGGTCGCCTAAAGTCGGTATCAGCCAATCAGCTAGGGAATCTATCCCCTTTTCACTAGCGCTAGACCAAGGAGATTGTTTTTGAGTCTGAGGTGGATCGCTACACCTACAATCAGCTCCTTACTTTACCTCAAATATCCCTGTGATACTCATACGCTGAGTTGGTGTGGGCCGGTATCGAACTAGGAACCTTGTGGTTCTTAGCCGAACGCTCTACCGACTGAGCTAATCCAACAGAAAAATAATTATAAATGCTCTATCTTTTACAAAATGTATTGAGCACTTATGAATTAACTAATATACTAATGCAACTTCTATGAAAACGTAGTATCGACTCCTTGTGAATATATATATATAAATATATATATATATATAGATAGATAGATAAAAGGATATGAAAACACACAATGCTGTTAACAGCATATATATATATATATATATATATATATATATATATATATATATTATATATATATATATATATATATATATATATATATATATATATATATATATATATATATATATATATATATATATATATATATATATATATAGGCGATAGAAACAGAATCCGAAGCTCGCTGACAAAAACAATTGGACACATAGCCAAGTGGATAAAGGAGTTAGGCTAAGACAGTTCTAAATGACAGTAATCTCTAGACTGCAGGTTCAATCCTGGCCAGGGGCAACAGTAACATAGAATAATAATCAACACAGCTCAATGCCTCTACCCTAGCTATGGTTAGCAGAATGAGAACATGATACTAAGCCAATCAGCGAGGGAGTCTATCCCCTTTTTACTAGCGCTAGATGAAGGAGATTGTTTTTGCGTCTGAGGGGGATCGCGACACCTACAATCAGCTCCTTACTTTACCGCACAGATCCTGTGCTACTCATACGCTTAGTCGGCGAAGGACGGTATCCAATCAGGAACCTTGTGGTTCCTAGTCGGACACTCTACCGACTGAGCTAAACCGGCACTTAATGAGTTTCTAAACTGACTCTTATAGTAGGAGAAACTTCCAGTATCTTATAAAAGTCACTATTAAAGAACCCATAAAGGGCTTCTAATTAGCGTTAAAACACCCCCCAAAATATCCGGTCTTTTATACTGCCGGACTGCCACGACTAAAACTCAAAATGAAATCTTTTAAATCTCTTATTCTAATAAAGGTGGTGTCTAAACTGACATGTCCAGCAACACCCACCCCCACATACACACTTCCGTTGGCAGGTGTTTTTTGAGATATATGAAATTAAAATTCTTGTCGCTCCCATTTTCAAATTAATATCGAGATATGAATTTAAATTAGCCAGTTATAATTATCACTCCCATTTGTTCTCTCCTCCCCCTCCTCCTCCTTCTTATATTGACGTCAAAAACTCAACCACATTTATTTCTTAACAGACCAGAATTGAATATAGAATCCGTACATATTTCGACATCACATGATAGAGCTTTCCTTTTCCTAGACTCGTTATCTAGCCAAGCTTAAAGAGCCAAGTCTGTCCTAATATTTACCCATGGCTGAGAGAGAGAGAGAGAGAGAGAGAGAGAGAGAGAGAGAGAGAGAGAGAGAGAGAGGAGTTGGATGCATGCCTTTTCCAAGTGTATTAAAGTTACTAGCCTCAATGAAACACCCTCCGGGCGGTGTAAACATGATATTTGAAAGTTATTGCCTGAGGCGAGGGGTTAAAAATTCAATGTCAGAGGGTTTTTACCGTAAGTAAGTAAAATCATCACATTTATTAAAGGAGTAAAAAAAACTAGAACAATTTGAAATGGAAACTTAGTTATGCCCCCCCCCCCCTCAAATGATATGTTGCGTGCATCTATGAATTATTAATGAAATAATTATTTTGAATATTTTGCATATAAATTTTAGACAAAATCATAGGTATTTATTTATTTGTAAACTTTTAAGAAAACTTCTGGTTACTAAAAAAAAGATGCGGCGAGAGTAAAAAACAATTTTTAAAATTGTTTACTCACATTTTGAGTGTATATAATATGGGCAGGTTTTTATTCTATGCATTAACGATTTTTAACTATGAATTAGATTCTCATTATGAATAGAGAATATTGTGACGTAAGCACCGACGTAATTTTTGTTACAGACAGAAATACAGCCAATGTCCATTATCAAGAGATGTGAAATATATGATATAATGCTAATGTTATATATATAATATATATATATATATATATATATATATATATATATATATATATATATATATAATAAAATAAATATATAAAGGTTTTACATATCTATTTATTAGGCGACAAAGTTGTTTCGCCCCCAAAATTGATAGATTAAACTATTGTTTCTTGGGAAATTTCTCAGTAATATCCATGACTTTGCTCATATATGAAGTTGCTGCAGTAATGCGGTTGAAATAAATTATTGTCATAAAGCAAATCTAAAGTTTCTTCCTTCATTTATTGCATATATATATATATATATATATATATATATATATATATATATATATAGAGAGAGAGAGAGAGAGAGAGAGAGAGAGAGAGAGAGAGAGAGAGAGAGAGAAGGTAGACCAGTAGGTTTTTTTAAATCCTTTTATGTGACGGCATAAACAAGACATTTTTGACTTGTACAGAAAAAGATCACGTGACATATTAGTATGCTTCAATGGAGACACTATGACATTTTCAGAATTAAATGCAGAAGCCCTCTGGTTAACAAAAGACTGGAAAAGAGTAAAAGAGTTCCTTCCTTACTCCCATCTACCCCCTCTCTCTCTTTCTCTTTCTCTCATAGTGTTTAAAGTACGGTGTTAGTGTTTACAGCTAGCGATAATGGGCGGGGCTTAGTACCATCAATGATTGATTGAAGGATTGATTTTAATGACATATCAACCTGTCTCAAGATTTAATAAAATAAGAAAAATAACAAAGAAATAAATGAATATATATTTGAATAAATAAATGAATAAATAATAGTATAAGTCGTAGTAAAGCAAAGTTGACAAGGTGAGCCGATGGCGGTGACAGGCAGACAACGAAGGAGTCTATCCTCTTTTCACTAGCGCTAGACCAAGGATATTGTTTCTTGGGCGACTGTTACATTTCGTTAGATGTTACAGCAACATCTACCCAAAAGCCAAATATAACTGAATTCTACGTGGAATGCACAAAGTCGGAGTTCAAAACTAGATTTACAAAACATAAGCATTCATTTACTAATATTAAGCTTAGAAACGCAACAATTCTATGGGGATATATTTGGGACTTAAAAGATCAAAATATAACACCAATTATTGAATGGAATATTCTACGAAAATCAAATGTGTGCAGATCCCTAATTGATCCATGCTACCTTTGTCTACGAGAAAAGTTAACAATAATCAAATTTCCGGATAAGAAAAATCTTTTAAACAATAGATTTAAATCAATCTGTAATTGTAGACATAGGTTGGATAGGTCAGTAAAATATTATTAAAACTACAATATTAAATTTAACTAAATAAATTGAAATTTGTCTTAAATTGTTATTAATTTTAAATAGGATAAATATAAAAAGAACAATGAAAAACTATAAATTAGTAATATTTAACTCCTAAAATATAATTAGAATTTAATTTTAACTGCTTTTACTAGCTATTACTTATAAATATAGGGCCGGGTTAGCTCAGTCGGTAGAGCGCTCGGCTAGAAACCACAAGGTTCCTAGTTCGATATCGGTGCACGCCAACTCAGCGTATGAGTAGCACAGGGATCTGTGCGGTAAAGTAAGGAGCTGATGGTAGGTGTGGCTGCTCCACCTCAGACGCTAAAATAATCTCCTTGGTCTAGCGGTAGTGAAAAGAGGATAGACTCCCTCGCTGATTGGCTGATACCGACATTAGGCCGCCCCGACGACTTTACTTTACTACTTATAAATAGAATTAAATTGATAACAATACAGGAATAAATACACGTGTGGAACGTTACTTTGTTTTTCTGTCAATTTTCGCAAAAATTGAGAGGAAAATAAAGTAGCGTTCAACCGTTATTATCCGAAATATATCTGAGTTTAACTAAGGAATTACATCGACTTAGCTAAGCGTAGGATAGGGTATTGATTAAACCATTTTGATTGAAACCATGGTAGACCCTTAATTTTTCATCTACTAATATTATAATTATTACTACTGGTCTATGTTTTTAATATATTGAGCACTTTTGGATTATTTATAGATGACACTGCAATGGAAAAGCTAAAGCAGAAATTGGATATAAATTTGGCATGAGCTCTCTAAGGGGTGATTTAAATTAACTTTCACTGCTAAGCATACAAGCAATGACCGTTTGCTCGCAGACTGTGATCGTAAAATATATAAACAAACCTATGTATTTAAGAGTTTAAACACCAGCCCCGCTACAGCAGCTGTCAGTGGCCGAGGGATTAAGAAATCAGACTGGCAAACAGCCAGTCGGAGTTCGATCATAGCCAGGCATAGTTGTTGTGTCTAGCCACACTGAAAGTGCACGAAACCCCCAAACACGTGTCTGTGGATGGCTTAGTAATATCTCTTATTATAATGGAGATTGTGTGTTTTTCTGTCTGTAACCGAAACTATATTACTACTCAAGTCACAATTCCCTTAATTATTTACGTCAAATTCTCCATGATTTCATTCTTTTAAACCTTCAGTTATTAATAAAAATTGTTTACATTATCAATACTGTTGACCATATCTAAGTACTAATAACATGCAAATGTATTTATATATATACAACAAAATAGCGGTTTACAGTTTGGCTAATTTGCATATTGATATTTAAAATTTTATTTTAATAAATATGTGCTTTGTATTATTGATTTCTAATTGTTTGGTTTTATCTTAAGAAATATAAACAAAAATCTCGTGGATAAATCTTAAAAGAAATTTATTTACAAGAAGAAATAACTGTAATATTATCCTTTACTTCCTATTTTAACTAAATAGTTAAATTAGGAAAATTTACCAATGAAAGAGGGGAGTAATGGAAAATGATGGAATAGTTAGTTTCAAAGTTGTTCTATTTTTTGATTATACCCTCTCTGTTGCAGATCTTTTTATCTGCATTCTTAGTCAGTTTCATTAGCCTTTCTAATTTAATATGATATTTTATTATATCAAAACTTAAATACTTGCAGCCGGAGTGTGCATATATTGCTAGTATATATATATATATATATATATATATATATATATATATATATATATATATAATATACTAGCAATATATGCACATATATATATATATATATATATATATATATATATATATATATTATATATATATATATATATATAACAATTTTTAGCTTTGCATTTCCCATCGCGTGAAAAACGCTGCATATAAACGCTAAACAATTTGATTTTTACCATTTCACGACTGGTTTTTGACATCTCAACCACTTCTCATCTGATGATTGGACTACCAAAAAACTTGAAGTTATGAGTGTGAAATCATAATATCAACATTAATTATATATATATATATATAATATATATATATATATATATATATATATAGTTTACATTTGTAAGTAAAGAGTGCTCAATATCAAAGACAGAGGTGATATACTGGCAGTTACCAAGCGACGATATATATATATATATATATATATATATATATATATATATATATATAGAGAGAGAGAGAGAGAGAGAGAGAGAGAGGGAGGTGGACAGAGAAGGGGAGAGAGAGAGTGAAGGGGAGAGAGAGAGAGAAAGAGTGAACAAAGTACTACTGTACTGACCAGTAGTTTTTAAATGGAAAATATTTCTATCTTCTTGCTATCAAAAATACAAATACATAGCGGAAATGGGGTGGAGCTTAGTGTACTTAAGGAGGAACGAAGGCTAAGTAGGAAAGGCCGGCGTATGATTTGGGGGGCGTCGTTAGTGGCTCGTAACAGGCAATTGTTTGTTTTTTTGTTTTTTTGTTTGTTCTTTTTTAAACAATGAATTTAGCAGCTGTTGGTAGGTCATTGACTTTCCTTTACTATGTACTCGGCGAAAGGCCAATGCATCTTCTCTTCGCAGAAGCAGAAAGTGTGTTAAAAGTCAAAGATGCTAGTTGTCTTATTAAAGATGCATGTTTCTTTTTTCATCTTGCGTGTTACTTGACTTATTTTTATTACTTCCTGTAAATTTCTAGAAGCCACGGCTTACGAGCGTCGATAATGAAAATACAAAAGCATATTCATATACACATGGACGTCAACACTTTCACACACCGACGTATATGCGCACACTCATATATGTAAATACATATACATGTGTGCGTGCGTGTATATGCATACTTGCATGTATTTATTGACGCGCGTGTGTTTATGAATGTGCTACAACACACAACACACACACACACACACACAGATATATATATATATATATATTATATATATATATATATATATATATATATATATATGAATCACATTCAGAAATACATTTGCTCTACTTACGTATTGAGCACTTTGTATTTGTTATATCGCTGAATTACCCCCCTGAATACAAACATGTAAACAGAGTATCGATATTTTATGTACTTTTTGACACACCTTGTATTCTGAAAAAATTAACGTTCCATTCATTGTTCATTTCTATCTTAGTATACAGCTATATATATATATATATATATATATATATATATATATATATATATATATATGTGTGTGTGTGTGTGTGTGTGTGTATGTTAATTGATTATTTAATATATTAAATTTACATTTTATAGTTTTAATATATTCTCCAATCAAATACATTTTTAAACTTCATTTATTTACATCCCTAACAATAGATGTTATTTCATTTTGCAATAAAGAAATACGATAACAAAATATCTACTTATAATATCATTAATTTAAAAATTTAAATAGAATATACTCTTACATAATGTTAAAATTTATTCAGAATTTTTAAGTAATTTTATTAAAAATCATTATTTTTAATTGATTTTGTAATCATTAGCAGTGAACGCTATCCTTTTTCGAATACTTTTGTGATGTAACTACTTTTTAAAACGGAATACTATTCACAAAAATAGAACGTTAAAAATGTGTTATATTTTCTTATTTAATTTTTTTATTTGAAAATAACCTTTTGGGTGTAGCTTGATAAGATCGCTTCATAACATTGCTCTGGAAATGGTTCAGTATATTTAAAAACCAAAAAACCAAAAAATAATAAATAAAAAAATAAAAATAAAAATAAATAAAAATAGATAAATAATAAATAAATAAAAACGAAATGCCCGGATGTCAGCGAAACCATTCATTCATAAATAAAAATATAATGTGAATATTTGGTTTTTTTTTTCATATTTTTATACTTCCAGCAATTAATAAGGTTATGTATGCCTGTACGATAAAACACAAAAGATCTTGATGCAAATAAGTCTTTAAATGCAGTTTCTACTTCTCCTTTCGAACGGAGTTTATTTAGTGTAAAATAAAGTGTCTGAAAAATAAGAAAGAGTAAAAAGAAAAAAAATCTGCATGCAGATTTTTTTTCAGTAGCAGAAAGGACCCTTAATGAAACGAGGAAATGATTTATTAAAACGGTATAGAAAAAAGGAACATGAAAGCATCGTTGGATAGAGCAAGCGTTGAATCTTAATCAGTTCATACCTATCTTACTATCTCTATTTGTTAATCTCTTTATCTCTCTCTCTCTCTCTCTCTCTCTCTCCTCTCTCTCTCTCTCTCTCTCTGTATATTTCTCTTAGTAGGTTTATATCTATCTATCTATCTATCTAGCTATCTAGCTAACTATGGCGAGCAAGATAGCTAGATCGTAAGTGGTAGTGATATCTGAGAAATCTGGAGAATATGGTGGATGTGGCAAAGTCTGATATACCAAGTCAGTGAGACTCTGCAATGTCCTCCAAAGAATTTCTTAAGACGGTATAGAAAAAAGGAACACGGAAGCATCGTTGGATAGAGCAAGCGTTGAATCTTAATCAGTTCATACCTATCTTACTATCTCTATTTGGTAATCTCTTCATTTCTCTCTCTCCCTCCCCCCTCTCTCTCTCTCTCTCTCTCTCTCTCTCTCTCTCTCTCTCTCTGTATATTTATCTATCTATCTAGCTAGGGCGAGCAAGATAGCTAGATAATAAGTGGTAGTGATATCTGAGAAATCTGGAGAATATGGTGGATGGGGCAAAGTCTGATATTCCCAGTCAGTGACCCTCTGCAGTGTCATCCTGTCAACATGTGACCGAGCATTGTTATGAAGTGAAATTATAAAGAAACTTGATCACGTACAGTAAATGAATTCCTATTTCTTTTCATGTTTATTCCCTTCAAAATCAAATTTTGAAAGATGAGATAGAAAATTAGCAAAGACAACACTTTAATCCTCATGAATCATAATTTTTGATCGATTTAATACATAGACACGTATGTGTGAAATCGATAAAAAATGAGGAATAAAACCATTGAGTTTTAAAATAAAATTGAGAATTCAACGAGAATGAATAAAACAGAATGTCTTTGGCATAAAATAACCAAACAAGACATGACATGCCGTAAAAACACAACCAATCAACCAACCATAAACTTGCGTAAATAACTGGCAAAATATTCTAACTATCTCAAAAACTTCTTTCTGCTAGAGTTATAACCCGGTTTGATTTAGCTAGGAATTTGCCTGGAAGACATCAAATTTTGATGCCTCCAGCCTCTGTTGGCCATTGACAGCAGTTGAATTTGACGTAGATATAAAAACCGTAAAGCAAGGTATATATATATATATATATATATATATATATATATATATATATATATACCAACCCCTCTGCACGAGCTGGGTATGTCGCAAGGTCAATTTCTTGAGCAGGGTTTAATCGGTTTGAAGTCAGAATTTTCCTTCTGCTACACTGGTTACCTAAACAAGGTTAAAGGTCAGTCTGTCCTTATATTTACCTATAGCTGGAGGGGAATAATTGGATGCATACCTTTCCCAAGTGAATTAGCGCTACGTGAAATGAAAACAACCTCGTCCAGGACTTGAACTTGGGTCGACGAGTCCATTTCCTACGACTCTAACCATCACACCACAGGCCTCCACAACAGGCATTACTACATACTAGCAAATATATTCACCCTCCAGGTGCAAGTATTTAAATTTTACTGTAATAAAATATTAGATTAGATTAGAAAGACTAATGAAACTAAATAAGAATGTAGATAAAAAGATCTGAAAAAGAGAGGGGTATAATCGAAAAATATAATAACGTCTTTCATTGCTAACTTCTCCTAATTTAACTATTTAGTTTAAGTAGGAAGTAAAGAATAGAATTACAGTTATTTCTTCATGTTAATTGATTTCTGTTAAGATTTATCCCCGATACTTTTGCTCACCAAACAATTAGACATCAATAATACCAACCACATATTTATTATAATCAAATCTTTAATATCAATATGCAAATTAGCTTTCCCGTTCACACTACAAACCACTATTTTCTTTTATATATAAATACAATTGCATGCTATTAGTATGTATATATGGTCAAGAGTAGGCACCTCATTTAGCCTAATGGTTAGCAAACTAGATTAGCAGAGCGTTTTTGTGCGCTCGATTCTCACTGGGTACCCCATATTTCTGGCCTTGTGCCACATCTAAGCTAAGCTTAGTAAAAATCTATAACACCAACAGTATTAATAATGTAAAACGATTTTATTAATAACTGAGGTTGAAATAGAAATAGAATCATGGAGAATGTTAAGTAAATAACAAAGGGAATTATAACTTGAGTAGTGATATAGTTTCTGTTACAGACAGACAAACACACAATCTCCATTATAATAAGAGATACATGATTTTGGATCAATGCGTCCATAGACTGACATGTCGATGTTAGTTGAAAATTGATCTGAAGTCTATGCTGAATAATATTTGATCCGAGCGATTAATAGCCGTTTTCTGCGTTTCATTCATGTATTTCCACTTGAATGAAACCCATTTATAAAAGAAAAACACGGGACTGTCTGTAGGTTTTCGTGTCTTAGAAAAGGAAAAGTGCAGTCGGTAACCTGATAAAGGTTATTCGTTTTGAATGCCGTCGTCTGCTGTCAAGTCTCGTGGTTGTCTCTTTGTTCTAGAAATACATTGATGTGTGTATTTGGAGCCGTTTCTTTTGTACAAATAAAAGGAATAATGTTCATCCATTAGCTGTCGCATTTCGCAATTTTCGATACATCTCACTAGCGTATTTTATTGTGAAAGTAAAGAAAAAGGAATGACTTTCAAATTTCAATTTATTTTTTTTATCTTTGATTCCCGATCTGCAAAATCTTTCATGATTGTAAGTCATTTTTCTTTAAGCGTCTACTTCATATCCTTCATTTTTTCTTCACTTTATTCTTCATTTCTCATCTCGTAACCTCCTTCTTTATGTTAATTTCTTCTATTTTCCTTCAGCGTCTCCGTTATCTCCTTCATTTTTCATTTTCTTCTTCTTGTTCGTCTCATTCACAAAATACATCTATTAGATGATTGAGGGGAGTCCTCAGTGATGTTGTATCCCTGGGATCGCTGGAAATTTTTGGTCTTTCAGCATCGGGTTTCCTACCCCAGGAGACCAATCAGGGCTGATCAAATCTCGACTCTACACCCTCAGCAACTGGCTTTCACTAACCTCGCCTCCCGTTGACCATCGCTTTATATTACTCGTCATGTGACCCCCAACCAATGGCAATGGAGTTCTTCTTTTATATGGTTCATTAAATGAATTAATCGAGTTTGGTCTCACTACTAGGATGAACAGGCTTTAGCTTCCTTCTTTATGTTAATTTCTTGTATTTTCTTTCAGCGGCTTCTTCATCACTTATTTTTCATTTTCCTTCATTTTATAAATTAAAATCTATATATGTCAAAATGGCGCATTTTTGCCGATTCTTTCTCTGTTGAAGTTGTGCTCTATTCAACTTGATTTATCTGATGGTTATAATTAAGAAATTCATAGATTTTTTTTTATCTGTACGTTTAGTATGATTTACAATTTACAATTTTAATTTTTTATAAAAATTTAAATAAAGGGTAATGTACTGTCGTACCAAAGTTTTGGCCATACCCATCGAAAAGAAAAGCAAGTTTAAATCAAAGCGAAAAAAGAAAAAAAAAACGAGAGAAACGTAAAAATAAAAGACAGTAACAATAAAATAAAAATGAACAGGCAAAGATTGGAAAGAACAAATAGAAAGAAATTCCGAAAGAGAAGGGTTAAAATGAAAGAAATCAAAAGGAAAGAGAGTGGAAAAGAACAAAAATTAAAAGAGAAAGAAAGTTAGGAAAAAGGTGAGAGAAATGTGAAATAAAATAAAAAAAATAAAAGTTAAATACATATAAAGAAAGAAAAATACCAGGCAAAAAGTAAAAACTCTCAGCAAAATGGAGATCGAATACATTTTGACTAAAGAGGACAAAAGAAACCTCTTATCTCTTCAAAGGGAAGAAACATATCTATTTTCTTTAACAACATGTATTGGTTTTATGACGATGTCAAAACGCTTTCTTGCTTTCTTTGACGTTCGGTGTAAGGCTAATGGCTATCATTATAACATTAAAGAGTTCACACTGCGATCAAACCAGAAGAAAATTACCGTTTAACTAGATGGGAAAACATGAAATCGGCAATGCTCACGTTGTATCAACAAAGTAGCATATGACACGATCCTGCCCCTCACCCTCTCTCTCTTTTTCTCTCTCTCTTTCTCACTCTCATACTCAATCTGTTGTGTGAAGTCTTTGACTATTAGCTTGTTGATTTATGAAAATATTGAAAATAAGAATATCAAACATGGTAACGTAAAAAGGGTAATCACAAAAAAAAAAACGAAAAGGGAGAAAACGAAAGAAACTTCGCACTTCTCGGAGATCACGGAATAAAATTCAAAGAAATTGAAATGATTAACAGATATCTAGACCTCGCAAGATAACTAAAAAAAAAAAAGAAGAAGCAAAGTTCAACATGAACGTAACAGTGATGCTCATTATCGTTGGAGCACTCAATAATGAAATAAAGAACTCTGCAAAGATGAGAAGAATTGATAATCCAAAAGAAGACTTGAAATCATCGAGATGTCAGTAATATTAAAATGAGGCAAATGAAGGGGACGTGTGGTCACTTAATATTCAGTTATTACTGACGTGAAAAACTCAGGGATGCATTATCATCATCGGTAGAAGCAGTAGTAACACTACTACTACTTCCAATAATAATCCGCCCTGTCGGCTGGGCGTTAGAATGCACCGACTGCATCTCTGCAGAGGGGTAAATTCCCCCAAATGGGGTCACCTATTGGTCGTATGTGGCGACCCGTGATGCTTAAGGACGGAGTCTTGGTGGATCAGCAGACCATGACCTGCAACACTCCTCTTAGAACCTTTTTTAGGCTAGACGGTCGGTCGGAGAGGCCCCCTCCGATCAATCGGCTGGTCACGTCAAGCTCTAGCACCTAAAGGATTGCCCCAACTCTATTGCTCTTATAGCAAGCCCCAACACTTTTTATCATACAGGTGCTAGAAGGCGGTGGTTGAGGGACTACACGTCCTGGGAATGACATTAAACTATCTGATGGTGAGGTTCCAGTTTTGGAGGTTTGGGGAATGTGGAGCACCCCTTCATCACCATTGCTCCCTGGTCCACTCTGACCCGGAGTGGTAGTACCTGTTAGGGTCCCATCTATGGGTTAAATAGAAAAAATTATTTATAAAAAAAATGTATTATCCATTAAGAATTGATTTATTTCAAAACTTTATCGGCATTAAATGACCCACTAAGGTTGATATACCGTAAAACAAACCAAAACCAAAAAACCAAATCCAAAAATAATAATTGATGAATACACTAATAAAACTAAGAAAAGACTATTGCAGCAGCCAGGAGAAGTAATTGCAACATGTTGACAGGCAGAAATACATCATAAACTGAAAAACAGAAATGGGAATAAAAACAAATATATAAGTATTTCAAGTGACAAACTCAGGAGATATCACATTAGGAGACATAGACATGGCTAAGAAGAGGAAATCCCAAGAAATATTGAATCTCTTATAATCGCAGCACAAGACAATGCATAAGAACAAACTATATAAAGGCAAAAATATATAAGACATAGCAGAATAGCTTCGAGGTATATACGGATAACCTAATCCGACCAGAAGACCAGACCTTGTATTGTTGTATTGATTAACAAAAAGAAGAGACCTTGTCATCTCGTGGATTTTGCCGTCCCAGTCGACCACCGAGTTAAAGTGAATGAAAGCAAAGACATAGACAAATACTTTGACCTTGCCCGTGAATTAAGAAAACTGTAGAACATGAAGGGGAAGGTCGTGTCAATTATAATTGGTGCCCTTGGAACGGTCCCAAAGGGTCTGGAAAAGAATGTGAGTGAATTGGAAGTCAGAAGAAGAATCGAAACCATCGAGACTACATCATTGCTAAGATAGGCTAGAATACTCAGAAAATTCCTGGATACGCGAGAAGCTCTGGGAGTGGAAGTACTACTTCATCAACATTACTCTTAGGTCCACCCTGACAATGAGTGACAGTATCTTTTCAGGTCCCATCTATGGATTAAAAAAATAAAATAGACACTGCAGAGTTTATCAATAAGAAAAGGATGAAATATGTACAGCATCTCGAAATCTAACACACTTTATTTGATATATATATATATATATATATATATATATATATATATAAGTGTGTGTGTGTGTGTGTGTGTGTGTGTTTGTGTGCGTACACACATATATATATATATACAGAGAGATAGAGAGAGAGAGAGAGAGTGAGAGAGAGAGAGAGAGAGAGAGAGATAGAGAGATATGAACAGACTAACATATATATCAATATATAGATATGTCTAAACAGAATAAGATAGATATAATGAAATGACTATAAGATATATATATATATTGAAAATCTGTGTTAAAAAAAAAAGTTGCATAACCATCAAGCAAAAATAGAACAAACTTCGGCATAAAATAACCCAGCAAGGGTTGTGTTGCGATATTATGGGACACCCTTAAAGCTTCAAGCAAGAGCGCTTGTCCAGAGGAAATCCTTGGTAAGAATCCTTTGCTTATTCCTTAGTGCTCCTCAATTTTGCAAGTCCTTCGTCAATGATTGCAAATGGATGCCTCTCCGTATCAGTGATTAAGTAGTCAACCAGTCTCGCATTCTGGCTGTTGATTGGCTGAGGTTTAAACCACATGACTTTGCTTAGTCCATAAATTTAAGTGGTGTATTGTAGTACACCTTATATACCAAAATAATCCAACAGGTTGACATGCCATAACGTCCAACAAACCAAACCTAAAGGTATATTTTCAGATATTTGGTTAAGACCCTGCATTGCAGTTGCATTATTAAAAGGCGGGTGTATGTTAAATATAAGCTAGCCCCAAGGATTATATTGTAACAACAGACAAGAGTTTCTTTGTTTCTTTACAAGAAGAGATAGATAGATAGTAAGTGAGAAATAGAGTAAGAAAGAAAGAAGAGAGAAAGAGAGAGAGAAAAAGAACTGAGAGAGAGAGATAGACAGAGAGAAAGGGGGAGAGAGAGAAGAGAGAGAGAGAGAGAGAGAGAGAGAGAGAGAGGGGGGTTGGTAAGTATCGGGATAACATCTTCATTGATTATGTAAAGAGAGAAGCTGTTGTCCTACGAGTAGTATTTGAAGAAGCCCACTTAAATTATACATTTCACCTGTATCCAATGGCTAATAGATTCAATGAAATATTTCCGATTGAACACTTAGAAAACTGTATTGGATTTGTCTCCAGGGTTTAACACAATAAACGTATATATATATATATATATATATATATATATATATGTGTGTGTGTGTGTGTGTGTGTGTACGCGTGTGCATATATATATATGTGTGTGTGTGTATATATATATACGGGTGTATATATGTGTATATATGTGTATATATATATAAGTATATATATATATATATGTTTATATATGTATATATACATATGTATATGTATAAATATGTGTGTGTATATCTATGTATATATGTGTGTGTGCATGCGTGTGTGTTCTTAAACGGCGTGAAACAAGTCACCATTAACCAGGACAGTGAATATAATGTTATAAATTGCACAATATGTAGATAATAAGTTATCACTTCTACAACGATAGTTTTGGCATTAGATAAACCACAAAGGTTGACATACCATTAAACGAAGACAACAAACTAAAAATTTGTCCATTTCACGAGTATATATATACTATATAGAAAATACATGAACATTCTACTTCTAATCAAAGATGCTGTTTCCTAAGAATTTGGTCTACTGCCTTCGAGGCGTCCCCGTGGGTTATTGGCTAACGTGCTGGACTACGACATCCTACGAAACGATGTAGAGCTCTAGTCTCGTTATTACGTTCACAATCGTACTAATGATCTCGGAAATGGGTTAAACAATATCACTATTTTGTATCATTTGGGTTATTCGTACTATTGACTTCATCGGAGGGTACATTGGCTGAAACGTTTGCAGATAACAATCATCATCTAGATTACTTTTTTATCATCACAATCCATCTATCTGAACAAAAATGTTCTAAGATATGGGTTAGATAGTACCACTATTGTTCTTCTACAAGGATAGTGTTGGCATTAAATAACCGAAGAAGTTTTATATGCCATTAAACAAAGAAACCAAACTTAATTCCCTGCTTCTCTGCGATTATTTCAAGCGTCTCTTCGTCTGTTTCTTACTGTTGTATGCCCTTTCTTTATTTCTATTCTTCTTCTGCTCATCTTTGGTATCTTACGTTCATCTTCTAGCGTCTGGACTTTGTCTTTCTCTGTTCTTGTTGGTTGGTCGTCCTTGATTCATTTCTTCTTCTATGTCAGTCTTGTTGCCAAGACATTCATCAACCACAAAACCATATTATTTATTTAAACCTTTATTTACTTAAATAAACATATTTCTCTAACTAACATATCACGCGTGTGCAGTGAAGTCCAGCCAGAGCAGTTACATCTTCTCTGTCTGACGTCCAAGCTGAGACTGAGAGCCAACCAAGTCCCACGTGACTTCACGTATTTGGCGGGCTTTCTGTATTTTCACGTATTTGGCATGGCTTTTCCATGGAAAGTCCCGTCCGTGAGATGAAAAGAGGCCATCCCTTCAGAAATACAGGGGTTGACAATAATCTATGCGGAGATTATGTAACATTACCATCACAATCCCATCTGAACAAAACAAAACGAAACAAAAACTCCAAAGCTATGGGTTAAAGAGTACCACTACTGTTCTTCTACAATGACTTTTTTTACATAACATTTTGGAATATTATGTAATATAAGGTGTGCTATAGCCTACCACTAAAATGTAGACTCTGCGTGCGCACGTGGATTAAATCCAACAATCACCACGCTGGAATACGTGGTTAGTTAACTATTTAATCACCGATTTTGCAAGTTGTTCATTTGCACGTATTCGACACGGACGAACAGATCAGCAACCAAGGACTCTACCTAACACTGAGGAACACCGATGAACAACCAATGATTCTTCACAAAGGAACACAAGGGATCTCCACTGTAAAGTGCTCTCACTTTCAGCCAAAAATGGCCACAAAATCGTAACAAAATAACTGATGGATGTTTATATGCCATTAAACAAAGAAACCAAACTTACTTCGCTGCTTCTCTGTGATTATCTCAGTTTTCTCTCCGTCAGTTTCTTACCGTCACTGAACAAAACAAAAAACTACCAAGCTATATGTTAAATAGTGCATCTACTGTTCTTTTACAAGGAAAAGCAGACATACTTCACTAGTTATCTACGATCATCTCTCTCGTCTTTTCCTCAATTTCTTACCGTCACAACCCGTCTATCAAACCAAAACAAAATAAGTCCCGAGCTATGGGTTAAATAGTGATACTACTGTTCTTCTACAAGGATAGTTATAGCACTAAAATCCGACATACTTCACTGCTTGTCTACGATCATCTCTGTCCTCACTTCGTCAATTTCTTACCGTCACAACCCGTCTATCAAACCAAAACAAAACAAGTCCCGAGCTATGGGTTAAATAGTGATACTACTTTTCTACAAGGATAGTTAGCACTAAAATCCGACATACTTCACTGCTTGTCTACGATCATCTCTGTCCTCATTTCGTCAATTTCTTACCGTCACAACCCGTCTATCAAACCAAAACAAAATAAGTCCCGAGCTATGGGTTAAATAGGGATACTACTGTTCTTCTACAAGGATAGTTTTAGCACTAAAACCAGACATACTTGTCTACGATTATCTCTGTCATTTCTTCGTCAATTTCTTACCGTCACAACCCGTCTATCAAACCAAACCAAAATAAATCCCGAGCTATGGTTAAATAGTGATACTACTGTTCTTCTACAAGGATAGTTTTAGCACTAAAACCAGACATACTTGTCTACGATTATCTCTGTCATTTCTTCGTCAATTTCTTACCGTCACAACCCGTCTATCAAACCAAACAAAATAAGTCCCGAGCTATGGGTTAAATAGTGATACTACTGTTCTTCTACAAGGATAGTTATAGCACTAAAATCCGACATACTTCACTGCTTGTCTACGATCATCTCTGTCCTCACTTCGTCAATTTATTACCGTCACAACCCGTCTATCAAACCAAAACAAAATAAGCCCCGAGCTGTGGGTTAAATAGTGATACTACTGTTCTTCTACAAGGATAGTTTTAGCACTAAAACCAGACATACTTGTCTACGATTATCTCTGTCATTTCTTCGTCAATTTCCTACCGTCACAACCCCTCTATCAAACCAAAACAAAATAAGTCCCGAGCTATGGGTTAAATAGGGATACTACTGTTCTTCTACAAGGATAGTTATAGCACTAAAACCAGACATACTTGTCTACGATTATCTCTGTCATTTCTTCGTCAATTTCCTACCGTCACAATCCTTCAATCTAAACAAAACAAAAAAAGTCACAAATAATTGATTAAATCTACTTTTCGATTTGACAACATTCTGTTTGCATTGCTTTCATTTCTTTTATTTCTTGACTTTTGTCAGCATGAATTACGCTTCTCGACTTCTCCTTAGAGCCATCAACGTTAATCTGTTATTTTCATTTCACTCATTCGCAAGACTTACTGTCTACACACCAGCTTATTTTTTTTTATACCGGAGACTAAAATCATTTGTTGTCGGGTTAACAGTTCTTTTGTCTCCACAATCCACTCCTTAATTCTTCTCCATCTTTACACACCTTTGCCTCCTTCCTTATGCCCAGACCAGCCCTGTCGACTGGGCATTTAGAATACACCGACTGCTCCTCTGCAGATGGTTTGGTTTGGTTTGGGTGTTGGGTTTTACGGCATGTCAAACCCTTGGGTTATTTTAAGCCGAATACTTCTATTGGTAATTAGGTATTCAAAAATGTATAAGGTTTATTTGGTGTAATCAAGTTTTTTGTTCAGAATTTTAACATGAAGGGAGTGGTGGATGATTTTTGTAGATCTATGAACTTACATCCTTGATAAGAGGCCGGTTCCTTTCAAAAAGTTTAATATCCTCTTGGGATCTATTTTCCAAATAGTTTGTCCATGCTGTCAACATTGTAGAACTTTCTTCGAGTCTGGGAGAGGTGTGTGCATTCAATCAGAATAAGTTTTTATTATGTTTCCACATAACATTTAGGAGGAGGTTCTTCTTTTAAAATGAAGGAGTGGGTTAATCTAGTGTGGCCAATGCGTAGCCGGGTGATAGTGGTTTCTTCTGCAGATGGGTAAAAAACCCCTCCTAAATGGGGCCGCCTGTTATTTATCGCCTGGGGCTGTAGAATACGAAGACTGCACCTCTGCAGAATGGCTAAGACTCCCCCCAAACAAATCTGTTGGCAGTGGATGGCGACCCCAAAATGTTAATCCTGATTATCTGATGTCGCTTAATTGTCGAATTCTTATTTCGTATGTGTGTCATCACATCAGCTGAGTAATGGACCATTCCGTTTTTATGATAAAAAAGAAAAAGAAAATACTACACAGAAAATATATAAGAAAAAAAAAGAGAGTAGGAGAAATATATAGAGAGGGGTTGAGCGTGTAGAAGCGATAACGTTAATCTGTAATTAAACATAATGAAAATATGAAAAGGAGGGAAAAATAGAAGAAAAAAAGATTGAGAGTTAAATCAAGATTATTATACTTCTTACATATTGGACTAAATGCAATAGCTCTTAAGTAAACATATCACACATTGTAATAATTAAATAATACTATGGTATATCCACAGGTTCTGCTAGTAATATTTTAAAGTGGGTAAGAAGCCGACATGTTTAACTAAGTTATCTTTCAACATTTTACAGTCATTCGTAGCAAGAGAACAGCCTATTATCCAGGAGCCAACTTCCCCGTTGTTCAGTAAATAATCCACGTAATGTCAAGAAAACAAACTGTCTATTCGTCTGGCTTACCACAGGTCATGTCTGTAAACCTTTTAAAAACAAGATAGCATCGAGTTACTTGCCCTTGGGGAAACAGAACAAAATGGCGTCAACTAGGCGTCTTCTCTTCTTTTTTTTTTTAATCATAACATTCACTGAAGTATTTTCACAATCACTTCTTTCTTTATTTCTTTCTTTCACTAACCTCAACTTGATATTGCATCTCATATATCATCTCAACTTGCCTTTTGAAGATCATTGTTTACTAGATTTTGGCGTATGCATGAAATAATCTACTGAGAAAAGATACTCAGATCAATCAAAGATATTTAAAGCGCTCGGTGATATAATAGGAAAAGTAGATATTCCTTCAGATTATCTGGCAGATAAGAATTATTAAATAAGAAGTGAGAATTGGCGCTAGAAAATGCATTAAATGAAAAATTGTTTGTTTATTGATTTTTACGGCATATCAACCCGTCTGGGGTTATGTCATGCCTAACGGTTAGGAAGTATTAAGTATCGTTAAATCGGTTTATCCAGTGTCTATTTTTCAATAGCGCTAGACAAGGAGATTTTTTTTGGCATCTGAGGTTAACATCAGCTCCTTACTTTATCTGTGTACGCTGAGTTTATCAACTAGGAACCTTGTGGTTTCTAGTCGAACGCTCTACCGACTGAGCTAACCCGACATATCGTGTATTTATATTTATACTTTTTAGTTATTGGTTTTAACAATACGTTAGCATTATTGGGGATTATGTTGATTTGGTTCATGTCTATATTCTATGGTATAATTCTATTTCCCTCAAAAAAGAGAGAATATCCTCCATGTTGACATTTTTAAACAGATCTTGCATATTGTTTGCTTTAAAATAACAGTTTCTGGTGTGAGAAAAAAACCTGCATTCCATGAATAACTGTTTAACTGTCAAAGGTGTTTGACATGTCCACATTGGGTTGTTGTTCTTGTTTGAGTAGATTGATTATGCATGCTGTGTATTAAATGAAAAAGATCCTAAAATTAGGAGAATAGTAGTTCTTTGTTCCATCCAGGAATCCGAATCTCTTTGTCTGCCTTTTCACACTATCTCTGTAGAATCATACCACCAACATCGTTCTTTAACTTTTAGGTACAAAATAAAGAAAAAGGAAGCGTTATTTTTGGATTTGGTTTGGTTTGGTTTTTTACGGCATATCAACCTCAGTGGGTCATTTAATGCCGATAAAGTTTTGAAATAAATCAATTCTTAATGGATAATACAATTTTTTTTATAAATACATTTTTCTATTTAATCCATAGATGGGACCCTAACAGGTACTACCACTCCGGGTCATAGTATACCAATGGAGCAATGGTGATGAAAGGGTGCTCCACATTCCCCAAACCTCCAAAACTGGAACCTCACCATCAGATAGAGTTTAACGTCATTCACCCTCATAGACCCTTAGTCACCGCCTTCTAGCACCCATATGATAAAAAGGGTTGGGGCTTGCCATGAGGGCAATAGGTTGGGAAAATCATATAGGCGCTATGGCTTGACGTGACCAGCTGATTGATCGGAGGGGGCCTCTCCAACCGCCCGTCTAGCCCAATATAGGGCCAAAGTGGAGTATTGCAAGTCATGAACTGCACACCACCTGGGTTTTATCCTTAAGCATCACGGGTCGCCACCCACAGCAAACAGGCGGCCCCATTGGGGGAATCTAACCCCTCTGCAGAGGTACAGTCGGTGCATTCTAACGCCCCAGCCGTAAGACTGTAAAATTGTCTGATGTGTTATTTAGTGCTATATGTATTTACTAGCTACTGCACGTGTGCAGGATGCAATGCGTGGTCAATTTCTCAAGAGGAATTCAACGGGTTTGCATTCACTGCTTTCCTTCTTGACGGGTGGCTTAACCAAGGTTTAAAAAACCAGTTTGCCCTACTATTTACCAATAGCTGGAGAGAATAGTTGCATGCACATATTTCAGCAAGAATGGAAGCATATCGGTTATAAGAATTCATATCCAAAGGTTGTCAGTGCTATAGGAAATGCAAACAGCCTCGTCCATGATTTGAACTCGTGTTGCCGAGTCTATTTCCTTCAACGATAACCATTACACAACACATATTCACGTGTGGTTTGGGTTTTCATTGACCCCGATGTTTTTTCCAGACAGGCTGCAAGGAAGTTAAACATCAATGTTTGTCTCCAAAAGGCTTTTTTACTATTTAAGTTAATGACACGAATTGTATACGAAATTGTTCCTTAGTTTTAGGATTCAAAAGAAATCCATTTTAATTGGTTCTAATTATTCATAATTTGAAATTATATCAAAAACTAACACGTCTCTTACTTTACATTCTGCCTATTACTTTCCCTCTCTGTATATGTATTAGCTTTTCAGTGTGTGTGTGTGTGTGTGTGTGTGTGTGTGTGTGTGTGTGTGTGTGTGTGAGAGAGAGAGAGAGAGAGAGAGAGAGAGAGAGAGAGAGAGAGAGAGAGAGAGAACCGGATTTGTATGTTGAGTTTCATAAGCAACGAGCCAGTAGTTTCAACATCTTGGTTCTTAATAAATTTAAATTAGGTCAAACGTTCCCTTTCTTAGAAATCTTACAAAATGATTTTTATGTTTTTGTTTTTAATTCTCCGACCGTATTTATCTATTAAAAAAAACTAATTCGGTTTGCAAACTCACTTTTCCCTAATCCCAATTATCTACCCAAGCTTTGTCTAGTATATTGTATTTTTGTAGTTTCATAGTTTGATTGAGATGTTTCTTCCATATTCAGACTAGTCGCATTTAGTGTGGTTTTTATTGTGGTATGGTCATTTGAGAGTTACGGAAGTTATTTCATCTTTAGTATGGTAGCTGAAACGAGTTAGAAAAACAAAAGAGTAAAGCTACTATTAAATGCATCTGTCATCTCTCCATATCGCAGCTCCAACTGCCTAATCTACTTTCCATATCTTGTATCACTACTGTAATCTGGCACCCTAATAAGTTCTTTTTAGAAAAACAAAAAAATTACCACAAAATAATCCCTTACGAAACATATATATATGTATGTATGTATGTATATACGTATATATGTTTATGTGTGTTCTGTTGGACTCAGCTGACAATTCTTGTCTGATGAGTTTCTGTTCTATCCTTTCCATTTGTCTGGCTATCTTATTTTTATATCAGGGTGAATACATCACCGAAGTTTCTTACACTAGTACTTTCTACATTACTTAGTGCCATCATCAGGTGTGAAGTAGTGAGATGTTTCCATGATTCTTTTAAACAAACTGTCCGTTTGTATGGTGTGATGGACTCTCCCGTCGATTTCGACGTACGAGTGTTCATACAATGAACATCCACACAGTGATTTGTTTATAGTGGTGAAGGCTTGTGTTGGACCAACCACACTTTTTGGCACAGTCGATAGGAAAGAATGGGTCCATCAAGGGTTGCCACAAACCCAATCAACGACCGACAATCAGGAATTTTAAATTCAGAGTTATCCCTCTCCTAGACTGGTTACCTATCCAAGGCTGAAGGGCCCAGTCTGTTCTACTATTTAACCCATAGCTGGAGAGAGAATATATGGTTTCATACCTTTCCCAAGGGTATTAGCGATATGTGAAATGCCAACAGCTTCGTCTAGGAATTGAACTCGAATCGACGAGTCCATTTTCCACGAATCTAACCATTAGCCCACGCGCCTCCATAATAATGATGGCATAATTGTATGATTCTTTTTAAACAAACTGTCTGTTTGTATGGTTTAAAAAAAAAGTAAAGTCGTCGGGGCAGCCTAATGTCGGTATCAGCCAATCAGAGAGGGAGTCTATCCCCTTTTCACTAGCGCTAGACCAAGGAGATTGTTTTGACATCTGAGGTGGAGCGCCACACCTACCATCAGCTCCTTACTTTACCGCACAGGTCCCTGTGCTACTCATACACTGAATTGGCGAGGACCGGTATCGAACTAGGAACCTTGTGGTTTCTAGCCGAACGTTATATATATAATGTCATGTTAGATCTTATGTTATATTATTCCTTGTGATGCATTATTTCACTGTTTTATTCTCAAAACTTTACGCCGGAAATATGTTTATTTCCGACTTCTAGATTGTTTGTTTATGAAAGCAGGTGTTGAAATAGAGCTCTAAGTATTTCTCCATTATATCAACTTTTGCTGATTTCTACTCAAAATATATATCCAATAATGGTAGTGATACAGAAAATAAAAGTGTTTTGTATCTGAAAACCTGCTCTATCCAATGGTGTTAGCATTATAATACACCGACTGCGCCTCTGCATAGGGGTAAGAACCCTCTGTTAGTTTCTGACCGCCATCCTTAACCAGTTAAAAAGGACTTAAAGTAAGTCCTGGGCTAAAGAATCCTTTGGTAAGAGAATAAGTCCTGAGTTATGAAATTCTACGTAGTGTCAAAAGTCCAGTGATATAATCCTATGTTCCGTCGTCCACGAAGGTTCAAAGCAATATGCGTATGTACGACCAGAACAGCCGGTATAAATAACAATATCAGCAGCAGAGTACTGCCAGTGATTGGCCAAGAAGTTGGTCACATGATTATCGCCGAGTCTATAAGTAGAAGCGGGCGTCTAGCACACATTTTATATCAGGAAAACACCAACACCCTCAATGGGGCCAACTGTAGGCCATGGGTGGTGACCCGTGATTCTTAAGGTTGAAACCCTGATGGCTCAGCAGACCAGAACATGCAACACTCCATTTTTGGCCCTTTGGTTAAATGAGCGATCGGAGAAGCCTCCTCCGATCAATCGGCTGCTCACGTCAAACATTAGCATCTTTTTGATTCTCCTAATCCTATTGCCCTCATAGCAACCCCTCAACTCTTTTCATCATATATATATTTACCAACCCCTCCGCACGGGCAGGATGTGACACAAGGTCAATTTCTTAAGCGGAGTTCAACAGGTTTTGAATTCAGAGTTTTCCTTCTACTAGACCGGTTGCCTAACCAAGGTTAAAGAGCCCAGTCTGCCCTACTATTTATCCATAGCTGGAGGGAGAACAGGATTCATACCTTTCCCAATGGTATTAGCGCTAAGTGAAATGCAATTACCACGCCCAGGATTTGAACTCGGAGCGACGAATCCATTTCCCATGGCTTTAACCTTTACACCACGCGCTTCCATTTTTCTTTTTATCATATATGTGCTAAAAGACTATGGCTGAGGGTCTTATTATCCTTGGTGACGTAAAACTCAATCTGACGGTGACATTCCAGTTTTGGAGCTCTGGAGCATGAGGAGTTATCACCATTACTCCCAGGTCCACTGACCTGGATTAAGTTCTTGTTAATCGCTAGCAAACATGTAGAACCAATAATGTTAACTACATGGAAAATAATTGTATTTTGTAGCAGAAAATCCTCTCTATCCAATGCTATTATTGTGCTCCTCTATCTATTGTAATTTCCGTGGAAACAAATCGGTGGATTTAGTTTTGCTCCCCCCTTAATATAGATGCATATTAATGTCCTGCTCTTGTTTGAGAAGATTAACCAATTTTTGGAAGTATTCTTTCTATATAGAAGTCAATGGTTCCAGTGTTTACAAGCATATACTAGCAAAATCCTACCGCATGGAACGTGAATTATCATAGACAAAAACCAAAAGAAGAAAAAGAACAAACTTTTGTCAATAAGATCAGCCAGGGTACACACGCTTTCCAATATAATTGTAGTGGGAGAATGCTTAAGCCCTGAATATAGTTGTTTGTAAATCGGGAAAAAGGGAAAACACGAAAGAAGGCATATGCTTCCGAATTTAAGTCCAAATTAAATTGGTGGTAACTCCAATCTCGCGGGAAATCTCGCGATATCTCGTTGCTCCGAATCAACAGAAAGTGGCATCGAAATGGCACGTTTTCAATGCCACGACTGTCGTCAATGTTAATATTTAATATTTGAACACATTCCTTTTTTTGTATAAATACTTTTTTGAGATCCTATTTCGTATGTGCCGGTTTTCCCGGAGGCAAACATTAGGATTTCGCCAGATATTAACGCATGGATACTGGCCATTTCTAACCGTATTAATCCAGGTTTTTCTTTTCTTACCGGGTATAGAAATTTCTGAATGTACCTAGTGAAAGAAGAAAATATGATTGGACCATTATTTCAGAAAGAATGGAAGCATAGCGGTTTAAAAAAAATGATATCCAAAGGTCATCTTTAATTCCCTTTAACACCAAAGACACACTAATATATATATCTTTATCAATATCTCTCTCTCTCTCTCTCTCTCTCTCTCTCTCTCTATATATATATATATATATATATATATATATATATATATATATATATATTATAAATTGAAGGTCCGCAAAATGGATTATGTTTGTTTTAAATTTTCATTATAATTATTTTACATTTGCGACACGCATAATCCTCTACAAATAAAAGTAAAAACAATGAAATCTCTTTTGAGGACTTGAAAAAATCTTTATATGTATCTATGGGTCTCTCTCTTTCTCTCATATATATATATATATATATATATATATATATATATATATATATATATATATATATATATGTGTATATATATATATATATTTAACTAAAATTGCCATGACAAGACGACAACTACTTCAGTTCCAGTTTTCTTTTATCTCGAAATATCAAGAATAAATTACAGGTTAACAAACAACATCATTGTTACCTTATTATTTTTTCTTTATACCTGCATTTTGATAGCCTTGAAAATTAACCTCCAAATCAGTATATATATATATTATTATATATATATATATATATATATATATATATATGTATGATATTATATATATATATATATATATATATTATATATATATATATATAGAGAGAGAGAGAGAGAGAGAGAGAGATGAATGAATGAACAAATAAAAGGTTTAGCTTTTATTTATTTACATGGTAACACTATTTACAACCAATGGTTTCCTGTATATATATATATGTATATATATATATATATATATATATATGTGTGTGTGTGTGTGTGTGTGTGTGTGTGTGTGTGTGTATAATATAATATAATAAGATAAATATATAAAGGTTTTACATATCTATTTATTGGGTGACAAAGGAATATTCACGACTATATTGGTTTTATGCGATGCAATCATCAGGTGAAGATGTTTCAAATGCAAGGAAAATCGAATTTCCAATACATAGATATGTAAAACCTTTATATATTTATCTTATTATATTATATAACAGCACTATTTTATATTGAGCACTCTACCAATAATACTGCCTTTGGTACGCCATTCCAGCAAAAGCTGAAAAAGTGACCATCTCACACTATATATATATATATACATATACATATATATATATATATATATATAGGTCTCTCTCTCTCTCTCTCTCTCTCTCTCTCTCTCTCTCTCTCTCTCTCTCTCTGCGTGTGTGTGTGTGTACAGAGAGATAGGTGGAGATAGATATTGACATATATAAAATCTGGTGAAGGAATTTTAATCAAAAACGAATTGCGGAAAAAGACGACATTGTTGATTAAACACAAAATACCAATTTGTGAAAGCAATGATTTAGTTGATGAAAAAAACAAACAAAAACAATCCATGTAATACATACTCGTGTTCCTTAATATTACAGATCGTTATCATCTTGCAGCAACCTCTTGTTAAAAATTACACCGTTCAAATCGTCCAAGATGAAAATACTTTTTACATATTGAATTATTTTACAATAGCTCTCAAGTAAAAATATCAAATAATTAATACTGTGGTATAATCACAGGTCCTGCTAATATAAACATATTTCATATATCTACAGAGAAGGATTCGATTAAATTATCGGTCGCTATATGTATAGAACCAATACATTAGTAACCGTATCATTAGTAACTAATGAAGCGCCGAGAAAAAGATTTTCGTGGGTGTTTTTAATGTAATATTTACCTACGCTTGTAAAACATTCCTTCTGGGTGAACTGTGAATGTTTCTCTTCTTTTTTTCTGGTGGATTTGAATTCTGGTCATTGAACAGGAAGAGACACACAGACGTGTCTGTAGTGTACGTAACATCTACTCCCAGGCTTTCCTTGCGTAAAGAGACATCTACCATAGCTATTTATTCTTGAAAATACAGAAACTGTGACACAAGGCCTAAAATGGGAGGAGGAAGGCTGGTCTTCTCTATCCTAACTTTAAACATTACTATCTCCATTTCTGACTCAATTCGTACTAAAATGTTCCATTTACCATAAAGCCAAGTCGTACTACAATCACCAGAACTTACCAGCCTCTCTATGAAAAACCTACACCTAAACCCATATTTACATAGTCGTGAGGGGGAATGTTAATATTTATGTACTATTGAAATATCCCCCCAATGAAAATTTGAAAGAGAAAAAAATTAATGATAAAAATAAAAATGAGTATTAGTATGGACCCTCTCACTTCGTATTATGACAGACAAAAACTAGTTCAATAGTCATAAAAATGCCTGGATGAGTAAACGAAGAAACATATAGTATATGCAGATGGAAGAACAGAAACATACATTAGACACAAGGATGCGTAACGATTATCGTTTTAGGAAAAGAATTTGGAAAGCCGAGTTTAATTCCTAGAACGAAAATGTTTGCGTTACATTTCGTGCTAATACCGTCGGGAAATGTATGGATCTATTCCGGGAAGAAAGTGTAGGTGTGAAGAATATAGAAATTTCTCACCTATTTGCTTTTTCAAACCAGAATGGTTTGAAAATCGCATAGCGTCAGTGTGCAGAAAGTCAATTTTTCTATCAAAAGTGTTAGGCACGTACTTATATATATATATGGTTGATATGGTAATATCTAATAATATCCGTTTTATTCTATAATGTTACACTAGAAATAATAAAATCCTTGTATTTTTGTTTAGAATACAACTTTTTATACAACACGATTAAAACTATTAGGGGTATATGGGCCGGGTTAGCTCAGTCGGTAGAGCGTTCGGTCCTCGCCAACTCAGCGTATGAGTAGCACAGGGATCTGTGCGGTAAAGTAAGGAGCTGATGGTAGGTGTGGCGCTCCACATCAGATGCAAAAACAATCTCCTTAGTCTAGCGGTATTGAAAAGGGGATAGACTCCCTCGCTGACTGGCTGATACCGACTTTAGGCCGCCCCAACGACTTTACTTTTTACTTTACATTAGGGGTATACCAATTTATGGTTGAGGTTGTAATACCTAAGAATATACGTTTTTTTCTATAATGTTCCACTAAAAATAATAAAATCCTGCCATCTTTGATTTAGAAGACAACTTTTTATACAAAACTGCTAGTAGTATACCAGTTTATGTTTGATGTTGTAATACCTAATAATATCCGTTTTTATTAAATAAATATTCCTCCGGAAATAATCCGATCCTAGAATCTTTTTTTAAACGAGTTTTTATTTAAAAAATCCTTTGGGCGTACTTGTTCATGGTTGCTGTTGTCCCGTAGAGTTTGGTACTAAATAATACCTAATAACATCCGTTTTGTTTGTATAATCATCTACTGAAACTTATAAAAAATATTTTAGTTCTGAAGAAACTTTACTTAATAGATTGTGATGGATGTACTTATTTATCTAATTACGTTGCATTTTTATCATTTCTGTCCCTCTTGAACTGTAATTTCTAAAAATCAATACATTGTACCCAACAGAGAAGAGTACGGCTAGTAAAAAGAAGATTTCGATTCCTTCCAGAGTAGCAAACAAAGAATCAATCAATCAATAATAAATTTAGTCCAAAAAGATTTTCATCGGCAAGTGATCGAATGGTGGCTATGGTTTGTAATTTTGTTCGGCCTTATTGAGATACATTCTTAAAAGCTAAGAATTGATTTTATTTCTTGAAAAGGAGAAAATGTTGCGAAAGGAATTGAGAGTCTAAGAATGAATGAAAGAAGACGTCAAAAATATTAAAAAGAAATACAAAAGTACTTTGGCGAACATCAGAAAAAAAGAGGCCACTTTTAGGTTTTATTATAGTGTAGAGCATTAAAATGGTTTCTGTTCAGGAGTTGCAGATACAGTTGGCCAATAGATTTTGTATCGGTATCGCAGTTTGTTTAGCTGGTGTTTAATGGCATATCAACCCTGTGGTTATTCAACTTCCGTGTATTAATAAATTGGTAGAAGTGATTTTCATGAACTTCATGTTTATCAATAGATTGGTAGAATTATTTTAAGCCGTCGAGGGGCCTAAAGTCGGTATCAGCCAGACGTCGATAGGAGCAATTCTCTTTTCGCTAGCGCTAGAACAAGGATATTGTTTTGGCATGTGAGATTGAGCGCCACACCTACCAGCTCCTCACTTTACCGCACAGAACGTTGTGGGTCCCAGGCGGATGCTAATTCTTAGCTAATTGGCAATAACATCATGTATCTTAATAATTTGTCAGAAATATTTTTATTAGCTTCATGTATATTAATAAATTGGTAGAAATAAGTTGCATTAACTTCATGTGTATTAATAAATACTGGTGTTACATAATGAATGAAGTAGCCTAATCATTTTATAATGTAGTGTAAAAGATTTGAATCAATATGTAGCATAAAAACCCACGGAAAAAAAACAGAATGACGTAAACCTGCCCTGGATGAATTGCAATGGAATTGAAACTGTAATGATGAGCATGCGGAAACAAATTATGAAATAATACCCCAAAAGTGTTGAGTTACAACTTGCCCAAACTTTGACCTGAAACTGAGCAATGTCGTCAGGGCCAAACGGGGATTCCTGGCATCCTAGGCAAGTTGAAATTTAGCACTCTTTAAAGTCTACTTTTATATCATTTATATATACCGAGAAAATAAATATATAGGAATAAGCAAAGAATCTGGAGTGGCCTATCCTTGGTATCAGCTCGAGGGCGAGGGAGTTTATCCCTTTTCACTCAATTAGTAGAGTATCTGCCGCAAAAACAGATTCTGGGTTCAATACTTGTCTTATCAACTCAGCGCCTGGGTGGTCCAGCTTGGATCTGAGTGGTCAGCTTGGATCTGTGTGGTAAAGTGGGGTTCTGGGTTCAATACTTGTCCTTATCAACTCAGCCTGAGTGGTCCAGCTTGGATCTGTGTGGTCCAGCTTGGATCTGTGTGGTAAAGTGGGGTTCTGGGTTCAATACTTGTCCGTATCAACTCAGCGCCTGAGTGGAGCTTGGATCTGAGTTGTCCAGCTTGGATCTATGTGGTAAAGTGGGGTTTGGGTTCAATACTGTCGTATCAAATAGCGCCTGAGTGGTCAGCTTGGATCTGAGTGGTCCAGCTTGGATTATGTGGTAAGTGGGGTTCTGTATTCAATACTTGTCCGTATCAAATCAGCGCCTGATTGGTCAGCTTGGATCTGAGTGGTCCAGCGTGGATCTGTGTGGTAAAGTGGGGACATAATGGTAGATGTGGCGCTTCACCTCAAATGTAAAAACAATCTTCCTGGTTTATTGCTTGTGACAAAGGGGAGTACATCCCTTTGTCACAAGCAATAAACAGGAGATTGTTTTTACAAATGTCTTAATACAGTTTAGTGTCATATCCAAATATCTCTTTTTGTGTGGAGGGCGAACAGAGATACTAGAAAACTTACAATAGGTTGACATACATACAGCCGAAGAGACAGCACTGTTATATTGCTATATATGAACAGACGGAAAATGAAGGAAAGAAAATAAAGAAAAAATGGAAAAAAATGACAATGAACGACCGGCTTCAAACTCCCCAATACTCTAGAACCGGAACCTCCCCACCGGATGCAGTTTAGTTTAATACCCAGAACACCTATTTTTGTTGTGTCTATCTGTGTCTGAGAGAGTGTTGTTAGAACTCTGCTAAGGATACAATTTCTCAATTCTAAACCCTGCCGACAGAATGGAGATACGGACAGACAGAGATACAAGAAAACGGCTTAAGAAAGGTTGACATACATACAGACAGACGAAGAGTCAATAATGTTCTATTGCCAGAGACACACAGACAGAGAAAGAAGAAAGAATGAAAGAATAAAAGAATGAAAGAATAAAAGAAACTAAGACTCTACGTTGCGTAAACATGTGTATACGTGTGCAAATCTGTGTATGAATGTTTTACATGAAATGATAGCATGTTTAAGAAAATGGAACATATAACAGTAAATAAAAGAAAAAAAAAAGATTGCAACACGTCAGCCTCCACCCTTAAGGTACTGCAGTTGACTATTTTTTTAGCGTTCATTCTGGATATTTATTCTTTTATTCCCGTATTCCATTAATATGTTTAATTTCAATTTCAAAATGGCTACCTTCTGTTTCTTGATTGTTCTCTACGTGCTTTTAGAGTCGATTTTTATCAATTTATCTTCTGTTTGTCTTTTTTCTTTGTTCTTAAATAATATTGTTAAATTTCATTTTGGTTTTCTGTAGTTCTGTTGATTGTGCTCGACGAACAAAGAAAAATCATCATTTGTTTTATTATGAATTCATTAAATTTCGTTGCTTTGCGTGTTTTTTTTCTTAATCCATTGTTTGTCTTTCTGTTTAGTGTGAGTTGTTTTATGGTCGGCCATATTTTGTTTGACTCAGTCAAAAGGGAGGGAAGCAACTATAGTATTAGGAAAATTTGAAAAATACAGAAAAAAAAATGGCTGAATAATAAAAATAATTATGTCTCTGGTCGCTCGGTTGGTCGGTCGGTCGTCGGTTGGTTGGTTTTGTAGTATTTCAATGACTGTTATGGTTATTTAATGCCGAAGTCAGTCTTTTTTCAAGCAATTATATGTAGCCCAGTCGGTAGAGCGTT
Organism: Doryteuthis pealeii; assembly: GCA_023376005.1. Classification (NCBI taxonomy): domain Eukaryota; kingdom Metazoa; phylum Mollusca; class Cephalopoda; order Myopsida; family Loliginidae; genus Doryteuthis; species Doryteuthis pealeii. The sequence continues at coordinate 43,187,077 of CM042152.1, read as the reverse complement.
CGACTAGAAACCGCAAGGTTCCTAGTTCGATGCCGGCCCTCGCCAACTCAGCGTATGAGTAGCACATGATCTGTGCGGTAAAGTAAGGAGCTGATGGTAGGTGTGGCGCTCCATCTCAGAGGCAAAAAACAATATCCTTGGTCTCGAGCTAGTGAAAAGGGGATAGACTCCCTCGCTCTATGGCTCATGCTGACATTAAGCCACCCCGACGACTTTACTTTTTTTTAGCTAACCCCTCCGCACGAGCAGGATGTACCACAAGGACAATTTTAAGTTGGTGTGTGGTGTGTGGTGTGTGGTGTAATGTTTAGAGTCGTAGGAAATGGACTCGTCAACCCGAGTTCAAATCCTGGACGAGGCTTTTTGCATTTCCCATAGCGCTAATACCCTTGGCAAAGGTATGAATCCAACTACTCTCCCTCCTACTATGGGTAAATAGTAGGGCGGACAGGACTCTTTAACCATGGCTAGGTAACCAGTCTAGGAGAATGAAAACTTAATTCAAGACCTGTTAAACTATGTTTAAAAATTGACCCTGTGTCACATCCGGCTCGTGCAGAAGGGTTGATGTATGCATGTGTGTGTTTAAGGAAGGATTTTGCTGACGACCGCCAACTAAAGTGTAAACGCAACGCTCTCCTATATAAGGGATTTAGCACTCTATGGCAGCCTTTACATATATAGAGATGTGTGTATTAAAACAGTGAAAATCCCCTTCGCATTATGTGGGTGACCATATAGCCTGGCGGTTAAGGTGTCTGACTAACACTGAACCGATCGGATTTCCATCTCGGCTGTAGGTAGCTTACACATGTCTAGCCACCCTGAAGAGACTTGATAAGTCGGAACACGTGTTTGTGGATGACTATATATATATATATATATATATATATATATATATATATATATAAGGGCAAATTTAAAGTTGAATTTCAGCAGGGTTTAATATAAGTTTACCTTCTTTAAGACTGGTTGCGTTTAAAGAGTTCAGTCTGCCCTACTATTTTACCCATAACTGGAGGGAGAAAGTTAGATGCATAATTTTCCCAACGGTATTAGCGCTGTGGTAGAGAAAACCGTCAAGAAGAACAAAAACTCTGAATTAAACAAAGCTGTACTCCGCTTAAAAATTGACATACTGTCAATTTTAAAATGATTTATAACTAAATATTAAATCGATTATTTATTAATATTTTTAAAAAATATTTATTATTATTATTATTATTATTATTATTATTATTATTATTTCACTCCATTCGAGTTTTTCACACCTGCAGAAGCCGGTGGTTCACTGGAGGCTGAGTGACAGCAAGTCTCCTCAGGTTCCAGAACTCTTCTGAGTATTCCAGCCGATCTCAATAATGCTGTAGTCTGGATGGTCTCGATTCTTCCTCCGATTTTTAATTCATCCAGACTCCTTTCTAACCCCTTTGGGATTGTTCCAAGGGCCCCAATCACAATCATGTTCCTGTTTTTTTTAGTTTTCTGGCAAGGTCTAAGTATTTATCGATTTTTTCGTTTTCTTTCATTTTCACTCTGTGATCAGCCGGGACGGCAAAGTCCACGAAATGACAAGTCTTCCTCTTCTTGTCAACCAATTAGGTGCGATTAGGCTCACATCCAGAAGACTGGCTTTGTGTGTGTGTGTGTGTGTGTGTATGTGAGAGAGAGAGTTTTCTGAACTGTCAAGGATACTTTCGCTATATTCTAGGCCCTACTGTTATTTCTTAAATATATATGACACACATCGAGGGATTTTAAACACATTAATAATATGGGCTGTTTGAGGCAAATCTATCTCAGCTAGATACATTGGTATTTATAAGATGCTAATTAAGATTAAATAAATGTAAATAATTAAGGGAATTGTGACGTTGGTAGTGACGTAGTTTCGGTTAATATCAGACAAACACAATCTCCACTTATAATAAGATTTAGTATACTAGTTTTTAATAAAGTTGGTAACAAAAAAAATCACTGATTGGGCCAAACACGGATGAGTGGAAATGGGTCCGCGGATGGTGAAGTCCTGCTCTAGTCACGTATTTACCACCGATGTCAGTGATCGGGGTTCGGGTCCAGTTAAAAACGTGAATTCGATATTCAGGACAGAGACCCGCCTCCTTACTTAGACGATTGACGCAATACAATATCCGTACTCCACTTTTTTTCCCCGCCTGTTGGCGCCTTGCCTTAACTTGGCTAGGCTTGATACAGTGAAAAGAAAAATGTTGGACAAAATCAAGACGAAGTTGTGGGGTGGGGCTGGGTTAGATAGGGGGAGACACTGGAAGGTCAGTAAACGATGGGGTTCGCGACGTGGGTGGTGTGAGAGAGAGAGAGAGAGAGAGAGAGAGAGAGAGAGAGAGAGAGAGAGAGAGAGAGACGCACATCACAGTCGGTGGAATTGTTGATTATATGCACAGGAAATTACTTATACCCGGGGTATTGGCAACATCTGTGGAGAAATGTTCGGCACATGACGTGCGATTATTCCGCTGCGTCTTTGCTCGACTTTAGCTGATTATTGGTGGGAAATGAACCTGACTCATTGTATCTGGTGGCAATTCGTTGCGCTACTTCTTTGCTGGCCGCTGCTCGCCTAGGCGCGCAAGACAGTGCGATTAACTGACCGCAAATCGGTTGGGGAAAACTGGAATTCAACGCGTTGGTTTACATACGGGTTTTTTTTTCTTCTTCTGACAACAGACCCGTATAGTGGAATTTGTATGCTTCACCAAGCTTGGCATAGTCTGCCACAAGGCTACAGGCGTTCGTCAATGTCGAATCCCGTGCAAATGAACGGCTGTCCATATCGTCGATTAAGTAGTTAACTAACCACGTATTCGAGCTGTTCATTGGCTGTGGTTTAATCCACGTGACCGTGCCGAGTCTATAAGTTTAAGTGGTGGATTACAGCACGCCTTATATGCACAAAATATGGAAGCGCGTGGTGTAATGTTCAAAGTCATGGGAAATGGACTCGTCGCCCCGAGTTCAAATCCTGGACGTGTTAATTGCATTTCACTTAGCGCTAATACCCTTGGGAAAGGTATGAATCCTACTTTCCCTCCAGCTATTGATAAATAGTAGGGCAGACTAGGCTCTTTAACCTTGGTTAGGCAACTGGTCTAGGAGAAGGAAAAACTCTGAATTCAAACCTGTTGAACTCCGCTTAAGAAATTGACCTTGTGTCACATCCTGCTCATGCGGAGGGGTTTGGTAAATATATATATGCACAAAATAATAAGGTGTACATACGGGTTTTGTGCCATCAGTCCCGTATAGGAAATTAGTATACTTCACCAAGCTTTCCTAGTCTGCCACAAGACTATGGGCGCTTTGGGTATGTGTATACAGTGATGGGATTCAGCTAGTTCGTGAGAATCTCTTCTTGGAATTTCATTAGTCCCGAGAACAGGTCGTTAGCTTAAAGCAGCGCTTAGACGCAATGATACAAGCATATTATCTTATTATAATGGGGATTACGTAACTGGTTGTCTGTTACCGAAACTACGTCATCAGAGTACCAAAATTAGAGCTTCACCATTAGATGCAGTTTAATATCATACTGTATGCAGTGAAATAACATCAGCTCACGCTGGTGTGCAAAATTAACAAGAAATGAAAAAATAATAATTACTCAATTGATTAATCAGATTTCAAAAAGAAGGTCCCCGAGTTCGAAAAGAAGGTCCTGAGTTCGAAAAGAAGTCCTGAGTTCGAAGGGAGGGTCACTGATTTCAAAAAGTAGGTCCCCGAGTTCGAAAAGAAGGTCCCCTGAGTTCAAAGAGACGGTCACATATTCAAAAAAGAAGATCCCTGAGTTCGAAAAGAAGGTCCCCTCCGAGTTCGAAAAGAAAAACATGAAGAAGGCCGGAGGACACATCGGTCGAAACATTGAGTAGATAACAATAAAGATGGGGACAATAGTCCGAATAATCCAAGTAATATAAACTGTTCTCAATATTTTTGAATCCCACCAATGTGTACATATTTAGAATTTAATCTCCCTTCCCCGTAGAGTCAGGAAAGAAAAAAAGTAATGACACCCCCAAAGAAAACGCACACACACAAAAAAGACACACAAACACACACACGCGCGCATGCACGCTCTTCTTTTGTGTGTGTGTGTGTGTGTGTGTGTGTGTGTGTGTGTGTGTTCGTGCGCGTGCGTTTTTTTTTGTTACCATTATGTTCCCATTCTCCTCAGATGTGTCACTACCGAGCAAAAAGGGAAAATGCATTGCAACTTGCTACTTATACCACCCTCTCTTCTCTCTCTCTCTCTCTCTCTCTCTCTCTCTCTCTCTACACACTCACATATATATATATATATATATATATATATATATATAGAGAGAGAGAGAGAGAGAGAGGGGAGATCTTCTTTTGTATGTGAGTGTGTAAGAAAAAAAAGCAATGTGAAGTAAAGATTCTCTGGGAGTCTTCATGTCATTCGTCGATGCTTCCGAGCCTGGCAGGATATTACAATGCCAGAGGAAGACGTTGACTAAGGATGGTCCATCCACATTGGCAACGAGCCGACATTGCACGTTAAGGGCGAAATCTGTCCGGTCGACCAATTGACAATGTGCCCAGTCTCCAAATCAAACCATGTAGGCCATGTCGTTTAACACGTAAAAGAATTAATTGGACCAGTAATTCATTTATACACACTTAATTAGTTAAATCTTTACAGAGCCAATTGACGAAAATCATTATTAAAGTATCTATGTCCGCCTGTTACTGTGGCACTGGTTGACACTTTTCGTGCGTAACGGATAGAACTCTAAATTGATTCCTGTTGTGAGGCTACAGTACCGTAAATCTAGGGTTGATTGGTTGGTTGATTTTTTACGGCATGTCAACCCATACAGGGTTATTTTATCTTATTTAAGGATTCTTTATTGATTTTGACAGTAGGTTGTTTGCACTTGTTTTTGCTAAGTGGATTGGAAATCAGTTTAAGGGATAAGTTTATAGGGTAAAGTTCAAGTGTTATAAGCGATAGTTTGGTAAAAAAATTATAAACAGTTCTTTTGCTATTTAACCTATAGACGGGACTCTAACATATATATATATATATATCTCCAGTTATGGGTAAATAGTAGGGTAGAATAGGTCTTTCACCTTGGATATATATATATATATATATATATATATATATATATATATATATATATATATATAAACCTGTTAAACTCTGCTTAAGAAATTGACCTTGAGTCGCATTCTGCTCGTGCGGATGGTTTGATGTGTGTGTGTGTGTCTATATATATATATATATATATATATATATATATATATATATATATATATATACTGTAGCTATGTCACGTGCTTGAATTATGTACTGTATTGATTAGATATTTTAATTCAGAAAATTAGGTCAAATAGTATAACTACTGTTCTACAAGGATGATTTTGGCATTAAATTACGCACGAAACCAAACCGAACGCCACGTTCTTCGAGGAGGGTACTTATATGTGTATATACCGATAGAAAATGCAACAATCTTGATGTCAGCAACTTGTAAAAGGAGCTTCGTAGTGCTGGTAACATATGCATAAGTTTAAAAAATGAGGGAAAGTGTAGATCACGGTACACGAATCGGTACGGCCACGCCACTTTCCCGAAGGCCCTCATGTCCGCCGAGACGGTGGAACGGAAGGTCGAAGACGCGTCAGAGACGTCCTACGGGAGAAAACAAAAGGGACCGAATCGTTACGTGTGAACGGATTGCCTTACGGCTGCCCCCGTCTAGTACGTTAATGGACATCCCTCGTGTAATTACCAACGAATATTTTGGTTTCTTCAGTCTCTGCAGCTGACTTCCGGTTGTATCCCTTTCCCTAAATCTATTATTTTAAAGAGAGAGAGAGAGAGAGAGAGAGAGAGAGAGAGAGAGAGAGAGAGAGAGAGAGAGAATTTGATTTTTATACGCTAAATCAAGTCATTTTTTGGTAAACAAAGAATTCGGTTCTTTAAACGTGGTATTGGCAACCAGTCTATGAGAAAGAAATCTATGAATTCAAACCTTAGAATTAACCCTTGTGTTGTATCCTACTCATGTCAGAAGGGTTGGATAAATACAAACATCAAAAAAGATTTCCATATGTAGTAAACGTAACTTATATGTGATAGAGGGACAGAAGTATTGTACACTCTGTGAAAATCAAACTGATTATGATATAATTGTAGAGATTTGTGCGGACTGATTAGTACGGCTTGTGACGCTAGTCACAGCCTTCTTTAAAGGTGAGCATGGGGTAATTCTCTGTCAAATCATCCAGGCCATGTCAACCATCCCCTTTAATTTTTCTGAAATTTTGTCCTGGTGTAGACTATGTTAAAGTAAGACAATCCCCAAATTTGAGCTTCCGATTCCAAAAGTATTGTGGCACTGCATATATGACAAATTTTGTTTAAATTATTATTTTACATACATTGAACATTATTTGTACAAAAATATAGTTAGTTTGTGGCTCATAAGCGAAGCTACAACATCATTTAAAATGCTGCACTTTTATATTTTGAGTGTTTCCGTTCAGCCATTGAATAAGAACTATATAGGACAAAATAAATGTCAGACTCCGATGAAAATGATCAGGATTATCATGGTGGTTGGATATATATATATATATATATATATATATATATATATATTGAATCAAGATATTTACTTTGTATCAATCATATTGCCTGCGCAATTCTGACACTATATAAAGCTCAATTTTGGCACAAAATTTCATTTTAGATTTGAAAATTGGAAGGTAACACAAATGATAATATACAAAAAACATGTTTATGTACTAAAAGAATTTACAAAGGTTTAAAAATTTGAAATATTAAATCCCTGCTATCAGCAAAATAAAGAAACAGCCAACCAACCCTTGCCGGATTTTGAACTAGGCTTGTGTATTTTCTACTCAGATTTAAAAAAAAAGCCGTGGAGAAAAGTTGGTCGGCAAAGAGTTAAATTCTTACTTCTGTTTCTTCTACCATAGTTCTGTTTTTCCTCCATCGAAAGCTTCTCTCCTTCACACACACACACATCTCGCGTCCGTTATGACCCATCCTTATTCGTTCAAGGTCATATCGCCTAACTGGTAAGTCGAAACTAGCCTAGCGTCAGAGGACACTCCTTAGACAATCCTTCAGAAACCACAGAATGGATTTAGACTTTCTAGACTTTTATTTAGTTTTTTTCTCTCAATGTAAAAAAAAAAAAGATTAAAGGAGTTTTTCTTTTAAGAATTGTATTGATATGTCTGTGTCATTGAGTGAAATCGAGGAAACTAAAAAGAACACTGAGCGTTACTTTTTCTTATTCTTCCTTTTTTAATATATGTATTCTTTAATACCTAACCTTTACATTATTGTCTTAACTTTAAAAAAAAAAATTACTAGCAGAATATAGACCCACCGCCGGGCCTAAATATTTAGGTTTTGATATAACGAAATATATTAAATCAAAAAGACTAACGAAATTATATAAGAACCCGTATAAAAATATTACACTTATTTTCATTATATTTCATTTGGTTTCTGTATATAATCATTCAAAAGATTTATTTTAATACGTTGGAGAATAAGACAATATTAAAGATCAATAACACCAAGTAATTATTTATTAAACCCAGTTTTGTTAAAACTAGTATGCAAATTAACCATAACATACATTATGCAAACCTTTATTTCTTAGAGATGGATAATACACGTTGCAGGATTTTAAATGCACTAATAACATGAGCTATTTTGCGACAAATCTAACTTCGTAGAGACATCGTTTGTGAATAAGAATTATACTATGTATCAATGACTTTGACTATGAATTACTCATTAATAAACTTACGCAATTCCTGAGAGTATTGTGACATAAGCAGTGACGTAGTTTCGTTTACAATAGACACCAAATTTCCATTATAATAACGTGTCGTTGTTTTATGTTGTTATATCACCGTTTGGTTAAACAACTGCCTGATTCCTTCGCATTAGTGAGAAGGCAGAATAGGTCTCTCCACGCATCAATAATGATAATAATAATAATAATGATAATGATAATAGTATCTTCTGAATGACAAAGGTAAATCGATTCAAAATCCCGTGAACTCAGCAAATCAAGATCGAACAAAAAGAAAACATTTTAAAATCTGTTTAATTGAGCCAGCTTCACGCGATTTCCTAATTTTCCGCTCAAACAGCGCCATTCTATCACCTGGACGTAAACTGAAAGTCTTCGGAACTGAGGGAGGCGAATTCTCCAACGGCTTGTAATTGCCGAACATTCCGAAGGTCGGATCAGAGGAGAATCCGGCGAAGCGCCAACGTTAATGTCGTCACATCTCAAGCGTGAGGAAACTTGCCAACAAGCTTGTTCATTTGTAATCAATAGAATTGGGTCGGAAAAAGGGAGAGAGGGGAAATAAATCCCAAACGCACACAGGCGCCCACAAAGACGTGTACACATGTAGATATTTGTACTCCTTAGCTTCGACTGAAGCAAATCCTCGGGGGATGGGGGTGAGGGTCGTAGCATCTACCGAGGACTTAACAGGAGGCGCTGTCAGCGTTACGGTTATTGTAGGAAATGGAATCCGCAACTCGATTTCAAACCCTTTTTCTTATTCTTCCTTTTTTAATATATGTATTCTTTAATACCTAACAATTACATTATATTCACTGTCTTAACTTTAAAGAAATTATTTTTACTAGCAGAATATGCACCCACCACCGGGCATAAATATTTAGGTTTTGATATAATGAAATATATTAAATTACTACTCCTTGGAAAGGCATGAATCCACCTGTTCCCTCCTGCGGTGATTAAACAGAAGGATACTAGACTGAATTGTGAGTTCAATCCTCAACAGGGTCATGATGTTTTTTTTTTTTTTTGTTTTTTTTTGTTAGAAGGAAGTGGAGAGGGAGGGGAGGAGGGCTCTAAAAGTACTTTTGATTAACGTAAACAGTGCCGTTTTTGGTTTCAATTCAAAGTTCTCCTTCTCCTAGACCGGTGTCATGCCAATATCAAAGAGCACAATCTGCCCTACTGTTTACACATAGCTGGGAGGAGAGTTTAATTCGTACCTTTCCCAAGGTATTAGCGCTATGTGAAATGCAAACAGCCGCGTCCTAGATTTAAACCCGTCTCATCGTGTCCATTTCTTACGGCGGTAACCATCGAATCACACGCCTCCAACTCACTGGGTTCCTTAGTCGTGTTTAGGTAACCAGGCCGTTTACCATACCAAGGTTAAAGATCCAATCTGCACAACTATCTACCCATAACTTTAACAAGGCTATTAGCCTTATGGGAAATGCAAACAGCCGCGTCCTGGATTTAAAATCATCTCATCTAATCCATTTCTTACGACGGTAACCATTGCAGCATACGCTCCAACTCACTGGGTTCCTTAGTCGTTGTTAGGCAACCAGACTTTGCCATACCAAAGTTAAAGATCCGAATCTGCCCAACTATTTTACCCATAGCTGGAAGTAGATAGTTGAATTCGTAACTTTAAGAAGGGTATTAGCGCTAAAGGAAATGCAAACAGCCGCGTCCTGGATTTAAACTCGTCTCACCGTGTCCATTTCTTAGGACGGTAACCATTGCACCACGCGCCCCAACTCACTGGGTTCTTTAGTTGTGGTTAGTCTACAAAAAGGAAAACATTTAATTCCAACCTACTGTACTCGATTTGAAAATTGATCTCGTGTCACATCCTACCCGTGGCGAAGGGGTTTGACATATACATACTGAGGACTTAACTTATTACACTTGGGATCGGTCATGGTTCTCCACACTTTCCATTATCAATAAACAGCGTATTATCATGACTTTTCTTTAGAAAGATAGCGGAATAATGAGTCGATGCTTTCTGAACGGGTTTCATTCTCTTAGGTTTGTCAGGTTGTCAGTCAATATATTGTGTGTCATTTGCAGTTAAGAGTTCAACTTCATGTATATCATTAGTATTCAACTAGTCATGTATGCCATTGGTATTCAAGGGTCACTCCTGTCAGTCAAGGGTCAACATATGTGTGTCATTGATATTTCAGGGGTCAACTCCATGTGTGCCGTTGGTATTTCAGGGGTCAACTCCATGTGTGCCGTTGGTATTTCAGGGGTCAACTCCATGTGTTTCATTAGTATTCAAGGGGTCAACTCCATGTATGCCATTGATAGTCAAGGTGTCAATCCACATATGGCATTCTTAAGCAAGAGGTTCTCGTAAGCAAGAGGTCAACTCTATATATGGCATTCGTTAGCAGAGGTCTGTCCGCACGAGCAGGATGGCAGGTTTGAATTCAGATAGACTGGTTAAGCAGCATAGCACAAGGGTCGCTAAGTGCGCCATATATGGTAAGCAAGAGGTCAACTCCTATATATGCATTCTTAAGCAAGAGGTCAACCCCATATATGGCATTTTGTAAGGCAAGAGGTCAACTCAATTTATGTCATACTAGTCAAGAGAGCAGTGACATAGGACCAAAATGTGGTAGTAAACCTAACAAACGTTAGGAAAATATTTCGTAAAATCTATAAGTCATTATTCATCGATTAACTTTTGACAAATATCACAATACACGATTGGCCAGTCTATTTAAATGCCCTTTATTAACTTTTCTTTTTGTCTTCTCAAAAGAATACGTTTTTCTTTAAACAGTCTCTCATGTCTTTCCAACTTTGTATTTCTCTGGGAAGCCTCTTGCTAGTTCGACCTGTTTTTGGCGTGGTTTTTATTTTGGACTTTGTATAAATCGATAAAATGGTCGCTACCTTGTTTCATTCGGTTCTTTCCGAACTCGCATTTATCTTCACTCCTTTTACTCTTTGCCGGCCAGAAATTTCTTTTTTTTTTTTTTCTTCTTTTTTTTTCGATATTCGTTTGTCTTTTATCTTTTCCCACAAAATTAACGTCTGATCCTTTTGTATTATGTTGTTTTTTTTTGTCTTTTAATGTTCGTTTTTATTTCTTTTTTTTTCTTTTTCTTTTTTCTTTTTTGCTGTTGCATTTTTTTCGTCATTCCAGTTGAACACGCAACTCTTAGTCTTTCTTTGCTCGTAGTCTTTTCACGTAATTTACGTATTTTTATCATTCGTTCTCCTTGGTTTTTTTTAAAATCTTTTGTTTTTAAGTCCATTCAGCTATGTTTGTTTACTTATTCTTTAGATATTTATTTTTTCATTTATCTTTTAAATTATCTCCCCCTCTCTTCTCTCTCTCTCTCTCTCTCTCTCTCTCTCTTTATATTTTCATTCTTTAGTTTGACTCTCTCTCTCTCTCTCTCTCTCTTTATATTTTCATTCTTTAGTTTGACTCTCTCGTCTCTCTCTCTCTCTCTCTCTCTCTCTCTCTTCTCTCTATTTCATTCTTTAAGTTTGACTCTCTCTCTCTCTTCTCTCCTCTCTCTCTCTCTCTCTCTCTTTATATTTCATTCTTTAGTTTGACTCTCTCTCTCTCTTTTTATTTCATTCTTTAGTTTGACTCTCTCTCTCTCTCTCTCTCTCTCTTTATATTTCATTCTTTAGTTTGACTCTCTCTCTCTCTCTCTTTCTCTCTCTCTTTATATTCATTCTTTAGTTTGACTCTCTCTCTCTATCTATCTATCTTTGATTCATTAGTTTGACTCTTTCTCTTTCTCTCTCTCTCTCTCTGTTTGACTCTCTCTCTCTCTCTCTCTCTCTCTCTCTCTATCTTCTATCTATCTTTCATTCTTTAGTTTGACTCTGTTTGACTCTCTCTCTCTCTATCTATCTATCTCTATCTATTTCTATCTTTCATTCTTTAGTTTGACTCTGTCTTTCTCTCTCTCTTATCTCTCTCCTATCTACTTATCTATCTTTCATCTTTAGTTTGACTCTCTCTCTCTCTCTCTCTCTCTCTCTCTATCTCTCTATCTATCTATCTTTCATTCTTTAGTTTGACTCTGTCTTTCTCTTTCTCTTTATCTCTCTCCCTATCTACTATCTATCTTTCACTCTTTAGTTGACTCTCTCTCTCTCTCTATCTATCTATTATCTATTTCATTCTTTAGTTTGACTCTGTCTTTCTCCCTCTCTCTTTATCTCTCTCCTATCTACTTATCTATCTTTCACTCTTTAGTTTGACTCTCTCTCTCTCTCTCTCTCTCTCTCTCTCTCTCTCTCTCTCTCTCTATCTATCTATCATCTATTTCTTTCATTCTTTAGTTTGACTCTGTCTTTCTCTTTCTCTTTATCTCTCTCCCTATCTACTTATCTATCTTCACTCTTTAGTTTGACTCTCTCTCTCTCTCTCTCTCTCTCTCATCTATCTATCTATCTATCTATCTTTCATTCTTTAGTTTGACTCTGTCTTTCTCTTTCTCTTTATCTCTCTCCCTATCTACTTATCTATCTTTCACTCTTTAGTTTGACTCTCTCTTCTCTCTCTCTCTCTCTCTCTCTCTCTCTATCTATCTATCTTTCATTCTTTTAGTTTGACTCTGTTTTTCTTCTCTTTATCTCTCTCCCTATTACTTATCTATCTTTCACTCTTTAGTTTTTGACTCTTCTCTCTCTCTCTCTCTTCCTATCTATCTACTATCTATCTTTCATTCTTTAGTTTGACTCTGTTTTTTCTCTTTCTCTTTATCTCTCTCCCTATCTACTTATCTATCTTTCACTCTTTAGTTTGACTCTCTCTTCTCTCATCCTGTTTTTCTATCTTCATTCTTTCTCCTATTACTTGTTCTAAAAAAATATAAATAAAAAACTCCCTTACCACTCTTTCTTCATTTGCTTTATTTTCTCTTGTTTCCTTTTTTCTCTTCATTTCTTTCTTTCCATTATTTAATATCTGTGCCTTGCATTTGAAGCAATTACATTTCCCAGAATTCCACAGTATCTCCAGTCTCTCATTTTTTTTTGTTTTAGCCCGCCAATTTTATCGACTCACTCGAATCATTAGAACACTTTGTCTGGGTATTTATCAGGTCCAACGCCAATCTTTCCAACCGTAACCACCCAACAACCGATATTCTCTACCTAACGCCAAACGTGAGTATATATGTGTGTGTGAATTGTTTTCAACTATTTTCCCTGATATGATTCAACCAAATTTGAGAAATCAAACGTACACGCAAATATGTATTCATAAAAGTAGACGAATTATTTTCCGTTAATGTTTTTTAAAGGAACTAGCAAATATATGCACCCTCCGGGTGCAAGTATTTAAGTTTTAATATAATAAAATATCATATTAAATTAGAAAGGCTAATGAAACTGAATAAGAATGCAGATAAAAAGATTTGGAACAGAGGGGGTATGATTGAAAAATAGAACAACTTTGAAACTAACTCTTCCATCATTTTCCGTTACTCCCGTCTTTCATTGGTAAATTTTCCTCATTAAACTGTTTAGTTAAAATAGGAATTAAAAAATAATATTACAGATATTTCTTCTTGTTAAGGGATTTCTTTTAAGATTTATCCCCGAGATTTTTGCTCATATTCAATAAGATAAAACCAAACAATTAGAAATCAATAATACTAAGCATATATTTATTAAAATCAAATTTTTAAGATCAATATGCAAATTAGCCTTCCCATTCACACTGTAAATCTCTATTTTGTTGTATATATAAATACAATTGCATGTTATTAGTATGTAGATATGCTTAACAGTATTAATAATGTAAAACAATTTTATTATTAAGAGGTTTAAATAAAAATAAAATCATGGAGAATATGACATAAATAACTAAGGGAATTGTGACTTGAGTAGTAATATAGTTTCGGTTACAGACAGAAAAACACACAATCTCCATTATAATAAGATATTTATATTCTAATAGAAAATAGAATAGAAATATTAAGTTCAGTTAGTACGAAAAATAAGGATGGAATTTTATACAATAATAACACGGAAAATTCTTTAGCTTAATTTCTATTTCTTTAAAAAAAAATTGCACTTCTGTCTATCATTATATCTTCAAATGAAACAAAAAGAGAATAATATATAAACGTATATATTTTAGCGGTTACGAATAATAATTTAATAATTACAATTATTTTTCCCATTGCCGACTTTAATGAGTTCTACTGGAAATAAGAAAATCAATCAATAACGTAAATTGGATGCAAGATCTTTTCTACGGCCTTCTTCCTGGGTAAAATTCATTTGCAAAGAGAGGAAGTTGTTTCCATTGTGAGTTGTGCAATGGAAAAACTAGTTGAGAAAAGTGTATTTATTTTAATCATCACTGTTTCTTCCGCCCGGATTCTTTCTCTAGAAACCTAATGGGAAGGATAATGTCTAAATAATAGATCAGTAACACCACTAGAAGGCGGGAAAATAGAAGGCGGGAAAATAGAAGCAGGAAGGTAGGACGTGAAACAATGTCGCTAGTATTGGGCATTAGTGTAAGTTGATTTTTTTTTTACTTTTTAAAAAATATCAAATTCTCCCAAATAGTGTAAGTTGTGTGTCAGTTTAATAAATAAAAGTCGTCGGGGCGGCCTAATGTCGGTATCATTCAGACAGCGAGCGAGTCTATCCCCTTTTCACTAGCGCTAGACCAAGGAGATTATTTTTGCATCTGAGTTGGAGCGCCGCACCTACCATCAGCTGCTCTAATACCAAAAACTAAATATCTTACTTGCACCATTGTTTAAAGGGAATAGCATCAAAGTTAGTTTATTAAAATGCACCAAAATTCACGTTTTCGCAAAATCTAGCCTAGAAATTGGTTAGAAATTATAGCAATTTCAATATTTAAAACCAAAGAAGTTTGTCAGTTTAAACGAAAAGATTAAAATATAACTAGCATTCCAATTGAAAATATGAGCCTATCACAACCGACACCTCATATATGCTGCGTTTTAACAAATAATTAAGCTTTAACAGTGATGAAACTTTAAAAGATTGAAATATATTTCCTCAAACCAAGGCAAAGTTAGGGAGAAAATTATTTTGTGTGATAGTTTTTCATGTTAATTTTCAACTTTCGCCGCATGGGAGACGTTACAGTTTCAAAAGCGACCTACCCTGTTGGGCTTACCAGGCAAGGATAGGACTCGTTTTTCAGTAGTAATGGGTTTGGGTAAACTAGCTTACTAACAATGACACCACAATGGGACGCCTAAAGATTGAGGGAAACAAAACTGGTAAATGTAAAAAGAAAAAAGTTTACTGGGGATGTCAGTACCAGGTGAATTTCCTTGGTGTTAGGGAAAACTAGTCAGTATCACCACATTTGAACATATGGAATCTTTGGTGTTACACGGGTTGCAGTGAATGGAATCGCTTATATGACGGGTTGTGCATTTTTTGTTTTATGTTTTTTTTGTATATATATATATATATATATAATATATATATATTATATATTCCCAGTAATATGACACAAGGTTATTATAAACAATTACAAATAACGTGAAACTGTAATAAAACAATGTCGTCGGAGAGGCCCACACCAATCAGTCGGCTGGTTATGTCAAGCCCTAGCACCTATAAGAGTGTCCCAACCCTATCATCCTTATGGCAGGTCCTCTCTTTATCTTAAATGTGCTAAAAGGCTGTAGTTGGGGTCTAAGTGTCCTGGATATGATTTTAAACGTCATCTAATGGTGCAGTTACAATTTTTGATCTCTGGGGCGTGTGCAGTACCCCTTCATTACCATTACTCCCATTCCACTGACCCGGAGCGGTAGTACCTGTTAGAGTCCCATTTATGCGTTAAATAAAAAAATGAGTTTAAACTATGTTTAAAACTGAGTTTTGAAAAAAATTAAATACCCATAAAAAATGAATAGAATCAAACATCTGCGGCATAGGATAACGTCATACCCAAGACATGAAAACCCTTAGCCACCGCCTTCGAGCACCCATAGGATAAAAAGGGTTGGGGCTTGGCTTTTCTTTAAAATATTTACGTTCCAAAACTGGGAGATCATTCTCTCAGACTTTTCTGTAGACTGTTTGACAAAGCCAAATTAAAAAAATAAAAAACAAACAAAAACAAAACAACCCCACCTCCCCACGTGAACCCTCAGAAACAAACAAACACTAAACTCTGTTTTATTGTCAATATAAATGGTGATAATCAATCACTCTTTCATTTTCGTCTGGTCTGCTTTCACTTCCCGACATTTTCCAAATACATTCGGTTCGACTTTCATTACATTGCTCTGTCCAAAAACTGAATTATTGCCTCATACATAAAATTACACAAAAATACCGCCAAAAACAGTTGACAAACGCTTCATGATAAAAAAAACCTTTCGGCAAAAATCTGATATTTAAGCATCTGATTATACATTGGATTTTCTTTTCTCGTATCCGTCATAAAGTCATATCGTTTATAAAGTCCTGCAGCAGTTACAAAATCTAAAATTCAATAACTCACATTTTACAAATGAAAAACTAATCTAGTCATAACCAATTGAAATTTCAACACTTGAAGTTGTTGGTCGTGTGTGGCCACCCATGATGCTTAAGGATGGAACCCAGGTGACTGAGCAGTCCATGATATACATCACTTCACTTTTTTCTACCCCCAGCATTTTGGGCTATTTAGCCTTGGAACAGCAACAAGTCTAGGAGAATGAACATTCTAAATTTAAGCAAGCTTTGCACCGCTTAAAAATTCAACTTGTGTCACATCCTGCCTGCAGTTTTGGTTTGTTTTGTTTTACGGCATATCAACCTCAATGGATCATTTAATGCCGATAAAGTTTTGAAATAAATCAATTCTTAATGGATAATACAATTTTTTTATAAATACATTTTTCTATTTAACCCATAGATGGGACACTAACTGGTACTACCACTCCGAGTCAGCGTGGACCAGGGAGCAATGGTGATGAAGGGGTGCTCCACATTCCCCAAACCTCCAAAACTGGAACCTCACCATCAGATAGAGTTTAACGTCATTCCCAAGACGTGTAGACCCTCAGCCACCGCCTTCTAGCACCCATATGATAAAAAGGGGTTGGGGCTTGCAATAAGAGCAATAGGGTTGGGGCAATCATTTAGGTGCTAGGGCTTGACGTGACGAGCCGATTGATCGGAGGGGGCCTCTCCGACCGCCCGTCTAACCCAATATAGGGCCAAAGTGGAATATTGCAAGTCAGGAACTGCTCATCCACCTGGGTTTTATCCTTAAGCATCATGGTTCACCACCCACGGCCAACAGGTGGCCCCATTGGGGGAGTCTTACCCCTCTGCAGAGGTACAGTCGGTGCATTCTAACGCCCCACCGACAGGGCGCCATGTCTGCATGGTAAATGACATGGGATTGGGGTAGTAATAAAATTAAAAACTTAATGATAAAACATACATAAGTTTTGGTTTGGTTGTTTGGATTTTAAGGCATGTCAACTCTTGTTGGGTATTTGAAGACGTTTTGTTCTATTCAGGTTTGACCGGTATGCCAAAATATTTTAAAACTCAATTCTTTTTAGCACATTTTTAAAAGTCATATTTTCTTACATAATCCATAGATTTAAGGTCCTTAAAAAGGAACTTCCACACCGGCTCAGAATGGACGTGAAAGTAATGGTGATGAAGGGGTAATCCACACTCCCCAGAGTTCTAAAATTGGAACCCTTAGATTCAGTTTAACGTCATACCCAGGGTTCTAAGATCATCGGCCACCGCCTACTAGCACATATGTGATAAAAACGGTTTTAGCTTGCCATACGTTTGGGACAATCCTATAGTTGCTTGGGTTTGACATGACCAGCCAATTAATCGGAGGTGGCCTCTTCGACCGCCCATCCAGTCTAAGTAACGGTTAAAGTTGAGTATTGCATGCCATGAACTGTCTAGCCACCCTTAGGCATCAGATGTCACCAACAGGGGGTCCCATTGGGGAGATTTTGCCCCTTTGGAGCGGTGCAGTCGGCATATTCTACTGCTCCAGCCGACAAGGCGGACATGCACGAGGCAAAGAAGATTCAGATATTTCAGTGAAGAAATTGATAGAGATAAAAAGATTATTTGTTTAAAGGAAGTAACTGAATAGAAAATCAAGTTGGTTGAAAAGGGAGAGAAATCTGACAAATGTTATAGCTTTTTATTTGGCTATTCAAAATGACAGCCATAAATTAAATTAGATTAAACTAGTAAGAATATCGGCCCCCGGAGACATCGGCCAAAACGTTGTATGAAATTAATATTGTTTACTAAAGAATTATATTGGAAATATTTCTATGATTAAATGGATGCAAACGATTTACTATATAAATGTCCTGAGCATAATTTAATATATATATATATATATATATATATATATATATATATATGACATAAAATATTTTCATTTTAACAGCATTGTGTGTTTTCATATCCTTTTATCTATAAAAGTAAAGTCGTCGGGACGGCCTAAAGTCGGTATCAGCCAGTCAGCGAGGGAGTCTATCCCCTTTTCAATAGCGCTAGACCAAAGAGATTGTTTTGGCGTTTGAGGTGGAGTGCAACACCTACCATAAGCTCCTTCCTTTGCCGCACAGATCCCTGAGTATAAATCTTAAAAGAAATCCATTAATAAGAAGGAAAAAAAAACGGTAATTTTATTCTTTACTTCCTATTTTAACTAAATAGTTATCTGCACTCTTATTCAGTTCCATTAGCCTTTCTAATTTAATATAATATTTTATTACATCAAAACCTAAATACTTGCACCCGGAGGGTGCATATATTTGATAGTATGATTAATTAATTTGCTTGTATTTTTAAAATTTTCTGAGAAATAACCCATAGATGGGACCATAACAAGTACTGCCACTCCGAGTCAGAGTGGACCTGGGAGTAATGGCTATGAAATTTTATCAAAATGATTTGATTCGGCACTAAATGATCCGCAAAGGGTTGATGTGCATTTAAACAAGCCAACCAACCAAATACGCACACGCTTTCAGCTACAGGAGTGTCAGACATTTTTGATGAACCCTATATATGACGCACGTGCACTTATATCTTTCACCGACTATATTTTCTCAAATACTGGGGAACTGATGTGTGTCGCGTAACATTAAAGTAAATTGTTATTTCGTTGTTTTATTTATTTATTTATTTGTTCTTGCTTTTAAATGACAATTTTGTGTGTCGTTCTACATTACTGTGCTTCGTCAGTGTGTTCAACGAGACACAGAAAGTTCATTTAACAAACACGAAGACTCCATCTATTTGCTTTTCAATACATCTATTGAACAGAGAGAGAGAGAGAGAGAGAGAGAGAGAGAGACAGAGAGAGACAGAGAGACAGAGAGACAGAGACAGACAGACAGAGACAGAGACAGACAGACAGACAGACAGACAGAGATAAAGAAAGAGAGAGACACACACACAGATAAAGAAAGACACACACACACATATAAAGAAAGACACACACACACACACACACACACAGATAAAGAAAGAGAGACACACGGAGAGAGAGAGAGAGAGTGAGAGAGAGAGAAAGAGAGAGAGAGACAGACAGACAGACAGAATGAGCGAGATAGATAGATAGACAAATAGATAGATAGATAAATAGATAGAGAGAGAGAGAGTTGGAGAGAGGGGGGCAGAAAGAAAGAGAGAGACAGAGAGAGCAAGAGGGAGGGGGAGATAGGAGGGCGGGAGGAAATGAGAAGGAGAGAGATAAAGAGAGAGACACATAGAGAGAGAGAG
>CM042152.1:43157431-43159931 GCA_023376005.1 Doryteuthis pealeii | reverse complement strand
AAAAAACGAAACCAAAAGAGACAAAGAAACAAGCTGAGAGAGAGAGAGAGAGAGAGAGAGAGAGAGAGAGAGAGAGAGACAGACAGACAGACAGACAGACAGACAGACAGACAGACAGACAGAGATGTGATTGGCAGGAGAAAGAAGCACCGATAAAAGTGACATATGAAAATAGAGAAGGTGATAAAATTGAAAACACAAAAAAGAACTTATCAGTTGAATATGATATAACTTGCAGAGTCTGAAGGCTAATCGTTTGATCTCAGATTAGCACGTGGGTCAGTGACTCTATTCACCGCCAAAGACTATATTTACCACACTGCTTCACCCCACGTCAAAAGTGAAGTCACAGATGTGCTTCAACTGACGGCAGACGAACTGGAATAAGTGCGTTGAGTGTTCGTTCCTGTCTAAGTGGATCAGCATGTTCGAACAATCTTCATATTAGTTTAGATATTGAGCTTTTTCTATCCTCAGCTATCAGTGACTCTGCATGCCTGTCGTTGGTGGAATATGAAATGAAGTTCAATGTATATATTTTAATTTCTCAACTGGGATTAATACATTCAAAATGAAACTCTAAGGGAAACATAACTTGATTTAATACGTTGATTCATTTATAAGTTTAAAAAAATTAAAGGACTGCATTAATTGATATTGTATAGATTCAAAGTTGTTGCGTAGTGATTCAGTTATACACTTTTTTTGGCCTCGGTGTTGTTATTTTAAGCGAATTGAGATTATAAACTTATAAATTCATATGCTGAAATAAACTGAAAATTAATATTTGCTGGTAATTTTGCCGAATATTTAACGATATTTTTTTTTATTTCAGAGTAACAATAAAAAAAAACTTAAACAGTCCTGTAATAAGTAATTGAGAGTTACCTCCTCTTTGTGTAACTCTTTAGCTTTGTGAAACTATATAAACTCCCAAGAAATCTGCAACTGTATTCTAAGTAGAATAAAGCTTACTCAAGTCCGACCGTCTGTGTTCATTTGTTACTACAAGTCCACTTTTATTAAGTTTAGCTATTGAGTTTTTTCCATCCCCAGTTATCAGTGACTATGTATGCGTGTAGTGTAGTCATCTTTGTTGGTTGGTTGGGTTTTACGGCATGTCAACCCTTGGGTTATTCTATGCCGAAAACGTTTTTGTTTTATTCATTTTTCTTGTTTTTGTACATCTTACGCCACTCATCCATGAATATAACATGGAAAGATAAATTTTGTTTTACATCATTTTCTCAAAGCTTTGATTCTGTCTAGCAAGTATTGAACACAATAATAATGTGGCCCACACTCGTTATTTTTTCAATCATCCGGCCCACCGTGAAAAAAAGTTTGGTGATTCCTGAGTTAGCCGAAAGTATAAGATAATTGTACGGTGCTGTCAGAAAGCAAAATGGTTGCTTAAAAATGCCAAAAAGAGTGATCGAATTAAAAAAGGAATGAACGAAAAAAAAAAAAAAAAAAAAGAAACAAGCGAACGGGAGAAGGAGTGATTGATCAGGAAAGGGAATGAAAGAATGGAAGAAAAAGTGAGCGAACGAAAGAACAAGCAAATGAATGAAAGGAGGAATGGTAAGAACGTGCGAACAAATGAATGAAAAAAACGTGTGAACAAATGAATGAAAAACATGCAAACAAATGAATGAAAGAACGTGCGAACGAATGAATAAAAATCTGAGCGATTGAAAGAAGGAGTGAATGAATGAAAAACAAATCGATAAAATGAACGGAGTGCGATAATTGAACAAGGGGTGAGCAATTGAAAGAAGGAGGGATTGAATGAAAGGGTGAGGGGACAAATGAAAGAAAAAGCAAACGAATGAAAGAACGAGCAGAAAAATGAGAGAGCAATTGAAAGCTGGAGGGAGTATCTGAAAGAAGGATTGTGTGAATGAAAGAAGAAGTGAGCAATTGAATGATGAGGGGGAAATGAAAGAAGGGATGAATGAAAGAAGGAGTTGGTAATTGAAAGATTGACGGACAAAAAAAATAAAGGAGCAAGTGAATGAAAAAAAGGAGCGAGTGAATGAAAGAGGAGGAATGAAAGAAGGAGCGAATGAATGAAGAAGGAGCAAGTGAATGAAAGAAAGAGTGAACAAAATAAAAAGATTGGAGGGAACGAATGAAAGAACGAAAAAACGAATAAAAAGAGAAAGAATGCGAATGAAAGAAGTTGAGAGGTAATGAAAAGAAGAAGAAAGTGAGTGAAAGAATGCGAGAAAATAAAAGGATGAGTGAATTAACGAAAGAACGACCGAGAGAATGAAAAAAAAAAGGAACGAGTAAACGAAAGAAGGAGTGGTGAACTAAAGAATTGGCTAGCGGATGAAATAATAGGTGCGCGAATAAAAAGAGAGTGTATGAACGAAAGAAAGGACGAGAGAAAGAAGCAGGAACGAGCGAATCAAAGAACCAAACGGGTGTGTAAACGAACGAGAAATTGAAGCAAAGTGCCAAAGAACGAAAAAAGATGAAAAGGAGGCTGAGA
>CM042152.1:43109931-43149931 GCA_023376005.1 Doryteuthis pealeii | reverse complement strand
TTTATGTACTAGAAGCGTCTACCCTGCATTGCCTGGGTAGAGGAGAGGAAACCATGGTATATTGATGTCTGCCTTTGAAATTTACAAATGCTGGACATTTTAAGAAGAATTTTAATGGTATTTCTATGTATATTTTAATTCTTAAACATCTTCGAACATGATTCAAATCTTCATAATGCTTGCACAAAAACAAGAATTATAAGTATTGGTATGTATGTACGTTATATATATATATATATATATATATATATATATATATATATATATATATATATAAATGTATACTTTATCGTTAATTGTTTTTATTTCGTAGTTTCATCCGGACGTACATACATACCAATACTAATACATATTCTATTAATTTATTAATACACATGAAGTTACTATTGAAAATCTGAAAATTATTCCACCCTTTCGGCAGGGGTTGTAGAAAACATTGGATGCACCTCTGCAGAGAGATTTAAATCCCTCAATGGGGTCACGTGTTGACCGCAGGTGATGACCCTTATGCTTAAGGACGGAACTCTGGTGGGTGTGCAGCCCATGACATGCAACACTCAACTTACTCCCTTAATTAAGCTAGTCGGAGGGGCCTCCATCAATTAATCGGATGGTCACGTCATACCATAGTACCTACATGATTTTCTCAACCATATTGCCCTTATGGCAACCCCCCAACTCTTATAAACATATATCTGCTAGAATGTGCTGGTTGAGAGTCTTAGTGTCCTAGGTGTGACGTTAAACTACATCTAATGTTGAAGTTCCAATTTTAGCGCTCTGGTGAATGTAGATTACCTTTTTATTGCCATTACTTCAAGGTCCACTGACCCGGAGTGGTATTACCTGTTAGGGTCCCATCAATGGTTAAATAGAAAAAATGAGCTTAATAAAAATGTTAAAAAATTGAATAGCCAACAAGAATGAATAAAAGAAAAATGCTTTCGGCATAAAATAACCCAGTTGACATGCCGTAAAACCAACCAAAAACAACCATGTTAAGTTGGAAAATACACATTTTTTATATAGAGAATGAATACTTTTCCACGTAACCGTATCTTTATTTTTAGTGACACCACATGCTTTTTGTTTTTTCATCACATCTTGTTTTTCGATATTATTACAATCTCATGATTTATTGTAGCCTTTCGGCATAAAATAACCCATCATTTGACATGCCGTAAAAGCCAACCAGCCAAACAACCATGTTAAGTTGGAAAATACACATTTTTTAAATAGAGAATGAATACTTTTCCACGTAACCGTATCTTTATTTTTAGTGACACCAACATGCTTTTTGTTTTTTCAATCACATCTAGCTTTTCGATATTATTAGACCCTCATGATTTATTGTAGCCTCATAGCCCCAAATAGCACTTTTTTGTGTGGAAGATCATCGTAACATTCTTTTTTTCTTCTTGTTTATCTAATTATTTTACTATTTCCTTACAAAGAAAATCTATCCCCGTCCGTTCATTTAACAACAACCACCCCCACACATTCGCACTGTTCCAAGTTGTCTTATTCCCTTCTATTCCAGCCCTTCGGCATTCTCAATTTTCACATTCATCAATTTATGTCAAGCCTATTTTGGCCTCTGCAAGACAGGCATGACCAAGGCCGGTCCCTTCTTCTCATCTCATTCGACTCTCTCGACTGACCTCACGATCTCCACTGATATCATAAAACCACTATTTCTCTGTTTCACTCTTTATAGTTTCTTACCGTAACTTTGTATTCTTTATATTCTGTTTTGTTTATTTATTTGTAAATTTCAATATCCCATTTCTGTACTTTCATGACACATTCCCGTGGAGAAATGTGCGTGTGGTGTGTTGAATTTCTATTTCTAGTAAAAAGGAATCAGTAGCTGAATCGTTTAGATCTACTTCTTTAAAAAAACAACTCCTAGATCAACATTCACCATTGCTACAAGAATCAGAGATACATAGAAAGTAGAAAGTAATCACTGTCTATCATGGAAACCTATCATTTTTAACTTCTAGATAAAGATTCACTATCGCCACAATAAATAGATCAGTATCAACGATTTACAGATTTCACTGGAATAATCTTTGCCTTTGATTCGAACCCTTTGGTATTCTCAATCTTCGCATACATCAACTCATGTGAATTCTATTTTCGTCTTTTCAAGATGACCAAAGCCTGTCCCTTCTTGTCTCATTCGCCTCTCTCGACTGACCTCACGATCTCCATTGGTATCATAAACCACTGATTCGCTGTTTCACTATTCATAGTTGCTCATCGTAACTTTGTATTCTTTTTAATTTGTTTTTTTGTAAATTTCAATATCCATTTCTGTACTTTCATGACACATTCCCGTGGAGAAATGTGCGTGTGGCGAGTTGAATTTCTATTTCTAGAAAAAGGAATCAGTGGCTGAATCGTTTAGATCTACTTCTTTAAAAAAAAACAACTTCTAGATCAACATTCACCATCGCCACAATAAATAGATCAGTATCATTGGTTTCAGAGATACATAGAAAGTAGAAAGTAACCACTATCATGGAAAATTTTTTAACTTCTAGATAAAGATTCACTATCGCCACAATAAATAGATCAGTATCAACGATTTACAAATTTCACTGGAATAATGTTTGCTTCTCTTCGGTCTCATGAAAAGAGGGTTTGAGAGGAAAAATATTCAAGTGAAGACAAAGTGAAATCTCTAATGAGAAAAATGGCTCAAAGAACAGTCAAGATAATTTTTTTGGCAGGATACATGCTCTCATTCAAAGGTAAACCTCCAGATCAGCATCCACCATCACTAACATAAATAGATCAGTATCAATGGTTTCAGAGATACATTGATACAGTTTATGTTTTTTTTGTGGGAACCTCAAGGTTCCGGATTCGATACCGACCCTCGCCAACTCAGGTTGTGAGTAGCACATCGATCTGTGTGGTAAAGTGGGGAGATGATGGTAGGTGTGGCGCTCCGCCTCAGACGCTAAAAAAAACAATCTTCTTGGTCTAGCGCTAGTGAAAAAAGGCATAGACACCCTCGCTGTCTGGCAGATACCGATTTTAGGGCACACCGACGACTTTACTTTTTTTACTTACATTGTAAACATATCAATAAGTTGACTATAAAAGTAAGAAATAACCGACTATTAGAACTGAAGAAAGCATGAAAAAAATACATATTATACATAATTAATATTCAAACCTTTTTCTAATTATTTTTATTATCGCAATTTCTGACAAATCAAGAAAATACAATTATCAATGCATTAGTGGTTGGGTGGAGTTGACGGCATTTTAATAATTTTAACAACCATAGTTGGGATCCTAACAGATTTATACCATGTTATATTTTTAGATACAGATGAATACGGAACACTGAATGAAAATGTAAGACCAGGTTGTTGGAAATTAACAAGGTTTTATTCAACCGTGTTGTGCATGTACGCCCACACGGTACAAAACCCAATCCAAAAGTGTCATGGTGGAACCCCTGTGCCGGGTTCCCATCAGCCCCCTACTGATCAAGGGGAGTAACTATAGGGTTAGGTCTGAATCTAACAGTAAGAGTTGAAATGTGAGTAATGGCAATGGGAAGATACTCCATACTTCCAAAATCTCCAGATGCAGTTTTGATGTTTTGTGTACTTTAATTCATTTCACATAAACGTTACCATTTATATTAAACGTTACAGATTTATAACTCATAGCAGTATCAATTTTCTCTTCAGCGTCAACATACAAGGTCTGTCTAAAAATATCGAGATTCTTTGTACTTTAATTAATATCACGTTTATATTAAACGTTATAGATTTACAACTCATAGCAGTATCAATTTTCTCTTCGTAACAGCGCCAATATACAAGGTGTTGACATTTTTTGTACTGATTGACACACCATGTATTCTGAGAAATAAAAACTTCCATTCATTCTTCATTTCTATCTTGGTAAATACAGCTTTAAAGTCGGCACTTTTATGACACACTTTGTATTCTGAAAAAAATTTAATGGAACAGTCAGTTTTTTTCTATTCTGTTTATTTGTAAATTTCAATATCTCATTTCTTTACTTTCATGACAATTCAGCCCCCCTACTGATTAAGGGGAGTAACTATAGGGGTTAAGTCTGAATCTAACAGTCAGGGTTGAAATGTGAGTAATGGCAATGGAAAGATACTCCATACTTCCAAAATCCCCAGATTCAGTTTTGATGTGTTTGGTATTTTCAAGATGACCAAAGCCTGACCCTTCTTGTCTCTCTAAACTGACCTTACGATCTCCACTATCAAAAAAGCATTGTTTCTCTGTTTCACTTCCCAGAGTTTCTCAGCGTAACATTGTATTCTTTCTATTTTTTTTTTGTTGTAAATTTCAATATCCCATTTCTGTACTTTCTTGACACATTCCCGTGGAGAAATGTGCGTGTGGTTAGGAGAATTTCTATTTCTAGAAAGAGGAATCAGTGGCTGAATAGTTTAGATCTACTTTTTCTTTTAAATTCTAGATCAACATCCACCATCACTACCATAAATAAATCAGTATCAATGATTTTGAGAAAAAAAGAAACGAAAAACATTGATACTGTTTATAGTTGGACATAGCAAACTCCCCCAAAAAAAAATGCTCCATCTGGGAGCGAGTATTAAAAGGTTTAATGTAACAAAATATTAGATTAGAGTAAAAAGACTAACGAAATTAAATATGAACGCATATAAAAATATTAGACTAATTTCAATTTAATTTTTATTGATCTCTATATAAATTGTACATTTAATAGATCTGAGAATAAAACATTAATATTATAAATCAACAAAATGCCCTGAAGATGGTTTTATAAAATCCCAAACTATTGGCATATTATGATATATAAAAAGTACACCATCTGAATTTTTTAGATATTTTCATATCATCAAATTTATTTTGATTTTTCTCAACTGTGTGTATATATACATACACACATTTGACAAAAATGGAAATAAATTCGATGATATGAAAATATAAATATAAAACAACAAAAATATTCAGATGATATATTATATATATATATATATATATATATATATATATATATATATATATGAGACAGGAGAGAGAGAGAAGAAGTTAAGTGGTATAAGACTTTGTTTCGTACAAATATGAACACAGTTATAGAAAAACAGGGATATCTTATGAATCAATACACTTGGGTTTAAAAACACATTCCATTGATCTAGAGTGCAGAACATCACTTTTGTCTGGTAAAGGAAATTGATTTAAGGATTGGAAATTCGATTTGTATTTATTGATTTGTGGGTTTTGTTGCCGCCGCCTCAGATCGAAGTAATCCGAAGTTAACATAAAATACAACTTACCCGCGGGAGAAATAAAAGAGTGACTTATATTCATAACACACACACACACACACACACACATACACACACATACACACATATATATATATGTGTATATATATATAAACATATAAATATATATAAACATATAAATACATATACACATATATATAAACATATAAATATATAAATACATATACTCATATATATAAACATATAAATATATATACAGATATACATATAAATAAATATACACATATATATATAACATATAAATATATATACAGATATAAATACATATACACATATATATAAACATATAATATATGTAAGATATACATATATATATACATATATATATATATATATATATATATATATATATATAAATATATATACAGATATAAATATAAATACACATACATATACACACATATATGCATGTGTGTGTGTGTGTGTGTGTGTGTGTGTGTGAACTGATTCCGAGAGGACACTATTTTCCCTCAGAAGACTATGAGATGGACAGAAATACAAAATTTGCCATCGTAGAAAAATACCCCATAAATAACCAACAAAAGGCATTGAACAATAGCATGACGATAGCCGAAAGACCTGAAGATCAATGAGTAAACCGTATCAAAAACATTAGCCACAAATAGCTTAACATCAAATCAAACTATCCTCAAAACACGACTTTGAAAGAGAATGGACAGATGGGTTAGCACACAAAATTCTTCATAAACAAACATGTTAATTATTTAATTAATTCATTTACGGTTGAATCCAAAGAATTCCCAGGCCGCACCTGAGGGTTCATTTTTTCCCGGGGTAGGGTGGAGTAACTGAGCATCACCTGACTGTTTTATGATGAGGCTATAACGCGGTCAGTTTAATACTAAAATAAATCCCAGTTTAAAGAAAGGAAATGCTACAATACGAGTCCGTTTTCTGTGCTTCTTTTGTATATTAAAACTACGTTAAGGTCGAATCTAATTTTTATTTATTTTAACAGCATATCAACCTTTGTAGGGTTATTTTATGCCAAAGACATTTTATTCTGTTCATTCTTGATGGATATTCCATTTTTTAAATACATTTTTTAAACTCGTGCTTTTTTTATTCAACCCATAACTGGAGTCATAACAGGTACTACCACTCCAGATTAGGGTTGACATGGAGTAATGGTGATGAAGGGGTACTCCACACTCCCCAGAGCTCTCAAATTATTGCTATTATTATTAATAATTTCATTTGATACATTTTAACATCATAACAAGGACATTGAGAACAATTACAATTACAACAGTATAGCTCAGTCGGTAGATCGTTCGTCTAGAAACCACAAGGTTCCTTGTTCGATACCCGCCCTCGCCAACTCAGCGTATGAGTAGCACATGGATCTGTGCGGTAAAGTAAGGAGTTGATGGTAGGTGTGGCGCTCCACCTCAGACGCTAAAATAATCTCCTTGGTCTAGCGCTATTGAAAAGGGATAGACTCCCTCGCCGCATGGCTGATACCGACATTAGGCCGCCCGACTTATAACATACAATAAAAAGCCGATTGTTACCATTAGTTTAAGGGCAGAGTACTTACCACTTATCAGAACAAATGTGCCTGTGAAAAACATTACAACGAATACGAATCCAGTTATATATGGATATAGGCGTAAAACTGAATTAAAATGCGTTGGAATGTTTTCTTTCACAGTCCTGATGATAGTAGCTAGTACGCTGATTTGAAATCAATGGTAACAATCATTTTAATTGTATTGTACACTATAGGAAATACAGATCTTATAAATGTAATCGAGGAGAGAGAGAGAGAGAGAGAGAGAGAGAGAGAGAGAGAGAGAGAGAGAGAGAGAAGAGAGAGAGAGAGAGAGAGAGAGACCGGCTAGTGTCCCATCTAGGTTGAATAGATAAAAATTGGTTCGGGAAATTGGTCTATAAGTTATGAAAATTTTTGATATCAACAAAAATGAATAAAACAAAAAACGTCTCCGGCTTAAAATAACCCAGCAAGGGTTGACATGCCTGTAAAATCTATCCAACCGACAATATACATAGAAAAAGAAAACAAACAAACATGCTTTGTCGTTAAACTTTAATGGAACACTTGAAAAAGGATAACAATTGAGGGAGAGACAGAAGAGAAAGAGAGACAAGAGAGAGAGAAGAGAGAAGACAGAAGAGAGAGAGAGAGAGAGAAAGAGAAAAAAAAAAAAAAACAAAAAAAAAAAAAACAAAAAACAAAAAAAAAAAAATGACACAAAAAAAAGAAAAAAGAAAACAGAAAAAAAAAAAAAAAAAAAAAAAAACAAAAGAAAAAAACAAACAAAGGAAACAAAAAACAAAAAAACAAAACAGCAAAAATACGAAAAAAAAAACAAAAACAAGCTACCAGACCAAATAGAAAACACCACACAACAAAAAGCAACAAACACGACAGAACAAAACAAAGAACAAAGCAAAACAGCCGAAACCACAAACCCCAAACAACAACCAACACACACAAGACAAAACCCAGAAACTCCCACCATGCTGAGAACACAACAAAAACGAAAAAAAAAAAAAAACAGAGAACCCAAAAACATGCCAAAAAACAGAGAAACAAAAACCCCAAAGCAAAACAAAACAAAACAACGTCAAAAGGAGTGGAAGAGAATAGGCAACGAACGAGAGGACCCGAGACAACAAGGAAGCCACCCCAAAAGAGAAGAGACAAGAGAGTATAATAGGTTTTATTTTTATTTAATGTCATATCCACTATCGAGATCAAAAGTCACCGAGCTGTCCGACAAGAAGACTAACTCAAGATAGCTGAAGTAAGGCCGCAACAGAACGCCACCAAGAATCGGCGCGAAGAAAACAGTATCTTACGAGTGAGTGTACAATGGAAACTTAACATGAAGACGCCGAATACGAGACATGTAGTGAGGCCGCTATACTGCAGGCAAGATAATACAAAAACGTCATAATCCTTGTGAGACATCACACTGAGATAAATAAATTTAAATTAGATTGTAACTTTATCTTGTTGAACAAATAGCAAGGAGAAGACTCAGCCTGCGCAGTAAAAGAAACCCATGAGGGTACGTGCGGTTTAAAATGTGTTGCTCAAATGAAAGGAAGACGGGGAAATAATTAGAGCGAGCTACTGAAGGTATGCTCAATAATGGCTTGGTAGTGAAATAGGTGAAACAAGAGTCTGACCAGTGAGAAGTGCCTCCCCAAACGAGCCCGAAAAACCAAGGCGGCAGTCGGTATATCACAGTCCAGAGGCTCAACTCAAACGCGAAAGAAATTGGACTGGTACACCACACGGCAAACTGCCCCAATACCTCACTATCTAATGATACTGGGCAACTGGCAAAATGCAATATAAAGAAGGACAAAGAACAAAAGTTATTCCTGAAAATGATATTCAAGAAAATGCACGACATGTTATCATATTAGCAACAACAAGGCCTCTTCGAGAATCTAAAAGGTGACCACCCCAAAACCGCCCCCAAGGGATATGAAATGCAAAATTATGGGACAATTACTCTGGTGCGTAAGGCTTGGCCCTTAATCGAACCCCTAAATTCTATTTTTTCCTATCAGAACAATGCCAGTGCTGTCACGAGTCACCTCGCTAAATAATGGCACCATTCCGTTTTCGTTCTCACAAATAACACAGAAATGGAGAAGACAAAGGACATAGCGTACCAGAAACAACATACAGACAAGGAATAATAAAAGAAAGAAAAAAAAAAGAGGTTAGGAGGAAGCATAGAACGTGATGAGGAGGGCTGGAGGCGTTCCTGGCGAAAGTCCACTCAACGCAGAATAAAATAAATCAACCCCGTTTCACATTTAGACGCGATTAAACAATAGAAAACAAGTTTGAATCACAACGATAAACTAAAAAAATTTATTTAGTTCTCAGATTAGGCACAGCAACCTAAAAGCACATACTTACCACCTTTTATAATCATCCCATTCGTTAACAATCACAACAATAAAACTTTTATTTATATATTATTACATAGTTCTCTCTACCAAATTAAATTCCCTCAATAGCCCTCAATATTTATTTTTATAAGTAAATATATCTTTGTTTTAATTAATATTAATAATATTAATTAACAAACAACACACCGCGTCACAATGAAAAACCAATTTAAACCAAAACCCATCTAATTACGACCGAAACCCCCACAACCAAAACCCGCCACGACCTACAAAAACAACCTCAAAAACCAAAACACACCACAAAAACCACGTGACATGAACCACAAACCCAACAAGCCCCACACCCCCTCAGGTGGATGGTCAACCCGTGTTTGGCACATTTCTCAATTGAAAGCGGAGCAATAAAATAAACAACCAATTTGGAATTATGATCCTGCTACGGATAAGACAGCTCCGACAAACGGTGCCCCTAGACTAAAAGCTCGTCGTAACACTAGACATACACAAACGGGAGTAAATCACATCTATAGAGATGATAAGAAACTACTGAATACACCCTCCGCTCGTCGGGGGTTAAATTTGCTCTTAAAATTGACTTTTTTGTCGCTCCTGCACACCGACACCACCCCGCCGCCCCGGAAACACCAGACACCCCAACACACACAAAAAGCAACACAAAGCCAAAAACTAAAAAACAACACAGGAAACCACATAACGGTACTGATATATAATTAAATTAACAGTACTGAATGGTAACCAAAGTGGATCCCGCGCCCCTTGTCCTCGAACTGCACCACGGCGCAGCGTTAGGAATGCACCGACTGCACCTCTGCAGAGAGAAGTAAGACTCCGCCCAATGGGCACCTGTTGGCCGTGGGTGGCGACCGTGAGCTTAGGATAGAACTCAGGTGATGAGCAGTTCATGACTTGCAATACTCCACTTTGGCCCTCTTGGCTTTGACGGACGGTCAGAGAGGCCCCTTCAATCAATCGGCAACCGAAGCTCAAGGTTCGGAGGGAAAGAACAAAAATTGCGTCGATCCCTTCCGGCCATTCCCCCACAGGAGGGCGTCTCAGGCGCTGGGCAATAAACCCAGCCTGGCCTCTTAAGTCAAGGAGGGAGGTAGGTATTGGCCTGGGGGAGGATAGCCCCCTCGGAACCGACGGTATTAACTTGTAAGATCCCAGGGCCGACAAACACATGGACAAAACCCAGGCGAGTTGGCCAGATCACAATGAGAATACTACGAATGCAATTGTGACATTAAGTAGTAGTTTTCGAGACTTAGAATAAACAACTAAGCATATAAATAGACAGTCTTAAGACAAAAAATAATTTTTTCCGCCTTGTAATAAATCTAAAAGTAAAAAAAAAAAACCAAAAAAAACAAATAGAAAACAATTAATAAATTGAATCAAACATTTCTGTCGATATGCAGAATGATGTTAAAAACCTTGACCGCCATATTGACGTAAAAATGGACGAGCGGATCGATTGCAGAGCCATCTGTCGGTGACACATTCGAATGATTTATCCGGTCCAAGATTGAGGGGGGCGTGGTGGGAGTTGAGAGCAACGTATGGCCCTTTGATAGCGGCTAATATTACAAGTGAGGCGCCAAATGAAGTGTAAATGATGCTATGACAATAGCACTGACGCTACGAATTGGGTGAAGAGGGGGGCAGATGGATAGATTTATGGTTTATGGTCAATGGGGAAAGTGATGGCGGATATAAGTATTAGATAGAATAAAGATAAGAAAAATAAGGCAAATAGAAAGGCGTGTGAAGGAAATATGAAAGAAAAGAATGAGATATGAATTATGTCTTATAAATGAATAAGAAAGAGATAAAGAGAGAGAGAGAAGAGAGAGAGAGAGAGAGTAAAGAGAAGATAGAGATAGAGATGAAAAAGAGAGAGAGGAGGAGAGAAAGATGAAGAGAGAGCAAAAGAGAGTGTGGATGTGTGTGTTGAGAGAGAGGGAGTTGAAGAGAAGATGAAGATAGAGAGAAAGAGAAATCTGAAGAGAGAGAGAGTGTGGATAGGTTTGATGTGTGTGTTGTGTGAGAGAGAGAAAGAGAGAGAGAAAGTATATTCATTGACCTATGGACAGTATAAAAGTGGAATTGCGCGGTGGTTTACAATGGATATTTTAATTAGGAAGGATTTAATAATCTGGGAGAGGCAGACCAGAGACAGAGACAGAAGATAGAATAAAAATCTAAATCGCGTTAGAGACTGGGAAAAGGGAATGAAAGCGATAAATACATTTATTATCTATAGGCAAACAATAGAATGGAGATAAAAATGTAAGGAAGAGCGTTCAAACCAAAGAGTAAAAGAGAGGACAAAAATATCGAAGAGACTAGGTGCGATGTGAGAAGGCTGTGGAAGGGATGGGATAGAATCATTATAATATGGGTTATATACCATTAGTAATAGAGGACGAGAAAAAGAGTAAGACGAGAGCAAGAACTTGACAGAAGAGAGACGGAGAGAATTATTAAACAATCATCAGACAAAAGGAATAGAAAGAAATTTAAATTAGTATCTTAAAAATGAATAAAATAAAGACCGAAATAACAGAGATATAATTCGTGAGAGAGAGTGAGAGAACAAGCAGAAGAAGAGTAAGAGAGAAAAGATAGGAATGAGAGATCAGGGAAAGATAAAGAGAGAACGAGAGAAGAGATGAGGTGTGGTTACGATCTGTATTGACATGAACACCCTAAGTTAGTCGAAGGAAAAGGTGGGGGGATAGCAGAGAGAATTAGAACTCTCGGTCAAAGCAGATGACAGGAAGAAATGATAGCGAGAAAGAATAAAAGAATAAAGTAATAACAGTTGGATTGTATGGAGGTATATAAGAAGAGAAGAAGTAGAGAATGCCAGTAGACAGATGAGAGAGATGACGAGACAAGAAGGAAAGAGAAGATTGAAGCCACCGCACCAATATATTTCACGATCGAGAGAGAGAAGCACGAATTCAGAGACTGCAGAGAGAGGGAGAATTAAAAAAACTCATAAAGATAAAGCAGACAATAAATGAATGAAAGGAAAACAAAATGAGATAAAGCAAAATCTACTTATCTCAAATATGAGACAGATGTGAAAGTAAATGTATATGATGTAGACACTAACACAAAGCCAGTTCGATCGGCGCACTACCTTGGTAAATATACTATGAAGGAGATATAGACAATAAAATGTCCTTATTGGACTATTCATCCTTCCAGCGCTCTATATATTGAAAACTTAGAGACAGGGAAAACTTAATTCTAAACACTTAACCATAACAATCCGCGAAAAATCCGCAACGTTTATTATCCAAAGCTGAACATTGGTTGGTATAGGATATTACCTTAAAAGCGTAGGGAATTATAATAATAGAAAAATGAGAAACAGTTTACATTTACCGAGCAAATAAAAGCTCATATTGTAGGAACTAAATAGCATCGATTAGACGGAAGAAACATGTCTATCTATTAGCGTGTAACAAAACTGGGTCAGAAAATATAACTTAAAAGTTAATAAAGGTAGACAACAATGGTAACAAGGAATGTACCTTGTTCATTGCGCTTGACGAAAGATATTTAGTCTATTCGTACTATCAGTCCTCGCTTTTTGACACAAATTTACCGATGAATTAAACATACTAGCCGTTATGACCCTGTTTTTTTTTCTTTAAATCTTGATTTACGAGGGAAATAAACTAATCTGGGTTGATCTGTCACTATAAGTTGATAGATCATAAGTGACCCAGAAAAAAAGCAGAACCCAAATAAATTTAGATTTATGTCTTCCCCATTAAAAACTCAAACCACAAACCTCCACCCCCCTTACCTACCACGTCTTACCAATAACGATGATAGGATTAAGTTTACTTATACGTTACCCAGAGATTCTAATATCGAATTAGGACTATCATCTTTAAGCCCTTTTCAACGGCCAAGATGACAATTTAAAAACTGTACATAGATAACCAGTTTAATTTGAGAGAGATAACCAACGCCGGATTCTGAAAGTTCCTGTATGAGATAACACGTATTCATAGTATATTCGTAACATTTTCAATCACATTCCGACCGTCTGTCTAAGTAGCCGTAAAGAGTATTATAGCTTAAGGATTCTGGTTCATTGTTTGAGAAGGAGATATAACTATTGTTCAAAGTTATAATAATGAACACATACCGGCATGGTATGGGAGAACAGCATCCGGATATAATGGAGACGGGATCCCTAAAGCGAACCAGCAGTTTTGCGACTGTGTCAGACCTCGGCCAGATGCAAAAAATTTTAGACATCGGCGAAGAAGGACATGAAGACTCCACATACAACACCAAATCAATGGAGGTGGTGCAGAAAACTGAGCTCTGAGGCCATGGCCTCGGCTCAGATCAGACAAGGGAACGTCATAATTAGTCCGAGTGAAAAAAGAATTAACTGAAGATAGCCGCTATCGAAAAAGAGTCTGAAGGAAGGAGAGACAACAAGCAGCTCCAGCAAGCATCACCTGTATTGTTACAGTCACTGCACCAGTAGATTACATTTCAAAATTGCTCTGTTTCAGCCCACTCTCGCAGATGCAGTTTTAAAACCACATGGACACTACCCATCGGTCTTAGAAGATGAGGTATGCCAAACGATCATAGGTGATGAATAGTGTTAGGTCGAGAAATACACAAAAGGAGGAAATCTTTCCATACGACAAGAGACGTAGATAAAATAGGTTTACATTTACAGCTAAGCGTTATTACCTCCCGGGGAAAATTCTGCGAGGTTTTAGCACACTTCGCGGATATTTCACCCTGTTATTTATATTCTTTTATTATAGAGACAGTAAATTAACATAAAACATTAATCACAGAACACATGTATTCACTGAAATAAGAAACGCTGGTACTTCGTTGACGTTCTAAGAATATAATCATTAAAACTGACTAAAGAAGAAAAAAAAGTAAAAGGAAATCTATTTTTCAATCATAGCGGTAACGGAGACAATTTACTCCATATCGTACTACCGATGCAACGGAAGTCATAATCGATATATAGAACCATCAGCACAACTTCAGGGAATAATTGTGCACCTAATTTTTATTATTAGCCAGTAATACACCGATAACTAACAAAACGATATCTCTCATCCCTTTAATAAGCCTGAATATTCTGGCTTCACTAAAAACATTATCTTAACAGGACGCAAATAGCAGAAAAGAAATATTTCATATCTATTTTGCACATCAAACGAAGGAAGTCGAAAGAAATGTTACTACCAACATATGATTCTACCTCCCTGAGGACAAAAACATTTATTGGAATTTTAGACCATTAAAAATGGATATGCACCCGTTTTAGCAGTAAATACAAACTATAACTGAGAGTGGCAAAAGCAACTTATCTATTAGTTTTGAAGACAGACTACTGAGTCGAGAGACTCACAGCATAGAGTGGTGACATAAACAGACAAAAGTATTCACCTATCGTTAGCTAAAGTACAGCTTAGTATAGTCGGGCATGTTGTTAATCAGCACGCCTCGTGTTGGAAGTGAAACATGGACCTTATACTCCCACCAAGAGCGGCGGTCGGTAATTACCTTCAAACCCTCGCTGCCTAATATATCTCGCAGTATAGCCTAGTGAGATAATGCACAACACTGCGTCATCTAACAAGCACACTAATAACACAGCACGAAGTGATCTATGAAGAGAGCTCCCAGCTTGTGTTCTCACTGGAACTGTAACGCTCATTCTCCGTATGGACTTGTGAGTTTACTTGTACGTACGAGAACACCATGGATATAGCGAACCGAGAAATCCCAGTAATAAACATCTTTATGCAGAGCTATACGTCTAGTAAAAGAACAGATTTAAGGTCCTGCCCCAAGAACTCCAGAATCCAAGGATGTCTGCAAGAAACAAAGATTGATCTCAGTGCTTTGGCATATGCTCCCATCCAAATCTGAAAAAATTATGTGCATCTCAGCAGACCACCGACATACACAAACTACGGATGGCCGGTGCAAGAGTTAATATACTACCGAATTGGACACTGTTCGTATCCCAGTAAGTACAGTCACCTAGATCCGTCTCTAAAACGCGCCACCAATGAAGAAAGAGATCTAGAAGAAAGGCGGCAAACAAAGCCACGGCACACCAACATCTTCAGGGACAGCCTTCCAAAATGCGACATTTGTGTCGAGAATGTTTTCAAAAGAAACGGACTTCACAGTCACAGAGCGCTCCGTAACTCCAGTCACACAAACTTTATTATAGTCTTCCGAGTGTGAAATGCCATACTAATACGGTTCATAAATATAACGTAAAGGTGTATAGGAGAGAAAAGAAGGAAAATCGAATCTATTTTCACTAGAGACAATCGATATGTCTTACTCCGCATAGTTCTACCCACTTGACATTGAAATTAGAATTAGAGATATTTGCCTCTGATGTCTTTTTTTTTATTTAGCAGTAAATAAACTAATCAAACATTGAGTCACAAGAGCATCATTATCTCAGAATAATAGAACTGAAATTCATACATGTAGGATAAATAAATAACCGATTAAAATGAGTAATCGCAACGCATGAGAAAGAAAATAAATAATAATATGTATTTATGCAGCGTAGACAGGAATATTTATCCACATCGTACTACCTCTGAAATAATAATGAATTAACATCTACCATAGTCCACGGATGTGACAGAAGACATGTTCTTATAGTAATTACTTGTTGCAGTAACACTACAGCTCTCAAAGTAACACAAAGCAGCAAAACAACATTTTTATAATTATACTATGTAGTCCTAGAAATTCTTCTTCCAATAAAAACTTACCTTAAATCATGACGAACATAACTGCAAATGAATCCGTATTTTCCTCCTGTTATGAAGAAGAGGGATCTTAATAATGCTCAATAGCATCCAATATTCTGTGAGGGAAACTATGAGGAATCATCATGACTTCAACTAAGATATATGAGTAAAAACTTAGTTGGTTCCTCTTGTGTATTTTATAAGACCTTAGTCTGTTCAGGTTGGATTTCCCTAATTTTAAAGCAATAATCTTTACGAGCGGACTGGTGGATATACATACAATATCTTTCCTACTTCGAGTTAATATGAGTTGACTTCACGCGCTGTTATTGCGACATAGTTCATATGGAAAAAAAATATAAGTTATCTTTTTAATCCTTCTCTCAGCGTTCTTATCTTTGGCCCTTCTTTACATTATTGATATAACAGAACAGCATGTAACATTATAGCTCCGCGCGCTTCGCCCCTCTCTCTTTCCCCCTATGTCTTATATTTCTCTTATATTATCTTTTCTTGAAGCATTGTCCCTTCTTCTTCTAAGGGTCGTAGATACATTTTATCCTAGTCATAGACACTTACAAATATATAGACAACTTCAATTTTAGCAGTAGTGCGTGTAAGTAAAATAAACCGGGTAAACTGGGAAATTAACAGTAGATATATATAGGTAGAAGTACAGTGGTAAAAAAGGGGATGAGTTAGCTCAATCGTTAGAGTTTATCGATATGGGCTAGAAACCACAAGAGTTCGCTAGTTCTCAATACGGTCCTCGCCAACTCAGGTATGAGTTAGCCCAGGGTTATGCGGGTAAGGAGTGAGGAGCTGATGGTAGGTCGTGGCAGTGATCAGCTCATACGCCAAAAACCATTCCTTTAGGTCTAGCGCTATTGAAGGATATACTCCCTCGCTGCACTGGCTGATACGACTTTAGGCGCGCGACGATTTACTTATTTACCTTACTAGTAAAATAAACGTAAAGAAAGAAAGAATAAAAATAGAATAAGGAATGAGCCAAACACCGTACCGATCGGGGAATACAGTAAATCAAGAGTAAAAAATAAGAATGAAAGAAAGACAGAGAAACGAACGAAGACTAAATGGGACGAACGTTAGTCACATGAACTTGAAATATAAAAAATAGTAACATCAAGAAAACGAAAGAATGGAGTTGTACAATAAAATGAAGTTTAACAAGATACTTACCAAAGAAAGAGTACAGAGAAGGAGAAGGTACACAAACAATTTTAAGTAAAACTAATAGATAATCTCAGTTAAAAGAGTCCCAATAATGGAGAGATTCGCCTTCCCGGACTTTTTGTCTGATATAACCACCAAATTTTACGTATCGGCAGGACGAGGGTGCTCATACGTCCAATTACCACTAAAATCGTAGATCATAACATAGAAACAAAAGATGACACTCAAAAATCTATCAACATGTCTAACCTAACGATCCGTACCTCGATTGTTTTAAAAACAACTTATAAACACTATGACTAGGCAGTTAGTATATCCATTGTACTCAAGTACAGTACTAATAAGTATTATGTTATTTTTTTTAATACATATTAAAGTTGACATTTCAAAAATTGGTTTATTTTTATAAATCCTGTAAGTGATTTGAATAATAAGATAATGATTTCGCCCTTACTTAGAGTACAAACTCTGACTACATTGAAGTTTGTTACTCTACCACCCTAGGCAATATGTCTTCAAAAATCTATTTTTTACATCGCCGGAGGTGAGGGTGTTTTTTTATTTTGAGCTAGTATAGATAATAGGCAAGGAAATGGAAAGATAGATATAGGGGAGTTTATAGTAAATGCAGTGAAATACAAGACACAAAGAAAAGAAGAAATGAGTAATGAAGAGGGAAGAACTGAATGATAGAAAAGTAGTGGTAAAATAAAGTAAAGAAAGAAAGAAAGAAAGAATGAAAGTGTGCTGTTCATTAACCCGAAACAAGATAAGTTCCGACATCACATCACTAAGAGAACAGAAAGCTCTCTGTATATCAATTCCAGATTCATCAATCTTTTAAAAAAATGTTTCAACATCAAATGCACAAGGTGCACTGACTCAAGTAACGAGGCATTTATTCTGATTACCGTGAGGAAATGCAAGGAAGAAAATAAATAAATAAAATGAACTATTACTGAGGCAGACTACGGAGATTATCTAGCGCTTTTTGCAAATAAATCTGCACGATCCGAATCACTTCTGCGTAGCCTTGAGATGGCAACAAGGAAAATCTCCACACTATGTGATCGTGTATGAAAAAGAAGTATAATCAACTTGATTGAGCTACTATTACCACTTGCCTAAGTTCACTTGCACCTTACAGTTGACAGTTTAGAATGTGGAGGTATTTTTGTCGCAGCCAACATATGAAAATAATGATCGGATTAAAACATAAATCTCGCATATAAATTGATACGAGGAATATGTATACAGAAAGATTATGGCTTCGGCATCAAAAACACCTAAATAATAAATTGGAAATATTTCAGAGATTGTCCCACACAGAAATAATTCTTTATTAAACTCTTGTACTGAAAGGATAACAACACAAAATGGAAAAATCTTTCCAAGTGATATTTTAACATCCACACGCACGAGGTGACACGCGGTCAAATAAAACGAGAACGCTATACATAACGTATATTCCTTTGGATGTCATTTACAAGGCGATTTATCTGACGATAGGCATACAATGATTTGAAACCAACGGTAATGAATAAGCTAGTAAATGTATAGATTATAATAAAACACACACACAGATATATTATATATATTATATATATATATATATATATATAATATATTCCAGCACTATAATTTGTAATTACAAAATACAAATTATATCCGGGGGAAATGCAAAGAAAGGAAAAGACAAAAACATATGTACCACCAGAAAAAAAACTACCCGGCACTACCGTAATGGCCAAAAGAAAAAAAATCCCGAAAGAGTATCCTTGTGACAGTTTTTAACAATAAAATGTCTTTTGCGCCAACCCTTTCCTGTCATAATTATTCTGATCCTTTAGGAGAAACCTAGGTAGATATTCTAGGCTTTACTATTACATATATATATATATATATAATATATATATATTAATATATATAATAAATATATATATGAAGGTAAAAATGGATATTGAATCCGACAATATGTAAGAAAGTTTTATAGAAAAACAACAAGATGTTAAAAATTTTTGCTGACAGATATCTGTTTCGATATTATTGAACTTTTTTGATATTCATATACATTTTTACTACAAACTCTTTTGAGCTTTTTATGATGAAAATGCTTAAACATTTTAAAAATAAAATTTATTTTATTTTTAACAACAAATATGTATTTTAAAAATAAAAATAAAAAATTCCGGTACTGATCGAGAGCGTTCTGTGCCTTGTAATTACTGATATATTCATTTCGTTTTTCCGCTTACAATGTAGCTTTGAAAAAGACATATTCATAATGTCGAAACAGATATCTGTCAGCAAAAATGTTTAACATCTTGTTGTTTTTCTATAAAACTTTCTTACATATATATATATATGTATGGTAGTGTACTCTCCTATGGTAAATGATAGGTGAGGGTCAGCAGTAAGTGATTTGTTTCATCCCATGTTGTGCATGCTATCAAGAAGACATGTTGTGTTTTCTCGAGTGTATTACAAGCCTATCCTCGCTGCGAGCTACGAAGCCACACTTACAAATAAAGCGGGAGTCAGATAGTTGTGTTTAAAGTTAGTCGGAGCTCGGTCACGATGTTACAATCCATTTTATCAAAGCTCTTAATTTAGCAATATATTATATATATATATATATATATATATATATATATATATGTATATATATATTCAAAGCTCTTTAATTTAGCAATATATACATATATATTTAGAAAGCGCGTGGTGTAATAGTTAAAGTCATGTGAAATGGACTCGTCGCCCCGAGTTCAAATCATGAACGTGTTAATTGCATTTCCCTCAGCGCTAATACCCTTGGGAAAGGTATGAATC
Organism: Doryteuthis pealeii; assembly: GCA_023376005.1. Lineage (NCBI taxonomy): Eukaryota > Metazoa > Mollusca > Cephalopoda > Myopsida > Loliginidae > Doryteuthis > Doryteuthis pealeii. The sequence goes on along the minus strand of CM042152.1, from coordinate 43,129,822 downwards.
CGACTCTCCCTCCAGCTATGGGTAAATAGCAGGGCAGACTGGGTTCGTTAACCATGGCTAGGTAACCAGTCTAGGAGAAGGAAAACTCTGAATTCAAACCTGTTTAAACTCCGCTTAAGAAATTGACCTTGTGTCGTATCCTGCTCGTGCGGAGAAGTTGGTTATATATATATATATATATATATATATATATTATATATATATATATATATATATAATATATATAGTTTTATGACAGCAAGTTATTTAGGAATGTATTGTTAAAAAACAAACAAACAGAAGCCGTTCAAAGTCCCATACTCTTTCCGCAAGCACCTGACAAAGATCTGTAAAAACGAAAATACCTTTGCTACACCCTGATATCATTATTAATACTTAATTTAATAACATTACAAATAACAATAACTTAGTGGATTCAAGGGTTTAGACGCGGATACGAAACAAGACTTTGACAAAGATCTGTAAAAACGAAAATACTTTTGCTACACCTTGGTATTACTATTAATAATTAATTTAATAACAGCACAAGTAATAAATAACTCGGATTCATGGGTTTAGATACGTATACGAAACCGAACTTTGACAAAGATCTGTAAAAACGAAAATACTTTTGATACACCTTGGTATTATTATTATTAATAGTTAATTTAATAACATCACAAATAACACAGAGACAGAAAAAGAAGACAGAGAAGAAAAATGACTAAAGTAAAATATGAAAAGAAAAAGGAAAAAAAAAAAAGGAATGGCGAAACAGAAAAACGTCGACTTGATGGAAGGCGCGCAATTGTGTTGTATCGATCTTTGATACAAATCGAACGGGATTTGCGTTTATAACATTGATCGTCATATCTCCCCCCCGACAACTTCCAAGTGATTTTCCCTTTTAATCTCTTCTATTACTTCTTTCTGCTAATCCCCCTCAGTGTTTTTGACTTAACCCATCATAAGCACAAGCGACCGTAGATCTTACTCTGACCTGACAGAAGGAGCACAAACACCCCCCCCCACACACACACACACAACCCCCATGACACTTAGCTACGCTACCTTCCTTGCCTTGAGACTCGTGATCTTAATTCGCGTACGAAACTCGTTTTAGTATTTGCAAAATCTGCCTTTGTTCCACTTTGTTAAAAAAACAACAACAACAAAAAACATAAAAAATAACAAAACAAAAATATGTTTTTTTTTTCCCCGTGGCATTTACTCTGGTTTCCGTGAGGAAATGCAAGGAAGAAAATAAATAAATAAAATAAACTATTACTGAGGCAGACTACGGAGATTATCTAGCGCTTCTTACAAATAAACCTGCACGATCCGAATCACTGCTGCGTAGCCTTGAGATGGCAACAAGCAACATCTCCACACTGGATGGTAAGCCTCTCAAATTAGTTGACTAGTTCTTACACCCAAGTAGTAATTATCGTTTGTCTTAAAACAAAATTTTACCTCAGACGATAATCAAAAGGGAAGTTTTTTTCACCGTATAATAAAATATTTAAAAAATAATGTAGAAGAAGAGTATGTGACTATTTTTTGTTTGCAGCAGAATTTATCCTAAAACACTATACATTAGATTGTTGCATACCCTTCTCATTACTTCTTTACTTACTTCTTACTTCTATTCTTCTTCTGTTGGTCTGGAATCTTCTAAGGTCTGGACTTTCTTGGGGACTTCGTGTCTGGTCTTCTATTGGGGATTTCTCTTTATCAGAAGCCCTGTGTCATTGTTAGTTTTTAGAGGTAATAACACAAGACTCCGATTTGCTTTGATCTTACTTTATTTTTAAATCCCCAACCAGACATCTGCGCAGATTAAGACGGGAGCCCGTGTAACGCGACTTACCCTTCCGTCGAGCTCGGCTGCTAGTCTCTAACTGACTGAAACTTACTTACTATCTAAACCGGAAGAGAGGGTCCTCTCTACCGGTTCTCACGGCTAACCCCGGAAGATAGAGTTAGGACTGAGGTCAAGCTTGTCACTCAATCTTCAAGGCCGTCAGCTGCACTTAAAACGCCATCTTGTTTTCTACACTATTGCACATAAATATTAGGTATCTAATAATTATGTAACAAGATAACTTCAGATATATATTACAAAAAAAAAACTATATATAAATAAATAATACTGGGCATGTATTTATTAAAACTTATTTTAACAATGTGGACCGTGTAATGTTGCATACTTAATTTCTGAGTATATTGTGATGTAATCAGTGACGTAGTTTTGATTAAAGACAGACACCCAATCTCTATCATATATACAAGCCCCCCCCCCGAAAAAACTCTCAGGGCGGTGTAAAAAATAATTTTAAAAGATATTGGCAAACCCTCTGATATTGAATTTCTAACTCCCGCCCCGGGAGTTAGAAATTCAATATCAGAGGGTTTGTAGCATAAGTAAGAAAATCAAATTTACAAAAGGAGTAAAAAAATAAAACAATTTTAAATTGAAACGTAGTTCTTCTCCCTCGAATAAAATGTTGCTTTATCTATTAATCATTAATTAAATAATCATTTTGAATATTTTACCAATAAATATTACACAACATCGTCGGTATTTATCTGTAAACTTTTTAGTTAACTTCTAGTTAATGAAAAAAGGGCGGGAGTTTTAAAAAAATCTTTAAATCTGATAAAAATTTCGCCCATAAAAAGTAATACAACTTTTTAATTAATTCCATAATTTATTTATTTAGATTATCATTATTACAATGGAAAGGATTCAAATGTTTAATTTTAAGAACAGCTCTTATTCATTTTATAAATAATAATAATAATGAATATTTAAAAAAAAAAGATGAATAATAGATATATAATACGGGGTTGTTCTTTATTCTACGTATTAACAATATTGGGTATTGCAGAGATGCTGACAGGTACGCGTCCTGCGTCCCTGGCGCACAAAAATCTAAAAGGACGCTGTAAAATCATAGCCATGCGTCCTAGCTTTTTTTCTTTTTTCTTCCCTCCCCATTTCAAGCAAATACATTTCAATAGTTTCTTAGAAACAAATTACACAGGATATGTTACAAGGTAGGAGATAGACGGCTTTAGTTCGGACCCATAAATCTCCCCGGGGACTCATTCAAAACTATGTGCGTCCCAGGACGCACTAAGTCAAAAAGCTATCTCACTGGTATTGTGACGTAAGCAGTGACGTAGTTTCTGTTACAGACACTTAATCTCTATTATTAATAGATATAGTTGTGTAGTTTTTATCTCCCGAATTAATCGAGATTTTTTATCCGAATCAGTTTAGTTTATACTTGAACTATTCTAGTTTGGCAAGGACCATGAAACTTCACATTCTGGCAACAAACGTCATAATTTATACCAAATTAGAAATCTTTGCTTAAAATAATTTTTTTAGGGTGAGGGTCCTTGTGGGGGAGTAGGCTATATATTACTAAACGATGACAAATATATATTTATGACTTTACTTATGCATCTATTCAGAATTTTTTTTTAAGTTTACATTCTTTCATATATTTTTTCTTCTTTTTTTCTTCTTCTTCCCTGCAACCTGTCTATCAAATGCTCCCTTTTGTGCAAAGACCCCTTCGTCTTATTCATGAGTAAGAAATATCAGAATAAAGGAAAGAGGAAGAAGTCAAATGAGTAAATAAAATATTGAAGAAAATAAACGGTTGGCGCCGAGCCAGGATTATTGGAGTTGGTTTTGCTTGGTGGATATAAATAGATATCGATGGCGGAGGATGGTTTTTGTTTGGGCTTTTTATATAATTCACAGCAATGTAAATGCTTTATTGACAGAAACAAATGAAACACAAGCATAAGTGGTAAATAAATTGATTATGAAACCAACAAATAGACACGCTGACGTACATTGAAGATTGAAAAGTCTATATTCTAATCTGTGCCAGTATTTATTGTTTGATTTATCTAGAACAGACAAGGAAGAAAAAGGGAGAGTACATTTGTTCGTAATTTGCTCTTAGATCGAAAAGTGAAATTTAGCAAAATCAAAAGTTTAGAGCAGCCGGGTGATTTGAATAAGTGTATTTTTAGACAAAGTCATTCGAGGTTATTTTTTATAAAGTTTAATTTGTTCCACTCGTAAGTCAATTCACTCGTATATCAAATCATTTGTCATGAACGAAATGAACTGAAAAGCCATTAATCCGTTCCAGCCCCCCACAAAAAGAAACAAAGAAGAAAAAAAAACAAAAAAAAACATATGGCTAAACTAAGTATTGCTATATATGGTAAAAAGTGAGATAATCCGATACTGGGGTCTATCTTGGCGGATATTTCTACGGTTATATATATATATATATATATATATATATATAAAATATCGGACTACCATGCGGTCAGTCTGAGATCGACCCTACCCAAGGATAGTTGTGTCTAGCCACACTGAAGAAGCGTGAAACGCCGAAACACGTGTCTGTGGATGACATATTAATATATATATATATATATATATATATATATATATATAGTGGAGTCTTGACTCATGAGTTTAATTCATTCCGATCGAAACTCAATTTCTTGTATGTAGAATATGTTTTTCCCTATTAAAATAAACAGAAATATCATTAATCCGTTCTAAGCATACCTCCCAAAAAATAAAATGAGCAAAAAAAAAAAAAAAAAAGGAATGTTGCAGTATATGAGTTGCTATATATATATATATATATATATATATATATATATAGTGTATATATTTACCAACGATTTTGATTGGTTAATATCGAATCAATATCCCCCCTTACTCTACCTTTCCCCTACTCTCTTTCTTATTATATTTTGTAACATCTTCCTTTTCCTTTTTTTCATCAAAATAAAAACGGAATAGTCCATTATTTAGCTGAGGAGACGACCAAGAATTTGTTGGAAAAGCAACACCAGATAATCAGGATGTTCAATTTTCCATTTCATCTTGGACGATTTGGATGGTCTCATTATTACCAGTGTTGCAAGATGATAACGGTCGTGGAATGTAGTAACACGAGTATTTATACATATATATATATATATATATATATATATATATATATATATATTTATTTATTTATTCTTTTATTTATTTTCTACACACAACACCTGCTAAAATTAAAGCTACACGCGTGAATTTGAGCAAGAACTCTGATGTCAAAATCGTACAAAATAACAGTAAACCTACTGTGTTTGATTTAGCAGCGAATTAACATCCTATAAAATGTGATAGGTGTGTAATGAAGGGCATTCAAATTTGTAATCACAATAGGAACAACTTTGGCGCCGTAAAATCGAAGACGAAACAAATTCGGTAGTTTTACAGGTGTTCTTTAGCCGACTACAATGCCACTGTTCTTGGAGATATGCGCTAAAACCGATAGTACAGAAAATCAGGCTTTCCTGAGGCAGGATAGAGAAGAGAGACGGAGATCTTAGGATTTATTGCTTTGTTTATTTTAATCTTCAATATAAACTGTTCTTTGCAGTTATAGAGATGATAATTAGAGTTATTTGCCAATAAAAAGCAACTACAAAAAGATGAGTAAAAATACTATTTAACAACAACAACAATAATAATAATAATAATAATAATAATAATAACTACATCAAAGCAAAAATTGATAAGACCCAACAAAATAGTAAGTGTAGACTTTGCGGTAATAGAGATGAGACTGTAAACCATATACTCTGTGAATGTAGCAAACTAGCACAACGAGAATACAAAACTAGACACGACTGGGTTGGGAAGGTGATCCACTGGGAATTATGCAAAAAATTAAATTTTGACCACACAACAAAATGGTATATGCATAAACCAGAATCTGTTCTTGAGAACGAAACGCACAAAATTCTCTGGGACTTTGAGACAAAAACGGATCACCTTATCCCAGCAAGAAGGCCAGACCTAGTGTTGATAAACAAAAAAGAAAGAACTTGTCAACTGGTGGATTTTGCAGTGCCAGCAGATCACAGGGTGAAGTTAAAGGAAAATGAAAAAAATAGACAAATATCTGGACCTTGCCAGAGAACTAAAAAAGTTATGGAATATGAAAGTGAAAGTGATACCGATTGTAGTTGGTGCACTTGGAACAGTCCCAAAAGGATTAGAAAAGGGCTTGGAAAGTTTGGATATCAGAGGAAGGATTGAAACCATTCAGAACACTGCACTGCTGCAATCTTCCAGAATACTCAGAAGAGTCCTGGAGACCTGAGGAGACTTGCTGTCACTCAGACTCCAGTGAAAGACCATCAGCTAACACTGATGTGAAAATTCAAAAGGAGTAAAAATAATAATAAAAGAATTTGGGTGAATTAGATATCAGAGGAAGAATCGAGACCATCCTAACTACAGCACTGCTAGGATCGGCTAGAATACTTAGAAGAGTCCTGGAGTCCTGAGGAGACTTGCTGTCACTCAGCCTCCAGTAAACCACCGGCTACGACAGGAATGAAAAAATAATTGCATTACAGTAATCAGCTAGAATACTCAGAAGAGACCTGGAGACCTGAGGAGACTTGTTGTCCCTCAGACTACAGTGAATGAGCATCAGCTAACGCTGGTGTGAAAAACTCTCATAATAATAATAATAATAATAATAATTGTAAATGCAAGATAATTATCTCCCTTGTTTTGTTCGGCCATCCTATTGCGTGGGTACAGGCACCGTTTGACACCGGTAAAAGTCACGTGTTTGCGTGGTGCTGCTTTTCGAATTCTTTTTAGCTGCAGGATTTGAAGACGACAAGAAGGTAATTACAGGCTTGGAACTTTTCCTCCTCTTTTTCGATTTTAGTAGTTGTATTAGAGAAACTACATAGTCTATTTGTATTCTATTGTAGTTTCACATTGAAGACGTTCGTTGAAGACCAGTGCGAAACAGGAGGATAGGTGACAACTCCCGTATTTACCCAAATAAAAGCGTCTTCATCAGTCGACTCTGTCTTTATTCATTTCTTTGCTGGGTGTTGCCGTTACAATAATAATAATAACTTTTGGAGTTCTGCCAGATCACAGGGTGAAGATGAAAGAAAACGTTAGAAATGTTAGACACATACCTCGACTTAGTTGGAGGATTGAATATCAGTGAAATATGAGGGTGAATGTGATACTAATTGTAGATATTGCACTTTGTAAGGTACCCATAAAGCTTAGAAAACAGACTAGAGTGACTGGAAATAAGAGGAAGAACTGAGGCCATCCAGATAATATTGTTGATTGAAATCGGCTTGAACACTCAGAAGAGCCCTGGAGACCTGAGGAGACTTCTCCCTCAGACTTCAGTGAAAGGCCATCAGCTTACGCTTGTGAGAAAAACGCACACCAGCGTAAAACCCCTTCAGGCAAAACCTTTCAAAATTAAAATTTTACTCCGCCCGGAGCGTGTTTTTTGCTTATTTTAGTAATATATATATATATATATATATATATATATATAATATATATATAGTGTGAGATGGTCCCTGTTTCAGCTTTTGCTGGAATGGTGTACCAAAGGCAGTATTATTGGTAGAGTGCTCAATATGAAATAGAGCTGTTATATAATATAATAAGATAAATATATAAAGGTTTTACATAGCTATTTATTAGGTGACAAAGGAACATTCACAACCATATTGGTTTCATGCAATGCAATAATCAGGTGAAGATGTTTCAAATGTAAGGAAAATCGAAAAAATTACAAAAAATTTCAAAAAATTCATTATTATATATATATATATATATATATATATATATATATATATATATATATATATAACAGAATTGCTGGAAGGATATCTGTTTTACTTAATTTATTTGTAGAATATCAGTATTCAATGCCCTATATTTAGAACGTATTATTTGCTTCAAAATACAAACATTTAAGGAAGGCACTGAACTAGCCGACTTTGTTATAGCCCGGTTTAAATAATGCAAGATACTTTTGCTTAAACAATAATCAGCTTTTCTCTTGCCTTGATAGTTAACTGTTATGAGAAAAGTGGGTTAATTTCCCTCGGACATTGTCTTTCGTGAGTAGTGTCCACTTCGGGGACACTGTTAATTTCTTAGCCATTGGTCCACCAAGATTGCACTCTGGCCGATAGCATACTCTGACCTGAGTCCTCTGCTCAAATAAAGCCATACGAACCGAATGTTGAGATTGATTGAGATTTAGCGATAGGCGAAAATCCCAAGTGGGACGGAGAGCCAAATGAATGGAGCTGAGGTTAATATGATAAAAACTCCAGAATGGAAATTATTAAAGGAATTAACGGGAGACCAAAATGAAAATATAAACATCTATCTATCTATCTATCTATCTAAGCCTATTCCTATTCAATCTATCAATCGATCACACACACAGAGACATATAGATATTAGGGTAGTGACTCAGTTTCTCACCTATGCGATTTTCAAACTGTATACATATATAAGAATAATGATATATAATAGTTTATATATATATATATATATATATATATATATATATATATATATATATATATATATATATATATGTGTATAAAAGAATATCGAGATGTTTGTACATTTGACACACCTTGTATTCTGAAAAATATAAAGTTCCATTCATTCTTCTATTCTATCTTGTAAATGCAACGTTAATCTTGGTACTTTTTTGACCCACCTTGTATTCTGAAAAGAATGAATGGAACGTTCATATATATATATATATTATATATATATATATATATATATTTATATATATAGGTAGTGAGAGAGGTAGAGGGGATAAATTTTAAAATAGATACCTAAATACGTATATATATATATATTATATATATATATATATATTATATATGTGTGTGTGTGTGTGTGTGTGTGTGTGTTTGTGTATGTGTGTATGTGTGTGTGTGTATTTTTCGTATATGTTTTCGTATATTAACCTTGGTATGCCAACCAGTTTAGGAAAACGGAAACTTTGAATTCAAAGCAGTTCAACACAGTTTTTACTTTGTGTCGCATCTTGCACTACCCACATGTTACTCTTTTTTCCCCTCCTTCCCAGCTGTCTTTGTCCACCTCCCCCAAACATATATATATATATATATATATATATATATATATAGGAGGTTGATTTAGAAGGCTATCACAATGCAGTTTGGAATAAATAAAAAAATAATAATACGGTAACAATGGTGTTGTGTGTTGACCTCTATTTTTTATTATTTCTTGAATTTTCGAGGTAATACCTCTTTATCAAAAGAATTGAACTGAAGCAGTACAGCTATGGCATTTCTTCCTAATATTCTTTTCTTTAGGAAGAAATGCCATAGCTGTACTGCTTCAGTTCAATTCTTTTGATAAAGAGGTATTACCTCGAAAATTCAAGAAATAATAAAAAATACAGGTCAACACACAACACCATTGTTACCGTATTATTATTTTTTTATTTATTCCAAACTGCATTGTGATAGCCTTCTAAATCAACCTCCTAACCAATACATACACAATGCTTCAAGCAAATTATGAAACTCTCTTATATATATTATATATATATATATATATAGTGAATTTTTGCAGGAAGTTATTATTCAAGCATGTCTAGCTAAAGATCATGGAGTATTCTTTCTTTATGTTTTTCAAGTGTAGACATTCAATTGTTCTTGTTTACATTTGAAAATCACAAAGAAATAACCTGCATATATGTGTGAGTGGGGTATGAAAATCTGAAAATAGATTCGACATTTTGTAAAAAATAGAAAAAGCAAACCAAAAAGATAAACTTATTCTATATGGTAAAGTCGACGTTATAACGCTTCTGTTTTTCTCCTGCTAACCTGATGAAGGTTTGATAAAAACTGAAACATATGAACGTCGACGTCTCCATCTAGAATGAATTTACCTTTGGGAAAGAAATTGTTTTTCTATTATCCACACACACACACACACACACACACACACACACACACACACACACACAGCCAAACACACACATTTATATATGTGTGTATGACTGTAGTTGTATTTACTAAATTTGTTTAGTCTACTAAAAAGTCTCTATAAAAGAACATCCAATGAGAATTGTATTGACAACTATTGTAAGTAAGTTTGTGAAAAGAGCCTGAGAGCATTCCATTTACTCTATAGATTAACAACGTATACATATATTAAAGAAACAAAAAAAAATGAAAGAAATAATATTAAAGAGAAAGTATAAGAAAGAGAAAAAAAAAATAAACAGCAAAAAAATAAAGAAACAATGGGTGAGTGAAAACAAAATATTGATAACTACGAAAACAAATAACTGAATGATAAAATAAAGAAAAAAAAAGGAAATAAAGAAAGAAAATTAAAGCATACCAGTTGGGAGAAATAAAACAAAATATCTGTCTGTATTTATGAGATGAGTCTTGATGTGAATAATTTGGATATTTCCGACTGTTGTCCTCATCATTATTCTGGTATGTATAAACACAATGTGCAGGCCACTTTACCCTCGGGCCTTGTTTAGGTTTTTCTGAATTACCTTAAAATAAAGTTATCATCAGACGATAACCTTGAGTTCAAACGTGGTTTAGGAACTAAAAAAAATCGTTACCACTAGATCAAGGCGCCCCAAGCAATATAAATGCCACCAGACTTATTGACAGAAATGTAAGAAGATATAGAAAAATAAGAATACTTCTCTACGTAATCACCCTTACTCTCAATAGCAATGTTCCACCTTCTAATGAAAGCAGATTTCACTTCCTCGTCACTGGAATTATGTTTGCCTCTTTTCGGCCCCATGAAAGAGGGCTTGAGAGGCAAACATTGTTCCAGTGACCAGGAAGTGAAATCTCTACTGAAGAAGTGACTCAAAGAACAGTCAAACGAATTTTACGGGTCAGGGATATATGCTCTTATTCAAAAGGTGGGACATTGCTATTGGGCGAAATGGTGACGATGTGGAGAAGTAGGGTTGTAATCCACAGAGGACCAGCTTCATTTTGATGTATGATACATGATGTATTATAAATGTCCTCAATAAAATGGCATTACTTTTTGGTGTACCTTCATATGTTGATATTTACAAATAGATCTTTCATATCATTTGCATTAAAATGCGTTTTCTTATGAAAGTGAAAGCACCACTTGTTTGTGCATAAAAGAGTGCCTATATCTTGTATGACCGATATGTGATCCTCATATAATGATTTGTATCTTTCTGGACTTTGTAAAAGCTGGTCTACAGTTTCACAAAGTGGGTTTGATTAAATGTTAATTGTTGTTCCTGGTTGGTTGGGTTTTACGCCATGTCAACCCTTGTTGGGTTATTTTATGCCGATGTCGTTTGTTTTATTCATTCTTGATGGATATTCAACATTTTTTAAATCAATTTCCTTCTGTTTAACCTATAGATCAAACCCTAACAGGTACTATCACTCCGGGTCAAAGTGGACCTAGGAGTAATTGCAATGAAGGGGTACTCCACTCTCCAGAACTACAACATTGGGACTTCACCGTCAGACGCAGTTCATTATCATTCCCAGGACACTAATACTCTCCACTACTACCTTCTAGCACATATATGATGAAAAAGGTTGGGGGTTTACAATTAATAAGTTAGGGACAATAATATAGGGGATTGGGCTGGATGTGACCAGCCAGTTGCTTGAAAGGGGCCTCTACGACTGAATATCTAGCCTAAGTATGGGTCCAAGTGGAGTGTTGCATATTATGGATTGCTTAGCCATCAGTATTCCGTCCTTAAATATCACGGGTCACCACCCACAGCCAATAGGGGGTGGTCCCATTGGGGGTAGATTTTACCCCTCTGCTCAGGTGCAGTCTATGTATTCTTCTGTTCCAGCCGATAGGGAGGATTGTAAATGTTATTCCAGAATCGTTGCCATTTTGTATGAAGAAATCTATTGATTATTGGTTTCAAGTCAGTATAGGGTTAAACACAATGAGGATAGATAAGCGAGAAATGAAAAAGAGTGAAGAAAAAAGAAAATGTGTACTTTCCCATGAGAAAGTCTTTAATTTATTTTTCGAAACGTTCCATTTTTCCCCGCCCGTTAGCCCCCCGTCCAATAGATCAGGGACGAAAGGCTGTAAACAATGGTATACATTGAAATAAATTGGCAAGTAATAAGGATAAAATTGCTAAGCCGCAATTGTAGAGCACCCAGCAGGGTTACTGGGTGTCTTCCGTCGTATAAGATCAAATTTGTATAGTCTTGGGACCAAATTAATAGCTTCAGACCCCAAATAAACTAACATCCCAAAGTCCACCAGAAAAAGCTTCCGAAAAAGAAAAAAAAAAGAAAATATAGTAAAATATGTATTGTCGGCTATTGTCTAAAGTTTGGGTGCCTTTCACGTAGCACTAATAACCATGTCAAAGAGGCACATCCAATTATTATCCCTTTAGCTATGGGTAATTAGTTAGGTAAACCGATTTATTCAATCTTTCTTTGGCAACCTGTCTAGATGGAAATTCGTGTGGAAATATACGTACTAATAATTTTCAAGCATATCTATTTGACCCAAACAGGATACCTTAAAAGGGTCAAGGTGGACCTGGGAGTAATGGCAACAAAATGATAACTCTCCACTCATGGTGAAGCGCCAGTTCTGAGGACTGTGAAGTGTCCTCTCATTGCCATGACTCTCACATCCACTCTGACCTGGAGTGGTAGTACATGTTAAGGTCCTATCTATGGGTCCAATAAATTTGTTTACAAATTATTCATATTTGATAAGACTATGTGTCAAAATACAAAAAAAATCTTTTAAGAAACAACTACAAAAAGAATGTAAATATGAATATAAAATGGACATTATTTCATAACATCTAGGCATAAAATAACCTTAGACGGGTCGGCATGGCGTTAAAAAACTATCAATCAATAACTATTTCATTGCTGGAGGGAGGGAGGGAGGGAGAGAGAGAGAGAGAGAGAGAGAGAGGGGGGGCACAGTTGGAGTCATACCTTTCCGAATGGTATTAGCGCTATGTGAAATTCAAACAGCTTCGTCCAGGATTTGAACCTGGGTCGACGAGTCCATTTCCTACGCCTCTAACCATTGCAACACGCGTCTTATCTCTCTGTAGAGGTAATAATGTGGCCATTATTCTACTGTTAAGCATTGGAAGGGCCAAATTACCATCAAGGTTTATTGGATTATTTTCGTGGTATAATGTATGCTGAAGATCACAACTTGAATATATAAACTCTTTCAAAAAAGTGTTAGTTGACTCGGCCAATCAAAACGCCCGATCATTTATTTAATCAATTATTTAAAGGCGTTGATAAATTGTCGCACAATTGATCGCTGGATGTACAGACGAACTGGCGAGGATTATACAACCCTCTAAGCACGGACCAACTGATGTGGATTATACCATTTTTAACACGGATCAGCTCACAAGGATTAAAACTGAAACTACATCTTTCTACTTCAAAAAAGCATCAGACTTTATGCTACAAGGAATCTCTACTGTAAAACTACTTTCACCTACAACCCTAAAATGGCCACACGAATTTTAACAAGGTTTTTGTTATTTACATTCAGAAAAGAAGGTGGAGCGTCAGTGACAATTGGACCACGGTTTTAACGTTGTGCCATCATTCATTTTTTTTTCTTGCTATTATTTACTTTAATCTAAAAGGAAAGTAAGTAAACATTAACATAATTAACATTTCAAGATGAAAGAAAAAAAATGGTAGACAAAATGAATGATTAGCGTAATATACGAATTGAAAAGTGCAGTAGAGAATTCGAGATGGCTTGAAAGATTCGAGTGAAAGATAAAAAAAAGAAATCGAAATGAAAGAAAATTATAGACATTAAAAAGAAAAGAAAAATGGCGGGGAAAAAAACAGAAACAAAAAAATAGCAGCCCCCCCCAAAAAAAATAAAAAAATAAAAAAAAATAAAATAATAAAATAAAATAAAATAAAAATATAAAAAATAAAAAATAAAAAAATAAAAAAAACGAACACTCCCGGAAAAAAAAGAGGAAAAAATAAATAAGAAGAAAAATGAAGCCAAAAAAGAAATGTGTAAAAAGAATGTTATTTATGAGCTACAACGCTTATATCTTATCACGGTACCAACTGTCTTTACAGAGCGCTGTCAACAACGTATAAAGGATTGACCAAAGCGGATGGGGCGGAATTATTTACGACTGGCGAGGGAGGTCATAAATCACGAAGTGTGACTGGAACTACCTTACCATTCTTTGAAGTTTCCTTGTTTTCCTCTGTTGTTGGCCAACAATAAGCAACAAAACAAGCAAACAATAACGGCATAATGAAAAACTAAGACTGATAAACGAAGATATATTAATATTTATATCTACTGTCGATAAGAAAGATAAGAAAGAAACAAAGACTAAATAATCGGGGAGGTGATGCTGCTTAGCATTGACGCGTCTCCTACAGTGATTTACTATTATTGTTCTATACAATCTGGTAAAAATTAATACAAGTTTTATTTTAAGTAAATCACGCTGGAAACAAAATTTGCGTCAAGTTAAGGCAAAATATAGAACTATAGATTGGTTGCAGGGTTGATTTTAACGGCATAAAAACCCGTCTGTGATTGTTTTATGACTACAGGTTAGGGAATCGCGTTCATATTTACCTTTATGAATTAAGCTGAACTTTCTCCATTTATAATTATGTTAAAAACAAAAACAAATCTCTAACACACACACACACACACACACACACACACACACACATATATATATATATATATATATTATATATATATATATATATATATATATATAGTGTATTTTTGCAGGAATTATTATTCAAGCATGTCTAGCTAAAAATCATGGAGTATTCTCTCATTGTTTTTGTTTTTCAAGTGTAGACATTCAATTGTTCTTGTCTTCATTTGGAAATCACAAAGAAATAACCTGCATATGTGTGTGTATGGGGAAGATGAAAATCTGGAAATAGATTTGACACAATGTAAATAATAGAAAAAGCAAACCAAAAAGATAAACTTATTCTATATGGTGAAGTTGAAAAAAGAAATTTGGTGATTTAGCCTACCGTCGATATCAGCCGGACACCAAGGGGGTCTTTTTGCTAGCGCAGGGAGATGGGTTTTTTTTCAAGTTGAAATGCCACACCTACCGTCAGTCGCCAATTTACCACACAGATCAGATTACCCAAGAGTGCTACTCATACGCTGAGATGGTGGAGACTAGTATCTAACCCTTGGGATTCTTCGCTGGGATCTATACCGATTAAGTTCAACCAGCCCTATAGACTTATTTTCATGTAATTACGAATACAAAGGTTGATAATATAGCCATACTCCACTTTGGCCCTATCTTCGGCTAGACGGTCGGTCGGAGAGACCCCCTCCGATCAATCGGCTGGTCACGTCAAGCCCTAGCACCTATATGATTTTCCCAACCCTATTGCCTTTATGGCAAGCCCCAACCCCTTTTTATCATATGGGTGCTAGAAGGCGGTGGCTACGGGTCTACATGTCCTGGGACGTTAAACACTATCTGATGGTGAGGTTCCAGTTTTGGAGGTTTTGGGAATGTGGAGCACCTCTTCATCACCATTGCTCCCTGGTCCACTCTGACCTGGAGTGGTAGTACCTGTTAGGGTCCCATCTATGGGTTAAATAGAAAAATGTATTATCCAGTAAGAATTGATTTATTTCAAAAGTTTATCGGCATTAAATGACCCACTGAGATTGATATGCCGTAAAACAAAACAAACAAACAAACAAACAATATAGCCATATCTTTACTTCTTTATATTACGTAGGGGATGTGAACAAAAGTACCGGTAATAAATGACTGATTGATTTTAACGACATGTAAATCCGTCTTGGGTTATTCTTTGCTTAGATAAATCTATAGCAGAATGTGTGGTGTACGGATAAGCATCTTTTAATTAGAATAAAAAAGTAAAGTCATCGTGGTGGCCTAACGTCGGCATCAGCCAGACAGTGAGAGAGTCTATCTCCCTTTCACTAGCACTAGACCAAGGAGATTGTTTTTGCGTCTTACTTTACCGCAGACATCCCTATGCTACTCACACGCTCAGTTGGCGAGGGCCGGTATCGAACCAGGAACAATATGGTTCTAGTCGGACACTCTACTGACTGAGGTAAACGGCTAAACTTGGGCTTACCAATACGAACCTGAGTCGACATGACAGTCTACTGTAGCTACAATCAAACACCTACTCGTCTAATGAGTGCATTAGCACGAAACTCAGTGTCACGGGGTTGTAGCACGGGGTCAATTTATGACATCGATTTTATAATCAGGGCTGTAATTCTATTTATTATTTTTGGAATAGTGCAAGCCTTTTTATGGTGAGTTGTTTCTCTCAGCAATAAGATGAGAGTATCGACAGGCTTATATGTATTATATAGAAGCGCGTGGTGTAATGGTGAAGCGCGTGGTGTAATGGTTAAAGTCATAGGAAAGGGACTCATCGCCCCGAGTTCAAATCCTGGACGTGGTAATTGCATTTCACTTAGCGCTAATACCCTTGGGAAAGTTATGAATCCCACTCTCTCCCTCAGCTATGGGTAAATAGTAGGGCAGACTGGGCTCTTTAACCTTGGTTAGGCAACCGGTCTAGGAGAAGGAAACTCTGAATCAAACCTGTTGAACTCCGCTTAAGAAATTGAGCTTGTGTCGCATCCTGCTCGTGCGGAGGGGTTGGTAAATATATATATGTATTATACAAAATTTTGGCCTATGGAGCTGAAATCTGATAAATGCTAAGATCGTTATTTAGATAATTTTGCTGTGGTATAGCCAATGTTAACTATTCCTTTTTTATCATTATTATTACTATTATTATTATCATTATTAGAGGAGATGCATTTTCTTAATGGACATTTAAATTGATGAATTAACATTGGGCAGCAGGATGTCCCATTGAAATCACTACGTAAAAAACATCTTATATAATTCGGCCCAGGAGTAGGGCGTCAAAAAAAAAAAGTGCACAGTCTTGAAAGAAAAATCAGTGTCTCCTATATAAGATTTTTAAATACCCCCCCCCCCCCCCAAAAAAAAAATTTTTTTCATTTTTTTTAAATTTTCAATATCATTCACGAATTTACAATCAAATCTTCATTATTTTTGCACAAAATGAGCCGGGGTTAGCTCAGTCGGTAGAGCGTTCGCGCTAGAAACCACAAGGTTCTTAGTTCGAAAACGGTTCCTCGCCAACTCTGCGTATGAGTAGCACAGGGATCTGTGCGGTAAATTAAGGAGCTGAAGGTAGGTGTGGCGCTCCACCTCAGACGCTAAAATAATCTCCTTGTCTAGCGCAAATGAAAAGGGATAGACTCCCTCGCTGATTGGGGTGATTTACCGACTTTAGGCCGCCCCGACGACTTTACTTACTTACATACATTTTACTTTGTTATTTGTTTTATTTTCGTAATTTCCCCCGGACATATATACACCACTAACATCCCCATATATATATATATATATATATATATATATATTATATTTAGAAACAGCGACCCGTCAATATGTTCTTGGATAGAGGGTGTGAACCCTGGTGTTATAATGATTTGATTTATTTTAAAAGATACCGGACATTTTTAAGTAGAATTTCTATGCTATTACTATGTATATTTCAATATTTAAATGTCTCGTAATATAAATCAATCTTCATAATTTTTGCGCAAAACCAAGAACCAGTGATATTTAAGATTATTAGTATATATATATCTATTTTGTCGTTAATTGTTTTATTTTCATAGTTTCTTCCGGACATACATTATATACACACCATCTAAACACACACATTATATATATATATTATATATATTATTATATATATAAAATAATTTAAAATTCGAAGGCAATACAATGGCGTAAAAAATAAAGACAAAAAGATGTTTTCTTATGTCTTATCGATTTCAAAGCTAGAGCTTTTCAAACTCTGATGATGAAGCTTCTAGCTTTGAAAATCGATTAAGACATATAAAAACATCATTTTGTCTTTTATTTTTTTACGCATTTGTATTGCCTTCGAATTTTTATTATTATATAACAATACTTAACAAATGCTTCAAGCAAATTCAACCAATTACTTTTATATATATATATATATATATATATATATATTATATATTATATATATATATTATATATATTACTAGCAAATAATGCACCCTCCGGGGTGCAAGTATTTAAGTTTAAATGTAATAAAAATTTAGATTAAATCAGAAAGGCTAATGAAACTAATTAAGAATTCAGAAAAAAGATTTGAAACGGAGTGGGTATAATCTTGAAAATAGAACAACTGAAAACTTACTCTTTGATCACTTTCCGTTTTTTCAATGCTAAATTTTCCTAATTTAACTATTTAGTTAAAAATAGGAAGTAAAGAAAAATATTACAGTTATTTCTTCTTGTTAATGAATTTCTTTCAGGATTTATTGAAGAGATTTTTACTCATATTCATTAAGCTAAAACCAAACAATTAGAAATTCAATAATACCAAGCACATTTTTATTAAAATCAGTTTTTTTTAATATCAATATGCAAATTAGCTTTATGTTTACACTGAAAACTGGTATTTTGTTGTATATATAAAATACAATTGCATGTTATTAGTATTAGGTAAGACCAACAGTATTAATAATGTCAAACAGTTTATTATTAATTGAGGCGTTTAAATAGAAATAGAATCATGGAGAATGTGACGTAAATAACTAAGGAAATTGTGACTTTGAGTAGTAATATAGTTTCGGTTACAGACAGAAAAACACACAATCTCCATTATAATAACTAGCAAATATATGCACCTCGGGGTGTCAAGTATTTAAGTTTTAATGTAATAAAATATTGTATTAAATTAGAAAGGCTAATGAAACTAAATAAGAATGCAGATAAAAGAATTTGAACAGAGGGAGTATAATAAAGATTTGAAACAGAGCGAGTATAATAAAAAAATGGAACAACTGAAACTTTACTCTTTCCATCACTCTCGTCTTTCATTGTTATTTTTTTCTAATTTAAGAATTTAGTTAAAGAGGAAGTAAAGAATAAAATGACAGTTATTTTATCTTGTTAATGGATTTCATTTAAGATTTATTGAAGAGACTTTTTCTTATATTCATTAAATAAAACCAAACAGTTAGAAATCAATAATACTAAGCACATATTTATTAAATTCGATTTTTTAATATTAATTATGCAAAATTAGCCTTCCCGTTCACACTGTAAACCGCTATTTTGTTGTTATATAAATATAATTGCATGTTGTCAGTATGGAGACATAGTTAACAGTATTAATAATGTAACACAATTTTATTAATAATTGAGTTTAGATAAAAAATAAAATAATGGAGAATGTGATGTCAATAACTAAGAGAATTGTGACTGAGATAGTAATATAGTTTCGGTTACAGACAGAAAAAACACAACAATCTCCATTATAATAAGATATATTATATATACATATATGATTTAACGCAAATGTCTAAATTAATTTAGAGTGTTGTTTTTGTTCTTTTATATTACTATTCGGATTTCTATCAGATGTGATAATTCCCGAAGTAACTTTATGGGTTGAAATGTATCAAATGACCCAACGCAAATGATGCGTATAATTCTATCGATACATCAAACTGGTGACATAGATAGAGCAGTCAATACCGAGAGAAGTCTACCGAAGAATGTGATAGTCACTAATGGCCAACCAAAATGATAATTTACTCTCTGAATTCTGGCCCATTAAACTTCTTGCCGACCCAAATAGGCACACGAACTATTAAAATAAGACTAATTGATTTGGTGTGGTGACTATTCATGATGTCGCTAAAATCACTAGCCACAGTTTGTGGGTTCGCTGGATTTTACAGCTTACTCAACCTTGTTGGGTTATTTTATGCAAATACGTTTTTGTTTTATTCATTCTTGTTCGGTATTCAAATTTTATAAACACCTTCTTGTTTCATCCAATT
>CM042152.1:43076341-43109831 GCA_023376005.1 Doryteuthis pealeii | reverse complement strand
AGAGAGAGTCCCACAACCTAACACTGGACCTTTACCAATACGTAGGATAGAACTTATACGCTTACCAAAGGATTCCATAACATAGGACTTTCTTTAAGCCCTTTTCAACTGGCCAAGGATGACATTTAAAAACTTTACATAGGTAACCAGTATTTGAGAGGAAAAACGCGAATTCAAACAGCTTAAGCTCCTTTTTAGAAATCGACATTATGTCACATCCTGCTCGTTGGTAAATATATATAGCTGAACATTCTGGCTTTATGAATTATACTTTACAAGTAAATAAAGACCTACTGTATGGCGAATTAGTAGAAGGAACCCTACCGGTTGGGAGACCACGCCTACACTTTTAAGACATCGGCAAGAAGGACATGAAGACATGCCACATCAACACCAACATATGGGAGGTTGGTGCAGAAAACTGAGCGTCCTGGCATCTCCTCATCAGACAGGGGACGAAAAGGAGTGAAAAAGATAAGAAAGAAGCCGCTATCGAAAAGAGAGTCTGAAGGAAGGAGAGACAACAGCAGCTCCAGCAAGCATCACTGTATGTTTACAGTCACTGCACCAGAGATTACCATTCAAAAATTGGCCTGTTCAGCCACTCTCGCAGATGCAGTTTTAAAACAATGGACACTACGCCATCGTCTTTAGAAGATGGAAGGATGCCAACGAAAGTGAATTAGGGAGAAATAAAAAGGAAATCTGTTTTTCATTACGCAAGACGTAAGAATGTTTACTTCATATCGTATTACTCCCGGGAAAATTCTGGGAGTTAGCACACTTCGCGGATATTCACCCTGTTTATTATATTCTTTATTTAGCAGTAAATAAACAAATAACATATAAGACACAAAACATTATTCATCAAATAGCTGAACATTCTTGCTTCATAAGATATATCTTAAAAATGACTAAAGAAGAAAAAATAAAAGGAAATCTATTTTTCATTGCGGTAGACGGAAGACAATTTACTCCATATCGTACTACCCCGGGGATAATCTATAGAATCAGCACACTTCGAGGATTTTCACCCTAATTTTTTTATTTAGCAGTAAATAAACAAATAACAAAACAATTTTCATCCTATAGCTGAATATTCTGGCTTCATAAAATATAGCTTAAAAGGCGAATAAAGGAGAAAAAAGAAAATTATATCTATTTTCATTGAAGGAGTCGAAGAATGTTTACTCCACATAGTTCTACCCCTGGCAAGATTTATGGATTTAGTAACCTTAAGGATATTCACCCAGTTTTTTAGCAGTAAATAAACTAATAACATGGAAGATGCAAAACACTTATCTATTAGTTGAACACTCTGGTTTTGGGAAACTCACAGCAAGAGTGTGGGACAACAGCAAGATCACTATCCGTACAAAGGTACAAGTGTATAGGGCATGTGTTATCAGCACCCTCGTGTATGGAAGTGAAACATGGACCTTATACTCCCACCAAGAGCGGCGGCTAAATAACTTCTACCTTCGCTGCCTTATACGTATACTGGGCATCACCTGGAGGGACAGGATCACTAACACAGCAGTTCTAGAGAGAGCTCCCCAGCTTGTGTTCTCTACTGAGGCAACGTCATCTCCGATGGCTGGGTCATGTACGTCGGATGGATGATGGCCGAATCCCGAAATAACATTCTTTATGCAGAGCTTACGTCTAGTAAAAGACAGATTGGTCGCCCCAGCTGCGATTCAAGGATGTCTGCAAGAATGATCTCAGGTGCTTTGGCATTGTCCCTTCCAACTGGGAAAATTTGGCTCAGAACCACCCTCGGTGGTGGCAGAATCTCCGTGGAACACTGTTCATGTCAGAAGTCACCCTGACGCAACACCATGAAGCAAAGAGATCTAGAAGAAAGCAGCGGCAACAAAGCACCGGCACACCAACATCTTCAGGGACAGCCTTCAAATGCGACATTTGTGGTCGAGAATGTTTTTCAAAAATCGGACTTCACAGTCACAGGAGGCGCTGTAACTTCAGGGTCACACAAACTTTATTATAGTCTTCCGAGACTGAAATGCCAATACTAATACTGGTTTCATAAAATATAACGTAAAAGGTGTATAAAGGAGAGAAAAAGAAGAAAATGAAATCTATTTTCACTGAGACAATCGAAGAATGTTTACTCCGCATAGTTCTACCCCTGACATTGAATTAGAATTAGAGAATATTTGCCTTGTGTCTTTTTTTTTATTTAGCAGTAAATAAACTAATAACACATGAGTCACAAAGCATTTTTTATCTTATAGCTGAAAATTCTGGCAACATAAATTATACCATAAATTGTGAATGAAGATGAGAAAAGAAATAAAAATATATTTTATTGCGGTAGACGGAAAAATATTTACTCCACATCGTACTACCTCTGAAAAATAATGAAATTAACATACATAACGGATGTTCGAACTGTTTTCTTTTTAATTTATGTTGCAGTAAATAATCTAATAACAGCCAAGACGCAAAACACTTTTTATTTAATAGCTGAACATTCTGCTTCCATAAAATATACCTTAAACAATCTAGATTAAATTGTTTAAATGAATGGTATTTTCCTCCTGTTATATAGAGGACAATATGTAATAATCCAATATTGAGGGAAAAGCTATGGAATCAATTGACTATAACTTAGAATAAAAACTTAGTTGCCTCTTGTGTTTTTATAATGGCCTTAGTTCTTTCAGGTTTGGATTTCCCTAATTTAAAGCAATAATCTTTACGAGCGGGACCTGTGGATATACTACAGTATTTCCACAGTATATGTTGACTTCAGGGTTATTGCGAAATAGTTCAATATGGAAAAAAAATATAATTATCTTAATTTAATCCTCTCTCACTTTTTTCTTTCTTTCCTTCTTTCATTATGTTCGATGGTGACAGATTAACATTATAGCTTCCGCGCGCTCGCCCTCTCTCTTTCCCCCTACTGTCTTTATTTCTTCCTTATTATCTTTTTCTGTGTAGCATGTCCTTTTTCTTCTTCTAAGGGTCCCATACTTTTTCCAGTTCTAGGTAATATATAGGTACAACCTTTCAATTTTAGCAAGTAGTGTCGTGTAAGTTAAAATAAACGGTAAACTGGGAAAATACAGGATATATAGGAGAAGTACAGTGAAATAAAGGGGATGAGTTAGCTCAATCGGTAGAGCGTTGGGCTAGAAACCACAAGGTTCCTAGTTCGATACCGGTCCTCGCCAACTCAGCGTATGAGTAGCACAGGAATATATGCGGTAGAGTGAGGAGCTGATGGTAGGCGTGGCGTTTCAGCTCATACGCCAAAACCATCTCCTTGGTCTAGCGCTATTGAAAAGGGGATATACTCCCTCGCTGACTGGCTGATACCGACTTTAGGCCGCGCCGACGATTTACTTTTACTTTACAGTAAAATAAAGTAAAAAAAAGAAAGAAAGAAAGAGAAAGAATGGGAAGATTACAGTAAATCAAAGTAAAAACTAGATGAAAGAAAGAAAGAAAGAAAGAGAGAACGAATAAATGGGACGAATTTAGTCACATGAACTGAAATATAAAATATAAATCAAGAAAAAACGAAAGAATGGAGTTGTACAATAAAATGAAGTAAAAAGAAAAAAAGAAAAGAGTAAGAAGAAAGGGTACACAAAAATTAAGTAAAATAAATATCTATTAATAATGGAGATTCGCTTCCGGTTTTTGTCTATAACAAAAATCTACGTCACTGCTTACGTCACATTACCCAAAATCGTTATAACATAGAATAAATACACTCAAAATTTCAACATGCAGCATTAGACAGTCCTCATTGTTTTTTAAAACAAGTTTTAATAAATACATGACTGGTATTATATATCTATATATATATAGTTTAGTTTATTTTAATACATATTTAAAGTTTACATTTCAAATTGTTTTATTTTTAAATCCTGTAATGAATTTGATGATTTCGCTTACTTAGAGTACAAACTCGCTGACATTGAATTTGTTACTCCCACCCCTCAGGCAATATGTTTCAAAAATCTATTTTTACATCGCCCGGAGGTGTTTTTTTTTTATTTTGCTAGTATAGATAAAGGAAGAATGGAAGAATAGGGGAGTATAGTAAAATGCAGTGAAATACAAGACACAAAGAAAGAAAGAAAGAAAGAAAGAATAATGAGAGTAGTGTAAAATGAAGTAAAAAGAAAGAAAGAAAGAAAGAATGAAAGTTTGTGTTCATACCCGAAACAAGATAATTCCGACATCACATCACTAGAGAACAGAAAGCTCTCTGTATATCAATTCCAGATTCATCAATCTTTAAAAAAATGTTTCAACATCAAATGCACAAGGTGCACTGACTCAAGTAACGAGGCATTTATTCTGATTACCGTGAGGAAATGCAAGGAAGAAAATAAATAAATAAAATGAACTATTACTGAGGCAGACTACGGAGATTATCTAGCGCTTTTTGCAAATAAATCTGCATGATCCGAATCACTTCTGCGTAGCCTTGAGATGGCAACAAGGAAAATCTCCACACTATGTGATCGTGTATGAAAAAGAAGTATAATCAACTTGATTGAGCTACTATTACCACTTGCCTAAGTTCACTTGCACCTTACAGTTGACAGTTTAGAATGTGGAGGTATTTTTGTCGCAGCCAACATATGAAAATAATGATCGGATTAAAGCATAACTCTCGCATATAAATTGATACGAGGAATATGTATACAGAAAGATTATGGCTTCGGCATCAAAAACACCTAAATAATAAATTGGAAATATTCAGAGATTGTCCACACAGAAATAATTCTTTATTAAACTCTTGTACTGAAAGGATAACAACACAAAATGGAAAAATCTTTCCAAGTGATATTTTAACATCACACACGCACGAGGGTGACACGCGGTCAAATAAAGCGAGAACGCTATACATAACGTATATTCCTTTGGATGTCATTTACAAGGCGATTTATCTGACGATAGGCATACAATGATTTGAAACCAACGGTAATGAATAAGCTAGTAAATGTATAGATTATAATAATAACACAACACACATATATATATATATATATTATATATATATATATATTTCCAGCACTATAATTTGTAATTACAAAATACAAATTTATATCCGGGGAAAATGCAAAGAAAGGAAAAGACAAAGACATATGTACCACCAGAAAAAACTACCCGGCACTACCGTAATGGCCAAAAAGAAAAAAATCCCGAAAGAGTATCCTTGTGACAGTTTTTAACAATAAAATGTCTTTTGCGCCAACCCTTTCCTGTCATAATTATTCTGATCCTTTAGGAGAAAACCTAGGTAGATATTCTAGGCTTTTACTATTACATATATATATATATATATATATATATATATATATATATATATATATATATATGAAGGTAAAAATGGATATTGAATCCGACAATATGTAAGAAAGTTTTATAGAAAAACAAGAAGATGTTAACAATTTTTGCTGACAGATATCTGTTTCGACATTATTGAACTTTTTTTGATATTCATATACATATTTACTACAAACTCTTTTGAGCTTTTTATGATGAAAATGCTTAAACATTTTAAAAATAAAATTTATTTTATTTTTAACAACAAATATGTATTTTAAAAAATTAAAAAAAAAAATTCCGGTACTGATCGAGAGCGTTCTGTGCCTTGTAATTACTGATATATTCATTTCGTTTTTCCGCTTACAATGTTGCTTTGAAAAAGACATATTCATAATGTCGAAACAGATATCTGTCAGCAAAAATTTTTAACATCTTCTTGTTTTTCTATAAAACTTTCTTACAAACACACACACACACACACACACACACACACACACACACACATATATATATAATATATATATATATATATATGGTAGTGTACTCTCCTATCGTAAATGATAGATGAGGGTCAGCAGTAAGTGATTTGTTTCATATATATATATATATATATATATATATATATATATATGGGAAAAGTATGAATCCCACTCTCCCTCCAGCTATGGGTAAATAGCAGGGCAGACTGGGTTCTTTAACCATGGCTAGGTAACCAGTCTAGGAGAAAGAAAACTGAATTCAAACCTGTTAAACTCCGCTTAAGAAATTGACCTTGTGTATATCCTGCTCGTGCGGAGGAGTTGGTATATATATATATATATAATATATATTATATATATATATATATATATATATTATATATATATAGTATATATATATAGTGTTTTTATGACAGCAAGTTATTTAGGCATGTATTGTTAAAAAACAAACAAACAGAAGCCGTTCAAAGTCCATACTCTTTCCGCAAGCACCTTACAAAGATCTGTAAAAACGAAAATACTTTTGCTACACCCTGATATCATTATTAATACTTAATTTAATAACATTACAAATAACAATAACTTAGTGGATTCAAGGGTTTAGACGCGGATACGAAACAAGACTTTGACATAGATCTGTAAAAACGAAAATAATTTTGCTACACCTTGGTATTATCATTAATAGTTAATTTAATAACAGCACAAGTAATAATAACTCGGATTCATGGGTTTAGATACGTATACGAAACCGAACTTTGACAAAGATCTGTAAAAACGAAAATACTTTTGATACACCTTGGTATTATTATTATTATTAATAGTTAATTTAATAACATCACAAATAACACAGAGACAGAAAAAGAAGACAGAAGAAATATGACTAAAGTAAAATATGAAAAGAAAAAGGAAAAAAAAAAAAGTAATGGCGAAACAGAAAAACGTCGACTTGATGGAAGGCGCACAATTGTGTTGTATCGATCTTTGATACAAATCGAACGGGGATTTGCGTTTCTATAACATTGATCGTCATATCTCCCCCGACAACTTCCAAGTGATTTTCCCTTTAATCTCTTCTATTACTTCTTTCTGCTAATCCCCCTCAGTGTTTTTGACTTAACCCATCATAAGCACAAGCGACCGTAGATCTTACTCTGACCTGACAGAAGGAGCACAAATACTCCTCCACACACACACAACCCCCATGACACTTAGCTACGCTACCTTCCTTGCCTTGAGACTCGTGATCTTAATTCGCGTACGAAACTCGTTTTAGTATTTGCAAAATCTGCTTTTGTTCCACTTTGTTAAAAAAAACAACAACAAAAATAACAAAACAAAAACAAAACAAAATTATGTTTTTTCCCCGTGGCATTTACTCTGGTTTCCGTGAGGAAATGCAAGGAAGAAAATAAATAAATAAAATAAACTATTACTGAGGCAGACTACGGAGATTATCTAGCGCTTCTTACAAATAAACCTGCACGATCCGAATCACTGCCTCGTAGCTTTGAGATGGCAACAAGGAACATCCCCACACTAGATGGTAAGCCTCTCAAATTAGTTGACCAGTTCTTACACCCAAGTAGTAATTATCGTTTGTCTTAAAACAAAATTTTACCTCAGACGATAATCAAAAGGGAAGTTTTTTTCACCGTATAAAAAATATTTAAAAAATAATGTGACTATTTCTTGTTTGCTACAGAATTTATCCTAAAACAGTATACATTAGATTGTTGCATATCATTCTCATTACTTCTTTACTTACTTCTTACTTCTATTCTTCTTCTGTTCTTCTGACATCTTAAGTTCTTGTCTTGGTCTGGAATCTTCTAAGGTCTGGACTTTCTTGGGGACTTCGGGTCTGGTCTTCTATTGGGGATTTCTCTTTATCAGAAGCCCTGTGTCATTGTTAGTTTTTAGAGGTAATAACACAAGACTCCGATTTGCTTTGATCTTACTTTATTTTTAAATCCCCAACCAGACATCTGCGCAGATTAAGACGGGAGCGCGTGTAACGCGACTTACCCTTCCGTCGAGCTCGGCTGCTAGTCTCTAACTGACTGAAACTTACTTACTATCTAAACCGGAAGAGAGGGTCCTCTCTACCGGTTCTCACGGCTAACCCCGGAAGATAGCGTTAGGACTGAGGTCAAGCTTGTCACTCAATCTTCAAGGCCGTCAGCTGCACTTAAAACGCCATCTTATTTTCTACACTATTGCACATAAATATTAGGTATCTAATAATTATGTAACAAGATAACTTCAGATATATATTACAAAAAACAAACTATATATAAATAAATAATACTGGGCATGTATTTATTAAAACTTATTTTAACAATGTGGACCGTGTAATGTTGCATACTTAATTTCTGAGTATATTGTGACGTAATCAGTGACGTAGTTTTGGTTAAAGACAGACACCCAATCTCTATTATATATACAAGCCCCCTCCCCCGAAAAAACTCTCAGGGCGGTGTAAAAAATAATTTTAAAAGATATTGTCAAAGGGGGTGGGAGTTAGAAATTCAATATCAGAGGGTTTGTAGCATAAGTAAGAAAATCAAATTTTAATCATTAATTAAATGATCATTTTGAATATTTTACCAATAAATTCTACACAACATCTTCGGTATTTATTTGTAAACTTGTTAGTTAACTTCTAGTTAATGAAAAAAGGGCGGGAGTTTTTAAAAAATCTTTAAATCTAATTACAAATTTCGCCCATAAAAAGTAATACAACTTTTTAATTAATTCCATAGTTTATTTATTTAGATTATCATTATAACAATGAAAAGGATTCAAATGTTTAATTTTAAGAACAGCTCTTATTCATTTTATAAATAGTAATAATAATTAATATTAAAAAAAAGATTAATAATAGATATATAATACGGGGTTGTTCTTTATTCTACGTATTAACAATATTGGGTATTGCAGAGATGCTGACAGGTACGCACCTTACGTCCCTGAAGCACAAAAATCTAAAAGGACGCAGTAAGATCATATCCATGCGTCCCAGTCTTTTTCTTTTTTCTTCCCTCGCCATTTCAAGGTAACTGCAAATACATTTCAATAGTTTCTTAGAAACAAATTACACAGGATAGGTTATAAGGTAGGAGTTAGACGGCTTTAGTTCGGACCCATAAATCTCCCCGGGGACTCATTCAAAACTATGTGCGTCCCAGGACGCACTAAGTCAAAAAGCTATCTCACTGGTATTGTGACGTAAGCAGTGACGTAGTTTCTGTTACAGACACTTAATCTCTATTATTAATAGATATAGTTGTGTAGTTTTTATCTCCCAAATTAATCGAGAATTTTTATCCGAATCAGTTTAGTTTATACTTGAACTATTCTAGTTTGGCAAGGACCATGAAACTTCACATTCTGGCAACAAACGTCATAATTTATACCAAATTAGAAATCTTTGCTTAAAATAATTTTTTTAGGGTGAGGGTCCTTGTGGGGGAGTAGGCTATATATTACTCAACGATGACAAATATATATTTATGACTTTACTTATGCATCTATTCAGATTTTTTTTTTAAGTTTACATTCTTTCATATATTTTTTCTTCTTTTTTTCTTCTTCTTCCCTGCAACCTGTCTATCAAATGCTCCCTTTTGTGCAAAGACCCCTTCGTCTTATTCATGAGTAAGAAATATCAGAATAAAGGAAAGAGGAAGAAGTCAAATGAGTAAATAAAATATTGAAGAAAATAAACGGTTGGCGCCGAGCCAGGATTATTGGAGTTGGTTTTGCTTGGTGGATATAAATAGATATCGATGGCGGAGGATGGTTTTTGTTTGGGCTTTTTATATAATTCACAGCAATGTAAATGCTTTATTGACAGAAACAAATGAAACACAAGCATAAGTGGTAAATAAATTGATTATGAAACCAACAAATAGACACGCTGACGTACATTGAAGATTGAAAAGTCTATATTCTAATCTGTGCCAGTATTTATTGTTTGATTTATCTAGAACAGACAAGGAGGAAAAAAAGGGAGAGTACATTTGTTCGTAATTTGCTCTTAGATCGAAAAGTGAAATTTAGCAAAATCAAAAGTTTAGAGCAGCCGGGTGATTTGAATAAGTGTATTTTTAGACAAAGTCATTCGAGGTTATTTTTTATAAAGTTTAATTTGTTCCACTCGTAAGTCAATTCACTCGTATAACAAATCATTTGTCATGAACGAAATTAACTGAAAAGCCTTTAATCCGTTCCAGCCCCACAAAAGAAACAAAGAAGAAAAAAAACCAAAAAAACATATGGCTAAACTAAGTATTGCTATATATGGTAAAAAGTGAGATAATCCGATACTGGGGTCTATCTTGGCGGATATTTCTACGGTTATATATATATATATATATATATATATATATATATATATATATATTATATAATAGGACGCGTAAAAGCATATGCATTATGTAAAATAAATTGTTTTTTTTTTTTCTTAAAAAGAAAGGAAAAGGGTACCCTAGTTTTGATTTAAAATCAGAAATGAATTTCTTCTTTTCGATCAATGCTCCTCAGAGAAAAAATTTCATTGAAAGATGGTAAAAAAGTGTGGTTGAAGACAACGAATAAGACAGAAAGCAGTGAGAACAAGGAAAAAAGTTTTTTGTTCTTTGTTTTTTTTTTTCTCAGAAAGAGAATTCGTAAAATATACGAAACTTACAACTCACATGGGGGGGGTTCGGAAATTTCGAGTGCCCCGTTCGATAAGCTGAGGCTTGAAATGCCAAAAAGGAGTAGCTGTTGGGACTGTTTCTGAACGCACAGGATGGGTTGAGTGCGAGAAATGAAGAGAGACTCAAGAATTTGAAGTTGTAGTTCGCTATTGGAACTACAAAGGACTGAGAACATCGCTGGATGGTAGGAACGAGCACAAGGTCCCGAAAAATGGTCCCGAAAAATGCCCAGTCTACCTAAGACTTCCTTGGCTGGGCAAATCTTCCATTCCTCTGTTAGACAAGATCAAAAAGTCTATCCATCGTTGCTTTAATGCCATCAATCCTCGGATTGTCCTTAAGTCCAATGTGCTGTTTCCTCCTAGTCTCAAGGATAGTATTGCCCCCCCCATCACAAAAGCCACCTTATCTATAAGTTTACATGCAAATGTGAGATTTGCTACATCGGCCGTACTACCTTGAGACTGGAGTCTCGAATCAAGCAGTACATGTTGTTATATAATATAATAAGATAAATATATAAAGGTTTTACATATCTATTTATTAGGTGACAAAGGAACATTCACAACCATATTGGTTTCATGCAATGCAATAATCAGGTGAAGATGTTTCAAATGTAAGAAAAATCGAAAAAATTACAAAAAATTTCAAAAAATTCATTATATATATATATATATATATATATATATAAATATATATATATATATATAACAGAATTGCTGGAATGAGATCTGTTTTACTTAATTTATTTGTAGAATATCAGTATTCAATGTCCTATATTTAGAACGTATTTATTTGCTTCAAAATACAAACATTTAAGGAAGGCACTGAACTAGCCGACTTTGTTATAGCCCGGTTTAAATAATGCAAGATACTTTTGCTTAAACAATAATCAGCTTTTCTCTTGCCTTGATAGTTAACTGTTATGAGAAAAGTGGGTTAATTTCCCTCGGACATTGTCTTTCGTGAGTAGTGTCCACTTCGGGGACACTGTTAATTTCTTAGCCATTGGTCCACCAAGATTGCACTCTGGCCGATAGCATACTCTGACCTGAGTCCTCTGCTCAAATAAAGCCATACGAACCCGAATGTTGAGATTGATTGAGATTTAGCGATAGGCGAAAATCCCAAGTGGGCCGGAGAGCCAAATGAATGGAGCTGAGGTTAATATGATAAAAACTCCAGAATGGAAATTATTAAAGGAATTAACGGGAGACCAAAATGAAAATATAAACATCTATCTATCTATCTAAGCCTATTCCTATTCAATCTATCAATCGATCACACACACACAGACATATAGATATTAGGGTAGTGACTCAGTTTCTCACCTATGCGATTTTCAAACTGTATACATATATAAGAATAAAGATATATAATAGTTTGTATATATATATATATATATATTATATATATATATATATATATATATAATATATGATGTGTATAAGAAAAGTATCGAGATTTTTGTACATTTGACACACCTTTTATTCTGAAAATATAAAGTTTCATTCATTCTTCATTTCTATCTTGGTAAATGCAACGTTAATCTTGGTACTTTTCTGACCCACCTTGTATTCTGAAAAGAATGAATGGAACGTTCATATATATATATATATATATATATATATATATATATATATAGGTAGTGAGAGAGGAAGAGGGGGATAGATTTTAAAAAAGATACCTACATACGTATATATATATATGTGTGTGTGTGTGTGTGTGTATTTTTCGTATATGTTTTCGTATATTAACCTTGGTATGCCAACCAGTTTAGGAAAACGGAAACTTTGAATTCAAAGCAGTTCAACACAGTTTTTTACTTTGTGTCGCATCTTGCACTACCCACACGTTACTCTTTTTCCCTCCTTCCCAGCTGTCTTTGTCCACCTCCCCCCACAAACATATATATATATATATATATATATATATATATATATATATATATATATATATATATATATATATATATATATATATATATATGAATTTGAACTGAAGCAGTACAGCTATGCATTTCTTCCTAATATTCTTTTCTTTAGGAAGAAATGCCATAGCTGTACTGCTTCAGTTCAATTCTTTTTGATAAAGAGGTATTACCTCGAAAATTCAAGAAATAATAAAAAAATACAGGTCAACACACAACACCATTGTTACCGTATTATTATTTTTTTTATTTATTCCAAACTGCATTGTGATAGCCTTCTAAATCAACCTCCTACCAATACATACACAATGCTTCAAGCAATTATGAAACTCTTATATATATATATATATATATATATATATATATATATATATATATATACATATATAGTGTATTTTTGCAGGAAGTTTATTCAAGCATGTCTAGCTAAAGATCATGGAGTATTCTCTCTTTATGTTTTTCAAGTGTAGACATTCAATGTTTCTTGTTTACATTTGAAAATCACAAAGAAATAACCCGCATATATGTGTGAGTGGGGTATGAAAATCTGAAAATAGATTCGACATTTTGTAAAAAATAGAAAAAGCAAACAAAAAGATAAACTATTCTATATGGTAAAGTCGACATTATAAAGCTTCTGTTTTTCTCCTGCTAACCTGATGAAGGTTTGATAAAACTGAAACATATGAACGTCGACGTCTCCATCTAGAATGAATTTACCTTTGGGAAAGAAATTGTTTTCTATTATCCACACACACACACACCACACACACACACACACAACACACACACAGAGCCAAACACACACATTTATATATGTGTGTATGACTGTAGTTGTATTTACTAAATTTGTTTAGTCTACTAAAAAGTCTCTATAAAAGAACATCCAATGAGAATTGTATTGACAACTATTGTAAGTAAGTTTGTGAAAAGAGCCTGAGAGCATTCCATTTACTCTATAGATTAACAACGTATACATATATTAAAGAAACAAAAAAAAATGAAAGAAATAAAATTGAAGAGAAAGTATAAGAAAGAGCAACAAAAAAAATAAACAGCAAAAAAATAAAGACAATGGTGAGTGAAAACAAAATATTGATAACTACGAAAACAAATAACTGAATGATAAAATAAAGAAAAAAAAAGGAAACAAAGAAAGAAAATTAAAGCATACCAGTTGGGAGAAATAAAAAAAAATATCTGTCTGTATTTATGAGATGAGTCTTGATGTGAATAATTTGGATATTTCCGACTGTTGTCCTCATCATTATTCTGGTATGTATAAACACAATGTGCAGGCCACTTTACCCTCGGGCCTTGTTTAGGTTTTTCTGAATTACCTTAAAATAAAGTTATCACCAGACGATAACCTTGAGTTCAAACGTGGTTTAGGAACTAAAAAAATCGTTACCACTAGATCAAGGTGCCCCAAGCAATATAAATGCCACCAGACTTATTGACAGAAATGTAAGAAGATATAGAAAAATAAGAATACTTCTCTACGTAATCACCCTTACTCTCAATAGCAATGTTCCACCTTCTAATGAAATCAGATTTCAATTCCTCGTTACTGGAATTATGTTTGTCTCTCTTCGGCCCCATGAAAGAGGGCTTGAGAGGCAAACATTATTCCAGTGACCAGGAAGTGAAATCAGTACTGAAGAAGTGACTCAAAGAACAGTCAACCGAATTTTACGGGTCAGGGATATATGCTCTTATTCAAAAGGTGGGACATTGCTATTGAGCGAAATGGTGACTATGTGGAGAAATAGGGTTGTAATCCACAGAGGACCAGCTTCATTTTGAAGTATGATACATGTTCCTGTGTAGGTAATTATACCTGCCCTCAACAAAATGGCATTACTTTTTGACTTACCCTCGTATGTTGATATTTTCAAATAGATCTTTCATATTATTTGCATTAAAATGCGTTTTCTTATGAAAGTGAAAGCACCACATTCTGTTACGTTGTAATATTCACGGCACTAAAACGATATATGTACCGTAGTCCTTTTTTCTTTCTTGGTACTAAAACCCCAACAGTCACCGTGCTGAAATGGTGCCGATAAAAATCATAACACGAGAAACATGTCGTCACAACTGCCAGCCTTTATTATCGTGCTCGTATAGTGGGCTCCTACCAGAGAGGAGGAAAGGCAGAGAGAAAGAGAGAGAGAGAGAGAACACTACTAGATTACTGGGCTCTCATGAGGTCCGTACCCTACGACCGCCGCCGGCAAAAAGAGGCTGAACCCTTTCTTTTTTTCCCCACGTCACCACGTGACTTCCGGTCAACACCCGACTTCAGCTTGCGGTCAATTCTCCGTTCGGGGTTACGCTACGGTCAAACCATCGCTCTCCTCTTTTGGGTCATCACTATTTTTTAAGCCTTTGTTATTTATTCCTCCTCCTTCCATTAGTAGTCCTAGCTCACAAAAGTCAGGAATATACCCATCTTGCAACAATTCTATGAGGAAGTGCCTAACAGTTCAGGTTTTTTTGACATATTTCACACTCTGATTTTTATTCGTGTTTGTGTATAAAAGAGTGCCTATATCTTGTATGACCGATATGTGATCCTCATATAATGATTTGTATCTTTCTGGACTTTGTAAAAGCTGGTCTACAGTTTCACAGAGTGGGTTTGATTAAATGTTAATTGTAGTTCCTGGTTGGTTGGGTTTTACGCCATGTCAACCCTTGTTGGGTTATTTTATGCCGATGTCGTTTGTTTTATTCATTCTTGATGGATATTCAACATTTTTTAAATCAATTTCCTTCTGTTTAACCTATAGATCAAACCCTAACAGGTACTATCACTCCGGGTCAAAGTGGACCTAGGAGTAATTGCGATGAAAGGATACTCCACACTCCAGAACTCCAAAATTGGGATTTCACCGTCAGACGCAGTTCATTATCATTCCCAGGACACTAATACTCTCCACTACTACCTTCTAGCACATATATGATGAAAAAGGTTGGTGGTTTACAATTAATAAGTTAGGGACAATACTATAGGGGCTTGGGCTGGATGTGACCAGCCAGTTGCTTGAAAGGGGCCTCTACGACTGAATATCTAGCCTAAGTATGGGTCCAAGTGGAGTGTTGCATATTATGGATTGCTTAGCCACCAGTATTCCGTCCTTAAATATCAGGGGTCAACACCCACAGCCAATGGGGGGTGGTCCCATTGAGGGGGTATATTTTACCCCTCTGCTCAGGTGCAGTCTATGTATTCTTCTGTTCCAGCCGATCGGGAGGATTGTAGATGTTATTCCAGAATCGTTGCCATTTTATATGAAGAAATCTATTGATTATTGGTTTCAAGTCAGTATAGGGTTAAACACAATGAGGATAGATAAGCCAGAAATGAAAAAGAGTGAAGAAAAAGAGTGAAGAAAAAAGAAAATGTGTGCTTTCCCATGAGAAAGTCTTTAATTTATTTTTCGAAACGTTCCATTTTTCCCCGCCCGTTAGCCCCCCGTCCAATAGATCAGGGACGAAAGGCTGTAAACAATGGTATACATTGAAATAAATTGGCAAGTAATAAGGATAAAATTGCTAAGCCGCAATTGTAGAGCACCCAGCAGGGTTACTGGGTGTCTTCCGTCGTATAAGATCAAATTTGTATTGTCTTGGGACCAAATTAATAGCTTCAGACCCCAAATAAACTAACATCCCAAAGTCCACCAGAAAAAGCTTCCGAAAAAGAAAAAAAAGAAAATATAGTAAAATATATATAGTCGGCTATTGTCTAAAGTCTGAGTGCATTTCACGTAGCACTAATAACCATGTCAAAGAGGCACATCCAATTATTATCCCTTCAGCTATGGGTAATTAGTTAGGTAAACCGATTTATTCAATCTTTCTTTGGCAACCTGTCTAGATGGAAATTCGTGTGGAAATATACGTACTAATAATTTTCAAGCATATCTATTTGACCCAAACAGGATACCTTAAAAGGGGCAAGGTGGACCTGGAAGTAATGGCAACAAAATGATAACTCTCCACTCATGGTGAAGCGCCAGTTCTGAGGACTGTGAAGTGTCCTCTCATTGTCATTACTCTCACATCCACTCTGACCTGGAGTGGTAGTACATGTTAAGGTCCTATCTATGGGTTCAATAAATCTGTTTACAAATTATTCATAATTGATAAGACTGTGTCAAAATACAAAAAATCTTTTAAGAAACAACTACACAAAGAATGTAAATATGAAAATAAAATGGACTTTATTTCATAACCTCTAGGCATAAAATAACCTTAGACGGGTCGGCATGGCGTTAAAAAACTATCAATCAATAACTATTTCATTGCTGGAGGGAGGGAGGGAGGGAGGGAGAGAGAGAGAGAGAGAGAGAGAGAGAGGGGGGGCACAGTTGGAGTCATACCTTTCCGAATGGTATTAGCGCTATGTGAAATGCAAACAGCTTCGTCCAGGATTTGAACTGGGTAGACAAGTCCATTTTCTACGCCTCTAACCATTACAACACGCGTCTTATCTCTCTGTAGAGGTAACAATGTGACCATAATTCTACTGTTAAGCATTGGAAGGGCCAAATTACCATAAAGGTTTATTGGATTATTTTCGTGGTATAAAGTGTGCTGAAGATCACAACTTGAATATATAAACTCTTTCAAAACAGTGTTAGTTGAATCGGCCAATCAAAACACCCGATCATTTATTTAATTTATTATTTAAAGGCGTTGATAAATTGTCGCACAATTGATCGCCGGATGTACAGACGAACTGGCGAGGATTATACAACCCTCTAAGCACGGACCAACTGATGTGGATTATACCATTTTTAACACGGATCAGCTCACAAGGATTAAAACTGAAACTACATCTTTCTACTTCAAAAAAGCATCAGACTTTATGCTACAAGGGATCTCTACTGTAAAACTACTTTCACCTACAGCCCTAAAATGGCCACACGAATTTTAACAAGGTTTTTGTTATTTACATTCAGAAAAGAAGGTGGAGCGTCAGAGACAATTGGACCACGGTTTTAACGTTGTGCCATCATTCATTTTTTTTCTTGCTATTATTTACTTTAATCTAAAAGGAAAGTAAGTAAACATTAACATAATTAACATTTCAAGATGAAAGAAAAAAAATGGTAGACAAAATGAATGATTAGCGTAATATACGAATTGAAAAGTGCAGTAGAGAATTCGAGATGGCTTGAAAGATTCGAGTGAAAGATAAAAAGAAATCGAAATTGAAAGAAAATTATAGACATTAAAAAGAAAAGAAAAATGGCGGGGAAAAAACAGAAACAAAAAATAGCAGACCCCCCCCCCCAAAAAAAAAAAATTAAAAATTAAAAAAAATTAAAAAAAAAAAAAAAATACGAACACTCCGGAAAAAGAAAAAAAAAGAGGAAAAAATAAACAAGAAGAAAAATGAAGCCAAAAAGAAATGTGTGTAAAAAGAATGTTATTTATGAGTTACAACGCTTATATCTTATCACGGTACCAACTGTCTTTACAGAGCGCTGTCAACAACGTATAAAGGATTGACCAAAGCGGATGGGGCGGAATTATTTACGACTGGCGAGGGAGGTCATAATCACGAAGTGTGACTGGAACTACCTTACCATTCTTTGAAGTTTCCTTGTTTTCCTCTGTTGTTGGCCACAATAAGCAACAAAACAAGCAAACAATAACGGCATAAAACTAAGACTGATAAACGAAGATATATTAATATTTATATCTACTGTCGATAAGAAAGATAAGAAAGAAACAAAGACTAAATAATCGGGGAGTGATGCTGCTTAGCATTGACGCGTCTCCTACGGTGATTTACTATTATTGTTCTATACAATCTGGTAAAAATTAATACAAGTTTTATTTTAAGTAAATCACACTGGAAACAAAATTTGCGTCAAGTTAAGGCAAAATATAGAACTATAGATTGCAGGGTTGATTTTAACGGCATAAAAATCTGTGATTGTTTGACTACAGGTTAGGGAATCGCGTTCATATTTACCTTTAATTTAATTAAGCTTTCTCCATTTTATAATTATGTTAAAAACAAAATCTCTAACACACACACACACACACACACACACACACACACACACACATATATATATATATAATATATATATATATATATATATATATATATATATATGTGTGTGTGTGTATATAGTGTATTTTGCAGGAAGTTATTATTCAAGCATGTCTAGCTAAATATCATGGAGTATTCTCTCTTTATGTTTTTCAAGTGTAGACATTCAATTGTTCTTGTTTTCATTTGAAAATCACTAAGAAATAACCTGCATATGTGTGTGTGTGGGGAAGATGAAAATCTGAAAATAGATTTGACACGATGTAAATAATAGAAAAAGCAAACCAAAAAGATAAACTTATTCTATATGGTGAAGTCGAAAAAAGAAATTTGGTGGATTAGCCTACCGTCGATATCAGCCGGATACCAAGGGAGTCTATCTCCTTTTCGCTATCGCAGGGAGATGTTTTTTTTAAGCTGGGACGCCACACCTACCGTCAGTCGCCAATTTACCGTGCAGATCAGATTACCTAAAAGTGCTACTCATACGCTGAGATGGTGGAGACGAGTATCTAACCCTTGGGGTTCCTCGCTGGGATCTATACCGATTAAGTTCAACCAGCCCCATAGACTTATTTTCATGTAATTACGAATACAAGGTTTATAATATAGACATACTCCACTTTGGCCCTATCTTGGGCTAGACGGGTGGTCGGAGAGGCCCCCTCCGATCAATCGGCTGGTCACGTCAAGCCCTAGCACCTATATGATTTTCCCAACCCTATTGCCCTTATGGCAAGCCCCAACCCCTTTTTATCATATGGGTGCTAGAAGGCGGTGGCTGCGGGTCTACATGTCCTGGGAATGACGTTAAACTCTATCTGATGGTGAGGTTCCAGTTTTGGAGGTTTGGGGAATGTGGAGCACCCCTTCATCACCATTGCTCCCTGGTCCACTCTGACCCGGAGTGGTAGTACCTGTTAGGGTCCCATCTATGGGTTAAATAGAAAAATGTATTATCCATTAAGAATTGATTTATTTCAAAACTTTATCGGCATTAAATGACCAACTGAGGTTGATATGACGTAAAACAAAACAAACCAAATTTACTTCATTATATTACGTAGGGGATGTGAACAAAAGTACCGTTAATGAATGACTGATTGATTTTAACGACATGTAAATCCGTCTAGGGTTATTCTTTGCTTAGATAAATCTATAGCAGAATGTGATGTGCACGGAGAAGCATTTTTTTAATTAGAATAAAAAAGTAAAGTCATCGTGGTGGCCTAAAGTCGGTATCAGCCAGACAATGAGAGAGTCTATCTCCCTTTCACTAGCGCTAGACCAAGGAGACTGTTTTTGCGTATTACTTGACCGCAGAGATCGCTATGCTACTCACACGCTGAGTTGGCGAGGGTCGGTATCGAACCAGGAACATTGTGGTTCTAGTCGGACACTCTACTGACTGAGGTAAACGGCTACACTTGGGCTTACCACTACGAAACTGAGTCGATATGACAGTCTATAAATAACTGTAGCTACAATCAAACACCTACTCGTCTAATGAGTGCATTAGCACGAAACTCTGTGTCACGGGGTTGTAGCACGGGGTCAATTTATGACATCGATTTTATAATCAGGGCTGTAATTCTATTTATTATTTTTGGAATAGTGCAAGCCTTTTTATGGTGAGTTGTTTCTCTCAACAATAAGATGAGAGTATCGACAGGCTTATATGTATTATATAGAAGCGCGTGGTGTAATGGTGAAGCGCGTGGTGTAATGATTAAAGTCATAGGAAATGAACTCATCGCCCCGAGTTCAAATCCTGGACGTGGTAATTGCATTTCACTTAGCGCTAATACCCTTGGGAAAGTTATGAATCCCACTCTCCCTCCAGCTATGGGTAAATAGTAGGGCAGACTGGGCTCTTTAACCTTGGTTAGGCAACCGGTCTAGGAGAAGGAAAACTCTGAATTCAAACCTGTTGAACTCCGCTTAAGAAATTGAGCTTGTGTCGCATCCTGCTCGTGCGGAGGGGTTGGTAAATATATATATGTATTATATAAAATTTTGGCATATGGAGCTGAAATCTGATAAATGTAAAGATCGTTATTTAGATATTTTTGCTGTGGTATAGCCAATGTAACTATTACTTTTATCATTATTATTACTATTATTATTATCATTATTATAGGAGATGCATTTTCTTAATGGACATTTAAATTGATGATTAACATGGGCAGCAGGATGTCCCATTGAAATCACTACATAAAAAAAGATCTTAGAATAATTTGGCCCAGTAGGGCGTCAGAAAAAAAAGGTGCACAGTCTGAAAGAAAAATCAGTGTCTCCTATTTAAGATTTTAAATATCACCCCCCTACAAAAAAAATCCACGCTGTTACAATTTAAATTTTATTTTCAATTACATTTACCAATATAAATCAAATCTTCATTATTTTTGCACAAAAACCTATGGGCCGGGTTAGCTGAGTCGGTAGAGCATTCGGCTAGAAACCACAAGGTTCTTAGTTCGAAACCGGTCCTCGCCAACTCAGCGTATGAGTAGCACAGGGATCTGTGCGGTAAAGTAAGGAGCTGAAGGTAGGTGTGGCGCTCCACCCCAGGCGCTAAAATAATCTTCTTGGTCTAGCACAAGTGAAAAGGGGATAGACTCCCTCTCTGACTGGCTGATACCGACTTTAGGCCGCCCCGACGACTTTACTTACTTATATACATTTACTTTGTTATTGTTTTATTTTCGTAATTTCCTCCGGACATACATACAAACAACATCCCCATATATATATATATATATATATATATATATATATATATATATATATAGTGAATGAAAAAATGAGAAAAGTATTTGCATGGAAAGGTGCTCAATGCTAATAAAGCAGAGCAGATTTATAATTAATGGTGATATTATGGTTTCACACTCATAACTTAAAGTTTCTTGGTAATCCAATCATAAGATGAGAAGTGGTTGAGATGTCAAAAACCATATATATATATATATATATATATATATATATATATATATATATATATATATATATATATATTAGAAACAGCGACCTGGCAATGTCTGGATAGAGGAATGAACCCTGGTGTATTGATTTGATTATTTTTTAAAAGATGCCGGGCATTTTTAAGTAGAATTTCAATGCTATTACTATATATTTCAATATTTAAATGTCTTCGAATATAAATCAAATCTTTATAATTTTTGCGCAAAACCAAAAACCAGTGATATTTAATGTATATATATCTATCTATCTATTTTGTCGTTAATTGTTTTATTTTCATAGTTTCTTCTGGACATACATATATACACACCAACTACTCATATATATATATATAATATATATATATATATATATATATATATATATATATATAAAATAATAAAATTCGAAGGCAATACAATGCGTAAAAAATAAAGACAAAAAGATGTTTTCTATGTCTTATCGATTTCAAAGTTAGAGCTTCAAAACTCTGATGATGAAGCTCTAGCTTTGAAATCGATAAGACATATAAAACATATTTTTGTCTTTATTTTTTACGCATTGTATTGCCTTCGAATTTTATTATTTTATAACATACTTAACAATGCTTCAAGCAAATTACCAATTACTTTTATATATATATATATATATATATATATATATATATATATTAGCAAATATATGCACCCTCCGGGTGCAAGTATTTAAGTTTAAATGTAATAAAATATTAGATTAAATCAGAAAGGCTAATGAAACTAATTAAGAATTCAGAAAAAAGATTTGAAACGGAGGGGGTATAATCGGAAAATAGAACAACTGAAACTTACTCTTTCATCCCTTCCGTTTTTCAATGCTAAATTTTCCTAATTTAACTATTTAGTTAAAATAGGAAGTAAAGAATAAAATTACAGTTATTTCTTCTTGTTAATGAATTTCTTTTAGGATTTATTGAAGAGATTTTTACTCATATTCATTAAGATAAAACCAAACAATTAGAAATCAATAATACCAAGCACATTTTTATTAAAATCAGTTTTTTTAATATCAATATGCAAATTAGCTTTATGTTTACACTGAAAACTGGTATTTTGTTGTATATATAAATACAATTGCATGTTGTTAGTATTTAGGTAAGACCAACAGTATTAATAATGTCAAACAGTTTTATTATTAATTGAGGTTTAAATAGAAATAGAATCATGGAGAATGTGACGTAAATAACTAAGGAAATTGTGACTTGAGTAGTAATATAGTTTCGGTTACAGACAGAAAAACACACAATCTCCATTATAATTACTAGCAAATATATGCACCCTCCGGGTGCAAGTATTTGAATTTTAATGTAATGAATTATATTAAATTTGAAATACTTTTGAAACTAAATAAAAATCCAAATAAAATGATTTGAAACAGAGGGGGTATAATCGAAGAATAGAACAACTTTGAAACTAAGTCTTCCATCATTTTTCATCACTCCCTCCTTTTATTGCTGAATTTTCCTAATTTAACTATTTAGTTAAATTAGGAAGTAAAGAATAAAATTACTGTTATTTCTTTATATTAAAGGATTTCTTTTAAGATTTATCCCCGAGTTTTTTGCTCGTATTCATTAAGAAAAAAACAAACAATTAGAAATCAATAATACCAAGCGCATATTTAATAAAATTAAACTTTTAATATCAATATGCAAATTAGCTTTCCTGTTCACACTGTAACCCGCTATTTTGTTGCATATATAAATACAATTGCATGTTATTAGAATGTAGATAAAGTCAAAAGTATTAATAAGGTATAACAATTTTATCAATAACTGAGGTTTAAATAAAAATAAATTCATGGTGAATGTGACGTCAATACCTAAGGGAATTGTGACTTGAGTAGTGATTTAGTTTCGGCTTCAGACAGACAAACACACAATCTCCATTATAATAAGATATATATATATATATATATATATATATATATATATATATATATATATGATTTAACGCAAATGTCTAAATTAATTTAGAGTGTTGTTTTGTCTTTATATACTATTCGGATTTCTATCAGATAGTGATAATTCCCGAAGTAACTTTATGGGTTGAAATGTATACAAATGGCCCAACGCAAATGATGCGTATAATTCTATCGATACATCAAACTGGTGACACAGATAGAGCAGTCAATACACCAGAGAGTCTACCGAAGAAGTGATAGTCACTAATGGCCAACCAAAATGATAATTTACTCTCTGAATTCTGGCCCATTAAACTTCTTGCCGACCCAAATAGGCACACGAACTATTAAAAATAAGACTAATTGATTTGGTGTGACTATCATGATGTCGCTAAATCATCTAGCCACAGTTTGTGGGTTTGCTGGATTTTACGGCTTACCAAACCTTGTTTGGGTTATTTTATGCAAAATTCGTTTTTGTTTTATTCATTCTTGTTAGGTATTCAATTTTTTTAAACACACTCTTGTTTCATCCATTCATTCATTTTGCCATTGATTTTTTACAATATATATATATATATATATATATATATAAATAAACCTCGAATACAGCGGGCTTTCTGTGATGATTGTTAGCTTGTATTAGACAATAGTACCCCAAGAAAAGCGTATATATATATATATATATATATATATATATATATATATATATATATATATATATTATAAGGAAAAGTTGACTTACCGGTGAATTTGGTCACGATGGTTAGTAAGTGTAGAATTCAGAGGGGTAAGTCAGCGATATAACAAATACAAAGTGTTCAATACTAAGTAGAGCAAATTTATTATAAAATGGGTACAAGAGATAACCTACTCGAGTTTCACCATAAGGACCTTCAGAGTTAAATCCAAATTTCAATCTATTTAACCCATAACTAACATGATTAACAGATACTAATCCTCCGTGATCAGAGTGGACCTGGGAGTAATGGCTACGAATGTAACTCCATACT
Organism: Doryteuthis pealeii; assembly: GCA_023376005.1. Classification (NCBI taxonomy): domain Eukaryota; kingdom Metazoa; phylum Mollusca; class Cephalopoda; order Myopsida; family Loliginidae; genus Doryteuthis; species Doryteuthis pealeii. The sequence continues at coordinate 43,085,412 of CM042152.1, read as the reverse complement.
CCTCAGAACTCCAAAATAGAAGATACATTTAAACGTCATACCCAGGACACTAAGACCCTCAGCCAACGTCTTCTAGCACATATATGATTTTGCTCTCATTATTTAGCTAAAATATCAAGCTACATCCATGAACCAATGAACCAGCTTAACAGTTCATTGGTTTCTTGGAGTTTACGGCATGGCAATTTTTGTCGGGTTATTGAATGTCGAATGAGTTTTTGACTTATTATACTGATACTCTGGGATCAGAGTGGACCTGGGGGTGATAGCCATGAATGGTAACTCCACAACCCTCAGAGGTACAAAATGTAACCTCACTAAATGTACTTTAAACATCTGTTTTTGAAAGGAATACAGTTTCATTGTTACGATTTAATGTTTAACATTTGCGTATTATATCCTCTTTTCTTGGTTACTATTGTCTAATACAAGCTAACAATCATCACAGAAAGCTCGCTGTATTCGAGGTTTATTTCATATATATATATATATATATATATATATATAGAGAGAGAGAGAGATGGGGAGTGAGAGAGAGAAAGAGAGAGAGAGAGAGACTATATATACTTTCTTTATCTTTATTTTATATATATATATATATATATATATATATATGTGAAGGAAGGGTGGATGGGTTTAGGATCCGACGATATGCTGTAGATAGAAGGAAAGTGGTCAAGAAATGAACAACTCAAAACAAGTCACAGGGTGAAACAGTTTCGTCCGTGTTCACAGACGCCATCAGTCATTTGTAACTTTATTAAAAGCAAAGCATACGTTTAAATACAAGTGGCGGCGGTGGCGCCGGGGAGGTCAAGGGGGTGAGTGTGTAGTGATGTGAGATAAGGAGGAGCGGGGAGTTTTGGGTAGGATGGGGTCGCTGGGTCAGTTGTGTGTAGGGATAGGGGATATTTGTTTGCAGTGCTGGGGCGGTGACAGTGGTTGATGGGTCAATTGGCGTTTTGAGTTGTTCATTTCTTGACCACTTTCCTTCTATCTACAGCATATATATATATATATATATATATATATATATATATATATATATATATATTATATATTATATATATATAAGATACAGAAAGCATATCTGCCGAGCTCAAATTCTTCACTTTGCAATATTAATAAACTTTGTTTTATTTAATGTTCAATATTCATCTATCAATATATTTATCCTAGTTTGGCCGTTATCTATTCTCTCTCTCTCTCTTCTCTCTCTCTCTCTCTATATATATATATATATATATATATATATATATATATAATATTATAGTTAAGAGTAAGGAAATGAATCCGACGGTATAAGTATAGATAAAAGGATATGAAAACACACAATGCTGTTAAAATGAAAATATGACTTGCACGCGTTTTGGAACATCGTTGTTCCGTTTTGAATTTAAATTATTTTCTGCTTCTCTCTCGATGAGTCCGGATTAAAAACAAGCCCTGATGATTTTTATAAATCGAAATATTGTTCAGTATTAGCTATGAATAGGATATAAAATATTTTCATTTTAACAGCATTGTGTGTTTTCATTATGATTCTATAAATTATGTTGAACTTTCTCTATTTTATCATTCTATTAACTTCCAGTCAAGTCGAGATGATAGCACTGTTTCCAGAAGTTAAGTTGAATTTAAATTATTTTCTGCTTCTCTCTCGATGAGTCCGGATTAAAAACAAGCTCTGATGATGATTTTTATAAATCGAAATATTGTTAAATATTAGCTATGAATAGGATATAAAATATTTTCATTTTAACATCATTGTGTGTTTCATATCCTTTTATATATATATATATATATATATATATATATATATAGTGTGTGTGTGTGTGTGAGTGATAGAGAGAGAGAGAGAGAGAGAGAGAGAGGAGAGAAGAGAGAGAGAGTTGAATATAATGGAATAGATAATAACCAGACTAGGATGAATATATCCATAGATGAAATATTGAAGATACTAATGAAACAAAGAACATTTATTAATATTGGAACGAAGTGAAGAAAATTCTGCTTGACAGAGATACTTTCATCTTCAAATTCGCTAAAGAAATATTTTAAAATCGATCAATCAGTCAATCAATCAATCGATTGATGAAGTCGCGTTTTCTTTTGTGGATTACGTGGGAAAACTTGGAGAATATTCAAGTGCAAACTTAATGGTCTTAATTTCAGTAGTGTGGGCGTTGTATCGCCATATGTTTCAATCTGACTCAATTATAAAAGTGATTCTATAAATTATGTTGAACTTTCTCTATTTTATAATTCTATTTTAACTTACAGTCAAGTCGAGATGATAGCACTGGTTCCAGAAGTTAAGCAGCGATTAACCCTGTCCAATTCTTAGCCGGGTGACCACTTAAGAAATAGCTGGTGCTAAGCATCCTAAGTCCTCTGTTTATCAAAATGACTTGATTTGACGTTAAATGACCCGAAATCACAGAAGTTAAGCAGCGATGTGTAGCATAATGGACCTAGGAACACCATATTTGTGGCCTTGTGCCAGACACGGAGAAAAACCTTAATAGGATGTAGCATGATTCTCAGACCTTACGGGAGTGGGGACGCAATGTAAAACTAATTAGCACCTTTGAGTCTATTCGGAGCCATTAGGTCTGGGATTATGCTAGTAAAATTTAGTTTAATCGGTTTGTCAGAAGAAAGGATGGTTGACCCATTGACCTCTTAAGTGACACGTGTAGTTTGGTAGAACAATTAGAATCTTCCAGAGATTCTAGGACATTCTAGAACATTCTAGAACGATCGACAAATTTTTCTATATAATGAGGGAACCTTAGATTTTGAATCAGTTAAGTCCTGGAGACCGAGGGAGTAGTAGAGCCCTGGAGACCGAGAGAGGAAGACGAGTTGAATTTTGGTCTGCGGCCGTGGAGTTTGGCCGAGTTAATAGTCAGAGGCTGGTGTCGATGAAGTGTGAAGCCTGATAATTGGAACGAAGTTAAGAGCATCACTAAAAACATATTTAAGGAAGCCGACTATCTCTATGTCTCTCTCAATACCTTGCATTAGGAGAATAAATTGATGAAAAGCAAGAGGTACTGTTCTCATCTTTATTTACTACACGCCAAAGAAATCGTAATGGAATTCATGAATGAAAGCCATTAAACAAACAAACGGGAACAGATACTTGACTGGAGATATATACTTGTCAACAAGTCAAATTGGCCGTAACGAAAAGCACGCGGCCTGCGTAAGTGATATCTTTCCCTTGACCAAAAGAAGGGAGGAAGGGTTTGCGGACCACAGACGATTACTGCTACGTGTTAGTTGTAAACAAACCCAAGAAGCTCCACACCTTATGAGAAAGACGACGGCCACATAACTTATATGCGATTTGGTAACGTGAAAGAAACAAACCCCGCTACGTTACAGATGAACCCGGTTCAATTCTTAGTCGGGTGACCTCTTAAGCAATAGCTGGTTCTAAGCATCCTAAGTCGCTTGTCATCAAAGTTAAGCAGCAATGAACCTGCTGAATTCTTAATTGGGTAACCATTTAAGCAATAATAGGTTCTGTAAACAATATGATGCCAGTGTGCCACGTCTAAGCAAATACTTATCGAATATAAATTAAATCTCTTATTTTTTGCTCAAAAATCAAGCCCTGGGGATATTTAATGTGTATATATATTTACTTTGTCGTTAATTGTTTTATTTCCGAAGTTTCCTCCGGACAAAAATTAATGCAAATTCCTTTATATATAGAATAGATTATCATGTGAAAAAAAGAAAGTACACAAAAAATGTTAATATATACAAATAATATACGCAATTCCTTAATCTCTCAGCATAAGATAATACCATATTGTTTGGTATGCTGTTAAAATCAATATATCAATATGTAATTGAAAATGATTTTTGGTATTACCTTTTAATTGTCACTATTTTATTGATATCAATTGAATTGGAGTTTTGTTGATTCCAAATTTTAAAAATCAAAGTCACAACAATAGGACAAAATATATATCTGATATAAAGTTATATATATATATTGTTTATCAAAATGATTCTGAAACTGTTTTTGATATTGTATGAAGCATTTCCATTTTAAAGTTTTAGGAATGTAAGATACTTTTAATGATTTTATTCATTATATTTTTTACAAATTATTATTAAAACATTGTTTAAATTGTTTAATGCCTTAGCTCTGTCGGCTGGGGCTGGAGACCAGGCCGACTGTACGTATGCAGATGGGTAAGACTCTCCACCACAATGGTTCCACCTGTTGGCCATGGGTGGCAACCCTTGATGCGTGAGGACGGGACCCTGGTGACTGAGTGGTCCGTGATTGCAACACTCCACGTTGGCCCGATTAATCGGCTGGTCATATCAAGCCCTAGCATCTGATTGTCCCGACCTGATTGCTCTTACGGCAGACCCCGACCCTTTTTATCATGTATGTGCTAGAAGTCGGGGAATGAGCGTCTTAATTCCTGGGTATGACGTTTAACATCATTTAATGGTGAACTCATAACACTAACAGCGATTAACCCTCTGGGGTCAAGTGGACTTGGGGCTGATATCCACGAATGGTAACTCCACAACCCTCAGAGGTCCAAAATAAATCCTCACTACTAAATGTACTTTAACGTCTGTTTTTTGAAAGGGGATACAGTTTTAACTCTGGAGCTCTGGGGAATGAGGAGTATCTCTTGATCGTCTGTATTCCCAGGCCCACCTCAATCCGGAGTGGTATTACCTGTTAGAGACCCATTTATGTTTAAAAGAAATTTCAATATCCTTTTAGAATGAATAAATCAATCTTCGGCATAAATAACCCAACGCGGGTTTATATGCCGTAAAATACAACCAACCAACCTGAATGTCTGTGTTTTTGATATCTTATAAAGCAATTCCATTTATTTTTTTAGGTAAATAAGGTACTTTTAACGCTCTTTAAAAATTAAAACGAAAATATTATTCAAATTATTTCATCACAATGCGATCAAACCTTGACCAGACCTTCAGCTCCAGCCATTGCGACCGTGCCTACCTGTCCTGAATTTACTTTATCAACCACAAAAATGCCTGCAATAACCAAGGACTACCTAATATTCGTTCACGAAACCAAGCCGTGATGAAAAGTTCAACAATAGTTATATTCTTTCGTGACTTATTTACGTCAGTTTTACAGTGTTTGTTCTCCTTTGAGACATTTGTTTTGGTTTACGTAATAAAATATTTTTGACTAAATAAGAATGCAGCAGCTACCCGGCGTGTCTTCGGTAGAAGTTTTTTTTAAGTTAGTCCCGCAGACCTATTATTACTGAATCGTGAGTTCAATCCACGTGGGATACCCCATTTAAATCCCCGTGTAAAAAAAAATAGACCTTGCATTGATTCAGCTACTCTGAAAAGAAATATTAATATCTACGATAGGTCGAAATGTACATACTCGGATGACATTTTCTCTATTTTTTTAGCCTTACATTTGAACATATATGCCCACCTAAATTCATTAATTATTCCCTAATCAATTTGTAAAAAATTAGGTATGACTTCAATTAAGCACATATCCTCCAAAAAAATAAATATATATATAGACTAACAGAGGCTACCCGGTATCGCCTGGGTAGAAGGTGATTTTTTAAGTTAGTCCTGCAAATCCATTATTAATGAATTGTGATGCCTCATTTAAATTCCTATGTAAAACAAAAACAAAAAAATAGACCTTTCATTGATCCAGCAACTCTGAAAAAAATGTTAATGCCAACTATCTAAAATATCAAATGAAAAAAAAAGTCCATGCTGTTATCATTTAAATTTTATTATTTAATTATCTTCACGAATATAAATCAAATCTCTATTATTTTTGCTCAAAAACCAAACCCTGGTGATATTTAATGTATATATATATATATATATATATATATATATATATATATACTTTGTCGTTAATTATTTTATTTTCGAAGTTTCCTCCACACATATACATACACATAACTGGCCTTTATATATGTATATAGAGGATTCTATTCATAGGAAATCGAAGTTAAAGAAAAATAACCGAATGAATATTTTTTCCTCTCTTCTTTATCATTTCGTTGTTCTCGTGCTGGACATATGGAACTGGATATAGATCCACGTGGACATACGAATTAATTCTCACTGATCGATCAAATAGACAGACACACAAGTAAACAGACACACTCACTACAGTGCATCCGATCGTAAGTTTCAGTCTTCTGTAGTAATAATTGAGAAGACGGCTAAATGCTTTGATGTGGAGCTACTAAATTTTGAATGCATTCTTATTGGCCGCAGGGGAATGATTTAACGTTAAAAAATGCTTTTCTATTTTATAGGACTGACTTTAAGGTTTTTTTATCTGACAATAAATATATAATATGATTTGCAATATTTTTTATTGATACGAAGACAAAATTACTTAGGTGTCCCCAGGTCACCGTGGCTAATGTACTGGACTACGACATCGTAGTAAACGAGTTCGAAATCCAGTCGCGCTATTTCGTTCACTTTTGGACTAATACTCCGGGAAAAGTATGAGCCTCCGTATCCAGCAGATACGAGTTAAATAATAATACAACTGTGCTATTAAACCAAAAACCCCAAAAGACAAAAAACAAACAAAAAAAAAAAACCAAAATAGAACAACAAAATACCCCCCAAAAAAAAAAACAAAAAACAACAAACAAACAATATTTATTCCTCATAGATTTAGAAGTTTTATCTATGCCTACTTGGTTAAATTTTACCTTCAGACATTAAGTTTAAACTAGCAGGACCTATGGATATACCACAGTATAATAATATTTAATTATTATACTGTTTAATATGTTTACTTGAGAGCTATTGCGAAATAATTCAATATTTAAAAAGTATAATAATCTTGATTTAACTCTCTTTTTCACTTTTTTCTTTTTTTCATTATTTTCTATTGAAACAGATTAGTGTTATCGCCCCCTCTCTCTACATTTCCCCTACTCTTTCTTTCTTATATTTTTCTGTGTAGTATTTGTGTAGAATTCGGCTGATGAGCAATACTAGATAATCAGGATTTACATTTTTGGATTTCACCTTGGACAATTTGTACGATCTCATTTTTAACCAGGTGTTATCTGTAGTTGCTTATCCGCCGAATTCTTATTTCTTATGTGTGATTCACTTCAGCTAAATAATGGACCATTCCGTTTTTATTATAAATAAAGGGAAGAAAAAAGACACGCAGCATATAAAAGTATATAAAAAATGAATAAATGAGGAGAATAAAAGGAAAGATAGAGAGAGTGTGAGCACGCGGAAGGGATAACGCTAACATGTTTCAATCGAACATAATGAAAAGAGGAAAAGAAGGAATAAAATAAAATAAAAGAGAGAGTCATATCAAGATTTTATACTTTTTACGTATTGAAGTATTTGCGAAAGCTCTTAGGTTCTTTAAATATACGCTCCTACATTTGGGCCGCTGGTAGGTGTCGTCAGTGATGTAGTATGCATGGGTCAGTGGGAAGTTTCGGGTCTTTCAACATCAGACTTCGCTCGCCATAGTAACCCTATCAGAGATTATCAAATCTCTGATCCACCCAACTTGAGACGCTAACAGGCGTTTTACTTTTACTTGAGACGCTTGCAGACGTTTGACCTTTTATTAACCGTATTAGACATATCAAACGTTGTAATAATTAAATCATTATACTGTGGTATATCCACAGGCCTTGCTAGTACTTTTATAATCGGTCGGTCAAGGAAAATGAGTTCCATGTGAACTCGGAGGAACGGACATTGTTAAGCGTTAAACGTTTGTCTTCCTATTTCTGTCTTTCCACTGTCATTTTTAGTCAGTCGTGATGAAAAGTGGATTTATAACGAGAAGCCAAAACAAAGAATATCCTGGCAAGATCTGGGACAGCCTTCAACATGTCAACCAATGCGAAATGTACTGAGGAAAGATTGTTTGACGGAATCAAAGGAAATTCTGTTTTTTTTTTCTTCCTTTTCCTATTCTTATCACTTGAATGATGCATTAGGAAAGAAATGATGTTTTTTTTCTCCGTGGACGTCGAAAAATAAATTTGAAGCATCAAGTCGATTTGGACCGGGGAACGCGGCAATATTCTCAAAACCTATCACTCTTCTAGTATCACCTACTTTCTGCAGAAGTCAACGGCGTCCCATCGTGGCATAATAGTCCGCAAGCTAGTTGGACCATATGACCTTTAGGCACCCCTTTTGCGATCTAAATTCATAAGAACATGTTTTTTATTTACACCTTCAAAATGCGGTTGTTTGGTAACAGACGATTTTTAGAGGATTTTTAAAATTATAAAACTAACCCCTAACCCTAACCCCTAACAAACAACAGGATTTTGACGGTGTAAATGAAAACACGTCCTTATGAATCGAGATTGCAAAAGGAGTGCCTGAAGGTCATACGGTCCAGTCAGTTTGTTTGTTTTATGGCATATCAAACTCGGTGGTCATTTAATGCCGGCAACGTTTTGTAAGATTCGTAGCGATAGTTAGAAAGAACATTTTTAAACTCAATATATTTTTTGTAAACAACTATTCTATTTAACCCATAGATGGGACCCTAACAGGTACTACCACTCCAGGTCCGAGTGAACCTGGGAGTAATGGTGATGAAGGGGCGCTCCACATTTCTCAGAACCTCCAGAACTGGAAACTCACCATCAGTTAGAGTTTAACGTCATACCCAAAACATGAAGACACTCAGCCACCGCCTTCTAGCACCCATATAATAAAAAGGGTTGGAGCTTGCCATAAGGCAACAGGGTCATGTCAATCATACAGGTGCTAGGGCTTGATGTGCCAAGCCGATTGATCGGAGGGGGGCTCTCCGACCACCCCTCTAGCCTAAGTAAGGATCTAAGTGGAGTGTTGCAGGTAGGGGACTGCTCACCGATCAAGACTCCGTCCTTAAGCATCACGGGTCGCCACCCACGGCCAACACGCATGATTTTCTCATAATTTGTTTTGAAATCAATAAAACCTAACGAAAAGTACATATATGAACATTTACCTGAGTTCAAATCCTAGACGAGGCTGGCTACATTTCAAATATCGCTAAT
>CM042152.1:43068841-43071341 GCA_023376005.1 Doryteuthis pealeii | reverse complement strand
AAAAAATCCGAAAGTATGTACAAAAAAAACAAAAAAAACACGGAGTATTCCAACAAGATGAATTTATTCTTGATGGTGAAATCGAGGTTATAACGTTTCGGTTTTAGTAAACCTTCATCAGAACTTAAGATGGAAAGAATGTTATCTGATTTGGGGTGGATGACTTTCGAAAGTCAAAACACAAATAATAATAAACATAAAAGAATAAAAAAGACATACGCTCTTAGACACACATACACACATAAATACAGACACACAGACTAGCATACACAGAGTCAAACATATATACATATATATTTATATAGAGAGAATAGAGAGAAAGAGAGATAGAGAGAAAGAGAGAGGAAGAGGAAAAAAGGGAAAGAGGAAGAAAGAGAAAGAAGAGAAAGAGAGAGAGAGAGAGAGAAAGAGAGAGAATAAAGAGAGAGAAAGAGAGAGAGAGAGAGAGAAAGAAAAGAGAGAGAGAGAGAGAGAAAGAGAGATAGAGAGAAAGACGAAGAAAAGAAAGAGAAAGAAAGAGAAGGGAAAGAGAAGAGAGAGAAGAAAGAGAGAGAGAGAAAGAGAGAGAGAGAGAGAAGAGGGAGAGAAAGAGAGATAGAGAGAAAGAAAGGGAAGAAAGAGGAAGAGGAAGAAAGAAAGAAAGAGAAAGAGAGAGAAAGAGAAAGAGAGATAAAGCGAAGAAAGAGAGAGAGAGAGAAAGAGAGAGAGAGAGAAGAGAGAGAGAAGAGTGAGAGAGAGAAAAAAAGAGAGAAGAAAGAGAGAAAGAAAAGAGAGAGAAAGAGTCAGAGAGAGAAAAAAGAGAGAAGAAAGAGAGAGAGAGAAAGAAAAGAGAGAGAAAGAGTGAGAGAGAAAAGAGAGAGAGAAAGAGAGAGAAAGAAAAAGAGGAGAAAGAAAAAGAGAGAGAGAAATAAAGAGAGAGAAATAAGAGAGAGAAAGAGAAATAGAGAAGAGAGAGAGAAATAGAGAGAGAAAGAAGAGAGAGACAGAGAAAGAAAGAAAGAAAGAAAGAGAGAGAAAAGGAGAGAGAGAGGGGGGATTGAGATATTTGAAGGTAGATAGATAGTTAACCTATATATATTTAAATGTGAGAGTGTGTGTAAATTTACACACTCATGCTAATCATTATTTACTCATGTTATTCAGCCCATTTTACTCATGAACTTATGTTTTCATTTTTATTTTATTTTTTCGGAAAGTGTTTTGACATATAACCCATAAATGTCGACGAGTTTCAAAGTTTTTTTTTGCTTCAATCGATGTTTTTAGCAAACAAAACCACACAAAGTCTGAAAATAAACTTCCTTCCCATCTACCCACGATAACAAATCGGAGTTCTGCTTCCGATTACGTATAAAAAAAAATATAGCTATCGCTTTTACGACTAAAGTTTGTTATAAATATAATGCCACAACGACTCTGTGACAGGATGCAAAACCTAGACTTTAGAAAAAATACAGAAAAAAAAATACAGAAAAAACAAAAAAAAACAATGATAAAACAACTTACTAATTCTTAAGGACAATTTTCAACTTTGCTAAAGGTAATACACTGATTCTTTGATAAGAATGATTTAATGAAATTAAATACTACTCCACCAAAAAATAACGCGAAATTTCTCTCTCTCTCTCTATCTCTGTCTCTGTCTCTGTCTCTTTGTGTCTCTGATGTATCGTTGAAGCGGTAAAAGATACACAGAGAAATAGTGAACTTGAGATATATTTTATTCATCACTTGTATCTGGTGCTAACAGATACTTATTACATAAAAACAAGAAGTAGAACTAATCACAAAGACAAACTTACAAGAATGAGGAGGGTCAATAATTTGTCAAATTTTTCAACTTTGCTAAAGGTAATACACTGATTCTTTGATAAGAATGATTTAATGAAATTAAACACTACCCCACCAAAAAATAACACGAAATCTCTCTCCCTCTCTCTCCCTCTCTCTCTCTCTCTCTCTCTGTCTCTCTCTCTCTCTGTCTCTCTCTCTCTCTCTGTTTTATCGTTGAGGTGGTAAAAGATGCACAGAGAAATAGTGTACTTGAGATATATTTTATTCAGCACTTGTATCTGGTGCTAACATATACTTATTATATAAAAACAAGAATTAGAACAAATCACGAAGACAAACTTACAAAAATGAGGAGGGTCAAATGTGTGTAGTTAAACGCAGTCATTTTGTCAGAATATAATTTTCCGTTTCTATCACTGCTGCGTCGACTATTATAAGGCTATGAGCCAGTCCATCCTGTAGGAGTGTTAACTCCTCTACAACACACTATCTCTCTCACACACAAGTGTGTATGTGTGTGTGTGTGTGTGTGTGTGTGTGTGTGTGTGTGTGTGTGTGTGTAGAAATGTAGAACAAACACCGTATGTTACAATGAATGGAAAGTTATCAGTCGTAGTATCGATGTTCGAACATTTCGGTTCATAAAGAAACCTTCTTCAGGACAATATGAAACTAGTCAAAGAGAAAACTGATTTATGCAGTTAAG
>CM042152.1:43021341-43063841 GCA_023376005.1 Doryteuthis pealeii | reverse complement strand
AGTTATTTTGTAGACTTCAATACGATGGTATTTTATAGGCATAAATACGCAGGTACTTTATGTACTTCAATATGTAGGTATTTTATAGACATTAATATGCAGTTATTTTATAGACTTCAATACGATGGTATTTTATAGGCATAAATACATAGGTACTTTATGTACTTCGATATGTAGGTATTTTATAGACATTGATATGCAGTTATTTTATAGACTTCAATACGATGGTATTTTATAGGCATAAATACGCAGGTACTTTATGTACTTCAATATGTAGGTATTTTACAGACATTAATATGTAGTTATTTTATAGACTTCAATACGATGGTATTTTATAGGCATGAATACGCAGGTACTTTATGTACTTCAATATGTAGGTATTTTATAGACATTAATATGCAGTTATTTTATAGACTTCAATACGATGGTATTTTATAGGCATAAATACGCAGGTACTTTATGTACTTCGATATGTAGGTATTTTATAGACATTGATATGCAGTTATTTTGTAGACTTCAATACGATGGTATTTTATAGGCATAAATACGCAGGTACTTTATGTACTTCAATATGTAGGTATTTTATAGACATTAATATGCAGTTATTTTATAGACTTCAATACGATGGTATTTTATAGGCATAAATACATAGGTACTTTATGTACTTCGATATGTAGGTATTTTATAGACATTGATATGCAGTTATTTTATAGACTTCAATACGATGGTATTTTATATGCATAAATACGCAGGTACTTTATGTACTTCAATATGTAGGTATTTTACAGACATTAATATGCAGTTATTTTATAGACTTCAATACGATGGTATTTTATAGGCATAAATACGCAGGTACTTTATGTACTTCAATATGTTGGTATTTTATAGACATTAATATGCAGTTATTTGGTAGACATTACTTCGTAAGTATTTTGTTGATATCAATATATACTTAGTTTAGACTTCAATATGCACCTATTTTATTGGCATATATATGCAGTTATTTCATAGACTTCAATGTGCAGTTATTTTATAGACTTCAATGTGCAGTTATTTTATAGACTTCAATATGCAGTTATTTTATAGACTTTAATGTGTACTTATTTTATAGACTTCAAAGTGTACTTAGTTTAGACTTCAATGTGTACTTAGTTTAGACTTCAATGTGTACTTAGTTTAGACTTTAATGCGTACTTAGTTTAGAATTCAATATGCTGGTATATTTTTACATAAATATGCAGCTATTTTATAAACATCAATACGTAGGTATTTTATTGACATCAATTAATAAACTACGAGGCTTTAAGATAAAATGGTGCTAAATAAAATGAAAATTAAACTGTTTAGCTTTATTATACTCATCTGAACAACTCCAATACGAGGCGATTAGATAATACTACAGAGTTGAAAAGCCAGGAAACCATTATCGTGAAAATGTATGTGTCTTTTCTTTTTTTCGTATTCTATCTGGCATGGTGGAGTGTCAGTAAATGACTTCGATGTGCAGTTATTCCATAAAATTCTAATATTTTATTAATACATATGAAGTTAAACTTCATTTTTTTCAATAATTTTCTGCTAGGCAATAGAATTGAATGATTTAGCTTTATCCTATTCTACTATGGAAAATGAGAAAAAAAGGACTTTCGTCAATTTCGACGCATGATGGTTCATCCAATGAACAACCTACACAGTAGTTTGTTCATAGTGGCGACGGCTTGTGTTGGATACTCCGCACTTTTTGGCACAGTCGATAGGAAGGAATTGATGCACAAGGAATGCCACAAACCCAATCAACGCCTGACCGCAGGAATTTCAAATTCAGAGTTTCCTTCTCCTAGACTGGTTACCTATCAATAGTCAAAGAGCTCGGTCTGTTCTACTTTTTTACCCATAGCTGGGGGAGAATATATGGATTTTTACCTTTCTCATGGGTATTAGCGCTATGTGAAATGTAAACAGCATTGTCTAGGATTTGAACTCGGGTTGACGAGTTCATTTCTTACGAGTTTAACCATTATGCCATGTGCCTCCATATGGACTATAATACAGAGTTGATATGCTATTAAACCAAACAACCAAACCAGACCTTTCCCAAGGGTATTAGCGCTATGTGAAATCCAAACAGCATTGTCTAGGATTTGAACTCGGGTTGACGAGTTCATTTCTTACGAGTCTAACCATTATGCCATGTGCCTCCATATGGACTATAATACAGAGTTGATATGCTATTAAACCAAACAACCAAACCAGACCTTTCCCAAGGGTATTAGCGCTATGTGAAATCCAAACAGCCTTGTCTAGGATTTGAACTCGGGTTGACGAGTTCATTTCTTACGAGTCTAACCATTATGCCATGTGCCTCCATATGGACTATAATACAGAGTTGATATGCTATTAAACCAAACAACCAAACCAGACCTTTCATACCGTTATCGTTGAAAAAATGTATTTATGTCTTTCATAGCATTATCGAGAAAACGTATTTATTTCCTTTCTTTAGTATCGCATCAAGTTAAAATTGTAACTTACACGCGTTATAAAATGGCTTAGCGATGAAAACTTTGAAAATAAAATAAAAAGAAATCTATTTTATGAACAGAGTATTAAATTTGCTTACATATCATTCGTCTAAAAGATTGTTTAATGCAAAAACAGAACTAAAATGGATACGCGAATCTACAGTCTCTTTTTAACAATCTTTCTTTTCTTTATATATATATATATATATATATATATATATATATATATATATGTATGTATATATATATATATGTATGTATATATATGTATGTATATATGTATGTATGTATATATATATGTATGTATATATATATATATATGTATATATATATATATATATATATATCTATATATATATATATATGTATGTATATATATATATATATATATATATATGTATGTATATATATATATTATATATATATATATATATATATGTGTGTATATATATATATATATATATATATATATATATATATATATATATTATATTCTTTTGTTGTGCTTTCATTCGTTCAGAAATTCAGTGAGAAAATGTCCTCCGATTAAATTTGACATTGTCAAGTGACGATAATTGTGGAAACGTGTTGAAGAATAAAAGATGGTTATTCCATGAACATTTTTTCAAGAACTTATTTAATTTTCTTTTCTTTGCCTTTGAAACGAATTTTGAACTTTCATCTTGATAGCAAAAGGAATTTTTTTTTCTTTTACGTATTATATCTAGTATAAAAATATATCTCGTTACAGTTCAACAGCAGAAAGAAAATAATCATATTATGAATATAATAGAAAAGAGAATTATGCGTTTTCTTTTTGTTAAATTCTTACTTTATGGCCCCATCTCAGGGCCGTCAGTTGATCTGAGTGAACGATATGACTCGATATATAAATTTTATTGCTTTTATTGCTGAAAAATATTAAGTTCACAGTTACAGAACAAAATTCTAATTGGGTAATAAATATATTCAGATGTTCTTTAGTTCAAATCTTTTTCTTTTTTCTTTTTACATTTGTTTAAAGAATAATTTCTCTGTGTGATTGGAAAGTACGTTTTAAATTTAAAAAATGCAATGCAACCAGAATTACGTCTTTATACACAGTGCATACATATGTTAGTGCATCCCAACATGGTATAAAGGTTAACACGCTAGTCTTGCAGATCCATCACTAATGTTATAGACATTTAATTATTGTTCCGAGGGTTCTAACTAGAATCGGTATCACCGACATATTTACGCTCCACAATTGTTCCAGACCTCCTGCAAGGTCCATGTATTTATCTTTCTTCTTTCTTTTTTCTTTTTTGCTTTCCTTTACTTTTATTCTGTGATCTGCTAGAACGTCAAAGTCTACGAGTTGATCAGTAATGTTTAACCTTATACATATCAACCAACCCCTCCGCACGAGCAGGATGTGACATGAGGTCAATTTTAGCGGTAAGTAAATGTCTTAGTATTTTGGGTGTGACGTTAAACTGATGTAAGGGTGAAGTTCCAATTTTGGAGCTCTTGGGAGAGTAGAGTACCCTTTCATTGCCATTACTCACAGGTCCACTCTCACCAGCTTTTTAATACTTGTTAGGCTGCCAGATATGGGTTGAATAGATGAAAATGCATTTTTGAAAATTTGTTAAAAACACATTGTGTTTTATAAAAATTCAATACCTAACAAGAATGAATAAAACAAATCATTTTCGGCAAAAAATAACCCAAAAGCCGACATCCTTGAAGTGTGCTAATTCCATAAATTTCTCTGGGGGTATTATGATATGGAGTAAACCTTCCGTCTTACGCAATGAAAATAGCTTTCTTTTATTTTTTTCTTCTTTATTCCCTTTTAATGTATATTTTATAATGCCAGAATGCTCAGCTATAGGATAAAACATGTTTTACATCTTATATGTTATTTGTTTCTTTACTGCTAAATAAAAATAAAAAAACGAAATGAACATTCTTTACATGTGGTAATTCGATCATTTTTGCCGGGGGTTGTATTTACAGGAATCTATTTTGTTTGATAAGTAAAAATTAAAAAGAAGATAACCAAAAAAAAAAAAAAAAAAAAAAAAAAGGACGCTCCTCCGAAACAAGAAATTAAATACGAAATAGATTTTAATTTCTTTCGTCACTGTATCTGGCTTAAGGATTGACATTAGATCGCCTCCTGGTGGAGGGGTTGGGTAAATACATATTTTGTTTGATATATATAGAGAAACTGACGAACAGACAGCATACCTAGATTTATGCTTTATGAATGCAAATTGCATGAGTATTGGATAGTTTTCCTAAATATTGTTTATAGTTTGGATTAAAAAACAAACAAATATATCTTTAATTCAAACAATTTAATTTAGTTTGTTCCAGATATATTTTATGAAACCAGAATGTTCAGCTATTAAATAAAAACAATATTGCGTCTTATCTGTTATTATTTTATTTACTGCTGAATAAAAAATAGAAAAAATTAAATAAACTGTACGAATAATTTTTGCCAGTGGTAGTATATACTGGAATCCATCTTGTTTGAGAAAAATAAAAAATAAATAAAAAAAATAAAATCTCCTATTAAAACAACAAAATAAGAAAAAGTTAAAGGATGAACAATGTTTTGCATCTTATATGTTATTTGTTTATTTACTGCTAAATAAAAGTGAAAAAAAAATGATAATTTTTGCCGGGGGTAGTATTTACTGGAATTCATATTGTTTGAGAAATTAACCAAAAAATCCTCTCCCTCTTCCTCCTACTACAACTACAACCCCCTCCCACAAAAAAACGACGCCAGATTGATTTACTGGTCATCTTTGCTAATATGACAATGCTTCATCTTAGATATTTGATAGATTGTTAAATTTAATACAAAGTAGATTTTAATTTCTTCTTTCGTCCAGAAAGTAAAAGAAACAGAAACAAAAAAACTCAAAAAAATCTTCAAGTGACGCTTCACTTACTGTACATTGAAGTTTCCAAACTCTCTAAAGATATTTAACAAAGAATGATTGAAGAGCGTCCTGCGAGTTAGGAACAGAAAATACATTAAATTTGTGTCAGAAGGAATGGTCAGATGTATGAGGTGAGGTTTTAAAGGAGGCCTTGCTTAGCTTGGATTGGCTCACCCATAATAAGTACTGTAAAAAGGCAAGAGGAATATATACCAGAGAGATTTGGAAACAGTCTCTTAGAATTGGGCTAGCAATTCTATCGTAAAATTCTGGATAATGAGTTTTGTTCCCAGCGGCCAAGACGGCAAAATCGAACTAGAACGCAGCTACTTTGCCAGAATATTAGAAGGAGCCAATAAAAGGTGTAATTCGGTGGTTCCCAATCTATGTGTTGCGACACACTGGTGTCATTAGGTGTGTCGCGGGAAATTATTCAATATTTAAGGTATAAAGGAAAATATTATATCAACAAAGTCTGGCTAATATATTATATATATTGATGTAGCTGCAATATGCAATATTGACTGTAACAATGTAGGGCGATATAAAAAACGCCTCGGCGAGGATTAGAACCGAAGACCATATCTGTACCCAGAATTTCAATGCAAGGCTTTGCTCACTGAGCCTATCTTAGTGCATGAAATAAGTCCTATAGGTTGAATCCACACTAACACAGTAGTCTCTTGTGTTGTAACACTACATTCACTTTTATTAAAACTAGCTAATAATAAATATTTTCATATTCTTTAATTCTTGGATCTATAGAATGTATACCTTTTAAATTTTAAACAGCTCATTGGTGTATCGCCATACAAAAAAGTTTGTGAACCACTGGTGTAGAGTGTTATGCAGAAAAAATGGTCTCCAATTTCATAAACTTGCTTTTGTCTTTCCTCTTTATTGTAATAAACCATTCTTGTGTTTTCCTTTAAGTATATTCTAACATTTTCCTCACTGCAGAATCCTTTTTGTTTTATTGATAATTTTCACATGTTCTCTGTGGATTTTCTACGACCTACATTGTAATTCCAATATCATTTTCAAGGTTGTTCTTATAACTGACAACTATACTACGCATATTCATTCTTACTAACAGGATCTGTGGGTATAACACAGTGTGATAACTAAATTATTACAACGTTTGATATGTTTATTCAAGACCTATTGCTAAGATAATTGGTTGAAAAGAAATGAATTATAATCCCCGAGAAATTGACATCAAATAAAGAATCGAATAGGCGAAACAATGGTAAAAGAAAATAATATTGTGAAATAGAGTGTGATCTATAGTTTAGAGTAACAAAGAACTTTAATATTAATATACGTAATAGCAGGACTTGTGAATTTACCACCGTATGGCAATTCAATTATTACAACGTGTGATATGTTTACTTAAAAGCTATTGCATAGTTCAATATGTAAAAAAAGTATAACCATGATTTATCTCTCACCCCTTTTTTCTTTCTTTCCTTCCTTCCTTCTTTCTTTTCGTCTTTTAATTGTGTCCGAATGAACAGATTAACGTTATGTATTCCTCGTACTCACCCCCTCGCAATATATCTCCCATATTCTCTTTCTTTCTTACTATATTTTTTCTATGTAACATGTCCTTTTCCTTCCCTTTCTTTATAGTAAAAACGGAATGGTTCATTTTGTAGTTGAGGTGACGATATTGATAAGAAATAAGAATTGGACTATTAAGCAACACCAGATAATTAGGATTTACATTTTTGCATTTCATCTTAGACTATTTGGAGGGTTTCGGTTTTAACCAGAGGCTGTTGCGAGATGATTATGGAATTAAGGAACACAAGTATTGCTATATAGATTGCCTAACGAAAATAGATAAGATGCTCCAAATGTAGTATGTGGAGAGAGAGAGAGAGAGAGAGAGAGAGAGAGAGAGAGAGAGAGAGAGAGAGAGAGAGAGAGAGAGAGAGTGTGTGTGTGTGTGTGTGTGTGTGTGTTTGTTTGTGTTTGTGAGACAGAGACAGAGAGAGAGGGATAAAAATATGGAATATGAAGATGATGGTGATACCAATCGTATTTGGAGCACGTGGCTGGGTCCAGTATGGTCTGTTGCAATATTATAACGGTCGTACATATAAGGAACACAAGTATTAATGTATAGATAGTATTAGTTGTTCTCTGCAAGGATTTTCGATTTTTTTTTCTTCTAAGGTTGATTTGAAAACAACTAGGCCTAACAATAACGAGGAAGAAGGATAGAAGACCAGACATAGTATTTGTTTAACAAAAAAATAAAAATAAAAAAATAAAGAAGAAATTATGATGTGGTGGATTTTGCTGTTACGACTGTCACAGTAAAAATATAGGAAAAACAATAATTGAAAAAATACTTGGCCCTTGCCAGAGGTCTGGGAAAAAAAAAGCTGTGGAATATGGGGTAAAATGTTTTTGACTTTGGAACGACTCCCAAGGTTTTTGAAAAAAAGACTGGAGGCATTGGAAATCAGCGGAAGAAACGAGACAATCTAGCCAACAGCATCGTTTAGATCGGCTAATATACCCAGTCGTTTCCTGGATACCCGGGAAAACTTGCTGTCATTCAGAATCCAGCGAAAGTCTTACAAGAAAGACCGGCCCGAGTATTGATTAACAAAAAGAAAAAAAAAAAAAAAAAAAAAAGAAAAAAAAAAGAAGTTGTCAACTGGTAAATTTTGCCGTTCGAGCATATCACATGGTGAAGATGAAAGAATACGATAAGATAGATAAATACCTAGACCTTGATGGAGACCTGAGGAGATTTAGTTTCACTCAGTCTCCAGTGAAAGACGATCAGCTAATGCTCCTGTGAAAAACTCCCACAATAATAATAATGATGATGATGATGATGATAGTGATAATTACACAAGGAAGAGCAAAGACAAATTACTTATGGCGACCAACAATAGTAGAAACGGCAGATGGACAAACAGAAGAACGACAAAGACTAGAAAACAAAAATGGGAAGAAAAACAATTATATGGACGCTTCAAACGACAAATAGATGAGGTTGCACATCAAAAGACTTGGACATGGTTAAGAAAGGGAAACCTCAAAGAGAAACAGAATCACTTATAATTGCTGCACAAATAATGCCATAAGGACAAACTACATCAAAGCAAAAATTGATAAGACCCAACAAAATAGTAAATGTAGACTTTGCGGTAATAGAGATGAGACTGTTAACCATATACTCTGCGAATGTAGCAAACTAGCACAACGAGAATACAAAACTAGACACGACTGGAAGGATCCACTGGGAATGCAAGAAATTAAATTTTGACCACACAACAAATGGTATATGCATAAACCAGAATCTGTTCTTGAGAACGAAACGCACAAAATTCTCTGGGACTTTGAAATTAAAACGGATCACCTTATCCCAGCAAGAAGACCAGACCTAGTGTTGATTAACAAAAAAGAAAGAACTTGTCAACTGGTGGATTTTGCAGTGCCAGCGGATCACAGGGTGAAGTTAAAGGAAAATGAAAAATTGACAAATATCTGGACCTTGCCAGAGAACTGAAAAAGTTATGGAATATGAAAGTGAAAGTTATACCAATTGTAGTTGGTGCACTTGAACAGTCCCAAAAGCATTAGAAAAGGGTTTGGAAAGTTTGGATATCAGAGGAAGGATTGAAACCATTCAGAACACTGCACTGCTGCAATCTGCCAGAATACTCAGAAGAGTCCTGGAGACCTGAGGAGACTTGCTGTCACTCAGACTCCAGTGAAAGACCATCAGCTAACACTGATGTGAAAACTCAAAAGGAGTAAATAATAATAATAATAATAATAAAAACTGTGGAAGATGAGGGCCAAAATGATACCATTTGTAGTTGGTGCACTTGGAACGGTCCCAAAAAATTGGAAAAAAAGACTGGAGGAACTGGAAATCAGAGGAAGAATTGAGACGTTCCGGACAACTACATAGCTGCAATCGGCTAGAATACTCAGAAGAGTCCTGGAGAGTTGAGGACACTTGTCACTCAGACTCCGGTGAAAGACTATCAGCTAACGATGGTGTGGAAAAACTCTCTAATAATAATAATAATAATAATAATAAAGCAACCAATGTGAGATAACAAATAAATAGATTATAAGGTTGAATAAAGAAAAGGAAAATTAAGAATAAAACCTACAAATTTTTTAAAAAAGGTAGAAATCAGAGAAAAACAGGAGGAAGACAAAAGAAACGAGAGAAATATGAAAAATAGAACAGAAATTGAAACAAGACAAGATTTGTTCGGATTAATCTTATAATCCTTGGGGATTAAATTTAGATTAATTTTGTTAATTATTATTTATCATTAATTTTCGATTAAGCTTATAATCCCCAAATTTCATCAAGTGCGCTTTTTTCAGCTCTTGAGACAAAACCAACCAGAATGGGGCAAGGGTGACGCGAGTTCGATTCTTATTGAGAGCTTATTCTTTGTTATTTTCGATACTTGTTATAGTAGATTGACCATCCGAATGTCTTGCGATTATAAAAGCAAATAAAGAATTAAAATTTGAGAAAATTAGACGTGGAGATTGTCAAGAAGGAGAAATTACATATTCACAAAAGGATCCTTCTAATAGCAACACAAAATAATGCCATAAATACTAATTATATTAATGTAAAAATTGATAATCCACGAAATGTAAGTTGATCTTTAAAGACGTTGATCTAAGTAAAATTCGAACGTGGCTAGATTTTTCACTTAGGACACTTTTTTTTTTTTTTTTTTTTTTTTTTTTTTTTGCCGGATACGATTTTACCGACTGTCAAAATGAATATTCGTTTTTCTTTTAAGTCAAAAATTCGTTTGATAAGAAAGTCTGGATATTTTCCAGTGATTAGTTGGCTGGTTGGTTGGTTGGTTGAGTGGTTTTACACGATGTCAACCCATATCGGGTTATCTTATGCCATAATCAAAATTTCAGGTAACATTCTGGATAATTTAAAAAAATATTTTTCAGCCTCAGAAAATAATGAAAATAATGAATGAAAACAATGTTTACATTTTTGAGCCATTGAATTTTAACGTGGTCATTTACAAATTATGCCTACAGACTTTAAAAAAAATCAATTACTAATCTAATTTTCAAGAAAATTTCGATATTTATTAACCTTTATATGAATTTATGTTTAAAATGTTTCCTCAAGTGGAGATTACATAGAGACAGAATTGAATCGGTTAATCATGTTATAAACAAATGCAACACACTGGAATAATGTTGCATAGCGCCTTCTTTACCGGCACTAAATAGGTATATGTTATATACTTCTCTTACTTCTTATTCTGGTCGTCTATTCTTTGACCGGTTTTGCTTCTTCTATCGTCTATCTTCTATCTTGGTCTGGTATAGCTTCTAAGGTCTCGTCTGGTCTTCTATTGAGGATTCCGGGTCTGGTTTCTGTTGGGATTTCTTCTTATCAGAAGCCTTGTGTCATTGTTAGTTTTTAGTAATAAACACAAGACTTCGATTTACGATGACGTTACTTTATTCATAAATCTCCAGACCAGACAATGCGCGCGGATCCTTACATCTTGCTAGCTCGGCTTCTAAGTTCTAACTGACTAACTGAGTTGCTTACACCTTAAACCGGAAGGGGTCTTTCTATCGGGGTTCCGTTTCTCACGGTCTATCCCCAGAAAGCAAGGTCAGAGTGAGGTCAAGCATTGTCACTCACTCTCAAGGCCATCAGCTATACTGATCGCCATACTGATTTCTACACTACCTTAAAAATGTATTAGGGATCCAATTATTATGTAACAATAATAGGAATACAAGGGAAAATCTAAAGACAGAAAATTATTCACTCTTGAGTTAAATCACGATTATTATACTTTTTACATATTGAACTATTTTTCAATAACACTTAAGTAGACATATCAAGCGTTGTAATAATTAGATTATCATACTGTAGTATATCGACAAGACCTGCTAGTTAATACAATATTACAATAGTTCTTTGTCTATTTATTCTAACGGATAGTTCCATTCATTGAAGCGTTCTTCTTTGAAATTACGTTTCCTTAACATTTCTTTCTTGTATTTCTCTTGCTTTCTTGTTTATTTGCTTGTTCCATTCTGTGTTTCTTACTGTTTTGTTTGTTTCTTACTTACTTTCTTATTCCATTATTTGTTTGTTTGTTTATTAATTATTTATTTATTTCTGATTCGTTTCTTTCTTATTCCATTGTTTCTTTCTTCTTATTTCTTTCTTTCTTTCTTATTCTTTTCTTTTGTAATTCCATTATTGTTTGTTTCTTATTTCTTTCTTGTATTCCATTATTTGTTTGTTTCTTATTTCTTTCTTTCTATGTTTCTTATTGTTTGTTTGTTTCTTATTTCTTCTTTCTTTCTTCTTATTCTTTCTTTGTAATTCCATTATTTGTTTGTTTCTTATTTCTTTCTTCTATGTTTCTTTCTTTCTTATTTCATTGTTTGTTTGTTTCTTATTTCTTTCTTTCTTTCTTAATTCTTTTGTTTGTTTCTTATTTCTTTCTTTCTATGTTTCTTTCTTTTGTAATTCATTATTTGTTTGTTTTTATTTCTTTCTTTCTATGTTTCTTTCTTTTGTAATTCCATTATTTGTTTGTTTCTTATTTCTTTCTTTCTATGTTTTTTCTTTCTTATTGTATTGTTTGTTTCTTAGTTTCTTTCTTTCTTTATTTCTTGTTTCTTATTTCTTTCTTTCTATTTCTTCTTTGTAATTCCATTATTTGTTTGTTTCTTATTTTCTTCTTTTCTTTGTTTCTTATTTGTTTTCTTTCTTTCTATGTTGTTGTTTCTTATTTCTTTCTTTCTTTCTTTCTTATTTCTTTCTTTTGTAATTCCATTATTTGTTTGTTTCTTATTTCTTTCTTTCTATGTTTCTTTCTTTCTTATTTCATTGTTTGTTTGTTTCTTATTTCTTTCTTTCTATGTTTCTTTCTTTCTTATTTCATTGTTTGTTTGTTTGTTTGTTTGTTTGTTTGTTTCTTTCTTATTTCTTTCTTTCTCTGTTTCTTTATTTGCTAATTTCCTTGTTTGTTTGTTTCTTCTTTCTTTCTTATTCCTTTCTAACTTTTTTCTTATTCCTTTCTAATTTCTTTCTTTCTTATTTCATTATTTGTTTCTTTCTTATTTATTTATTTGTTTATTTATTTATTATACCTTTCTTTCTTTCTTTCTTTCTTTCTTATTCCTTTCTATGTTTCTTTGTATGTTTCTTATTCCTTTGTTTCCTTCTTTCGTCTTTATTCCACTGTTTCTTTCTTTCTTTTTTACTTATTCCTTTCTATTTCTTTCTTTCTTTCTTATTCCATTATTCTTTCTTTTATTTGTTTGTTTGTTTGTTTCTTCTTTCTTTCTTTCTTTCTTCTTTCTTCTTTCTTTCTTATTCCTTTCTATGTTTCTTTGCTTGTTTCTCATTCCTTTGTTTCCTTCTTTCTTCCTTATTCCATTGTTTGTTTGTTTGTTTCTTTCTTTCTTTCTTATTCCTTTCTAATTTCTTTCTTTCTTATTCCATTATTTGTCTCTTTCTTATTTGTTTGTTTCTTTCTATGTTCCTTTGTTTCCTTCTTTCTTCCTTATTTCATTCTTTGTTTGTTTCTTTTTGTTTCTTATTCCCTTCGCATTTCTTTCTTATTCCATTGTTTGTTTCTTTCTTTCTTTCCGATTCCTTTCTGTTTTTCTTTGTTTGTTTCCTTCTTTCTTCCTTATTCTATTGTTTGTTTCTTTGTTTCTTTCCTCATTCTTTTTTCTATTCTTTTGTTTGTTTTGTTTCTTATTCCTTTGTTTATTTCTTTCTTTCTTATTCTCTTTAATCTTCATTGTACCCTTGATTTCTCATCGACTCCGGGCCTCCAATTTCCTGTTCAGTTAACTGTAAACATTTTCCCTTCTTTTCTCTTCGTCTGCGCAATTTCGACTTCATTAATCTTCATTATATCCCACATTTTTTTTCTTAAATTTCTGATGGCCATTCGTCTTCGACCTTAGAAAAGGGTTTTACTGGCCAGAGTATTCAGTTAAAAATCAGACATTTATTAGGACCACTTGGTCTAAATTCACATAAGGTCACTGACCACTTTAACCTTGGTATGGCAACCGGTCAAGTAGAAATTAAGCTCTGAATTAAAACCTGTTAAATTCCTCATAATACAAAACTCATTTTGTGAAGTGTTTCTATCTAATGCAAATAATTTGAATACATTTGTATGCTTTCAAGTATTTTAAGGGCCGGGTTAGCTCAGTCGGTAAGCGTTTGTCTAGAAACCACAAGGTTCCTAGTTCAATACCGACCCTCGCCAACTCAGCGTATGAGTAGCACAGGGATCTGTGCGGTAAAGTAAGGAGTTGATGGTAGGTGTGGCGCTCCACCTCAGATGCATAAAAATCTCCTTGATCTAGCGATAGTGAAAAGGGGATAGATTCCATCGCTGATTGGCTGATACCGACTTTAGGCCACCCCAACGACTTTTTATATGGTTCCAAGTAATCATTTCTATTCAATAATAGTCATTACACGAAGTTTTATGACTTCAAGTAACTAATAATAAAAAAGTCGACGGGGCGGCCTAAAGTCGGTATCAGCCAGTCAGCGAGGGAGTCTATCCCCTTTTCAATAGCGCTAGACCAAGGAGATTGTTTTAGCATCTGGGGTGGAGCACCACACCTACCATCAGCTCCCTACTTTACCGCACAGATCCATGTGCTACTCAAACGCTGAGTTGGCGAGGACGGGTATCGAACTAGGAACCTTGTGGTTTCATAGCCGAACGCTCTACCGACTGAGCTAACCCGATCAAGTAACTATTTTTAAGACAACTAATTTACAATTATATGATATCAAATATTCTTATTCAATGCAAGTGATTTCTTAATATGCCTATTCGACCCACAGATTGAGCCATAGCAGGTACTACCATATCAACTGTTGTAGGGGTCGGATAAGTCCAACGAAAAGGGGATAGACTCCCTTGCTGCCAAGCTGATATTGACAATAGGCCACTCCGTCGAATTTAGTTACTTTGTCATGATATATCAGACCACTTTAAAAAAAAAGAGTATTTTTTTGTTGTGTTATAAAAAAGACACTTTTGTTCATTGAATGACCTTCGTACATAGTCTTCTTTTTTTATTCGTTTATTTTCCCTGGCGGAAATATCATTCATACAGACCTTGTGTATAAGTAAGTCTGCATTACTCAGCAATTTGTTTGTTTTATGGCATATCAACATCGGTGGGTCATTTAATGCCGACAAAATTTTGAAATAAACTCATTCTTAATAGCTACTCAATTTTCCTATAAATACATTTTTCTATTTAACCCATAGATGGTAACCTAACAGGTTCTATCTCCTCGAGTCAGAGTGTACCTGAGAGCAATGGTAATGAAGGGTGCTCCACATTCCCCAGACATCCAGAAATGGAACCTCACCATCAGATAGAGTTTAACGTAATTCCCAGGACATGAAGACTCTCAGTCACCGCCTTCTAGCACATATGATAAAAGGCTTGGGGCTTGCCGTAAGGGAAATAGGGTAAGGGAAATCATATAAGTGCTAGGACTTGACGTGACCTGCCGATTGATTAGAAGGGGCCTCTCGTCTCGCCTAAGTAAGAGTCTAAGTGGAGTGTTGCATGTCATGGACTGCTCATCCACCAGGATTCCGTCTTTGATCATCACGGATCGCCACCCACAGCCAACAGGTGGCCGCATTAGGTCGTCTCACCCATCTGCAGAGGTACAGCCGGTATTTTCTAAAGCCCCAGCCGACAGGGCTCGTGGACTTTAGTTACTTTGTCAATGATATATCAGATGTCTGTTTAAATTTTTTTGGATTCTAAATGATACCTTATTTCATTAAATGACCCTCGTGTGTAGTCTTTTTTTTTAATTCGTTTATTTTACAAAGCGAAAAGGGGATATACTCCCTCACTGTCTGTCTGATACCGATTTTGGCCGAAGACGATGAATTATTTTCCAAAGTGAAAAGGGGATAGACTCCCTCACTATTTGACGGATACCGAGTTCAGGCCGACCTGGCAACGACGACTTATTTTCCAAAGTGAAAAGGGAATAGACTCCCTCGCTGTTTGAATGATACGAGTTCAGGCCACTCCCGACGACGACTTATTTCCAAATTGAAAAGGGAATAGACTCCCTCACTGTTTGAATGATACCGAGTTCAGGCCACCCCGACGACAACAACTTATTTTCCAAAGTGAAAAGGGGATAGACTCCTTCGCTGTTTGACTTATACCGACTTCAGGTCCCCCGACGACGACGACGACTTATTCGCCAAAGCGGAAAGATCATTCGGGCGGACCTTGTGTATAAGTCGGCATTACTTCGCAATCGTTAAGGACTCACGACATATATTTTTGTTCTTCTTTGTTGTTTTTTCCTTTCTTTTTATGTTGAGGATAATGCTTGTTTTCCCTCTGGTCCATTGTACTTTGAATGGCATCAGTGGAATTGTTGATTTGATCGAAGAATTTCTATTCTTGGCATTATTTACAATAACAGACCTGAATGATTCTTAAATACCTCAAGGCTTAAGACTGATAATCCTACGATAATCCCACGCTCCTTGATTGGCGCTGATAATTCTGTAATTCACTTTTCAGTGTCCCGAAATACCGAAGAGACTTTTCTGTTCAATCACTTTCAACAATGAATTGCCAATAAAAAAAACGATTTACTGAATAAGTAGAGCGTTTGTAGGGTCAACTGAACGTATTTCGTAATTGTACGATCGTTTTCATCTTGCAACACCCTCTGTTTAAAAATGAAACCGTCAGAATCGTCAAAATGAAATGCAAAAATGTAAATCCTGATTATCTGGTGTCGCTTTTCAGCCGAATTCTTATCTCATATGAGTGTCGTCACCTCAGCTAAATAATGAAACATTCCGTTTTATAATTAAAAAAGAAAGAGAATGTAGGGTAAATATAGATAGAGGGGTATGCGTGCGGAAGCGATAACGCTAATCTGTTTAAATCGAATATAATGAAAAGATGAACGAAAAAAAAAGAGTGAGAATGAGAGTTAAATCAAGCTTATTATTATTTCTTATATGTTAAAGTATGTAGCAATAGCTCTTAAATAAATATACTAAACGCTGTAATAATTAAATTACACTGTGCGCGCTAGTAAGATAAATAAATGAATATAAATCTCAAAATAAACATTAAAACGCACACAGAAACACGCACACACATATCAAATGATTTATATCAATGTATTTTTCAATCGAACAATACATCAACATAATTAATTGAGCGGAATGAATATAACTGGATAACACATTTAAAAACCTATAATTCATTTGAACTTAATATGAAACTTAATTACGCAGTCTGGTAATAAAACGTAGGTGTCACTAACACCTATATAAACAAATACATCTACCGCTGGTCACCGACATCTCACTTGAAACGAATCTCTGTAATACCTGACAAAAACATATTAGGCAAGTGCCTTCACCACGGAATCCTGTATCAAAAAAGTAGCTGAAAATGATTTAACAAGGATATGGTTTCCATACAGTAAATGGATATGTGCCATCGTGAGGACATTCTCTTTCTCTCTCTCTCTCTCTCTCTCTCTCTCTCTCTCTCTCTCCCATATATATATATATATATATATATATAAATATTAATATACATATATATTAAATATATAATATATATATATATATATATATATATATATATATATATATATACATATGCATAAATATATATATATATACATATACATATACATATATGTAGATAGATACAAAAATTCAGATATTTAGAAAACGTACTTTAGTTGATCTAAATGATTAATATCATCATTAATAAAGATATACCCCGGACACACACACACACACACACACACACACAACACACACACACACACACACATATATATATATATATATATATTATATATATATATATATTCTTTGTTGGGTTTCAAGTTTCTTGGTACAGGAGTGATTCTAGGCTGGTCCTATTCTCTAACAGTGGTTTGTTGTAGAGTTCAGGTTCCGTATGAGAGCTCAATGTTTAATTTTTATAAACAGAACAAATTTATTTGTGAATAAAAAGGCCTTATCGTGATTATGGACCATTTCCACTCGTGGGTTTCTGGGGCCCACCGAGCTTCGTCAGACCACGTTTTTATTTTATTCAGATTGGCAAATGACCAAATTCGATATATATATATATATATATATATATATATATATATATATATATATTACTTAGTCACCCAATTAAATATTGAAAGGCTAATCGCTGCTTAACTCGGTGATCTAATGGGAACCGGTGCTACCAACGTGACCTTACTGTAATTTGTTTTAAAGTACAAGGAAACCTAATCGCACACCCCCTGAAAGACGGGCATCTTTGGCCAATTAGTTACATCTCGCGTGAGCGAAACGAGAATCCGTTCGTGCCCATTACATATGTAATTGTTTTCTCTTTCAATTAAAGCTGCTTTGACCTTTCGTCCGGATTTAACATTGTCTTTGTGTTAAAAATGGACAAAGGATAAAAGGAGAGAAAAAAACAGAAAAAAGCCGACGCAATTACGCTTAATTACATTATTTAAAAGGACGTTGACTGTATATTTACTGGGATAAATGTTAATGGTATGAGGCGATTGAGTTGGTGTCAAGAAAAAAAACCTAATGTTTCCTTTTTTTTCGTATCTATTTGAGGTCGTAGTGAAATGGTTAGAGTCGTCGACCAGAGTTCAAATCTTGGACGAAGCTACAGTTCACATAGCACTAATACCCTTGGGAAAAATTTGAATCCAACTACTGTCACTCCAGCTATGGGTAAATTGTAGGACTCATTAACCTTGGTTAGGCAATCAGTCCAGGAGAATGAAAACTGAATTCAGACCTGTTGACATGCCGTGAGTAAAAGTCGTCGGGGCGGCCTAAAGTCGGTATCAGCCAGTCAGCGAGGGAGCCTATCCCCTTTTCAATAGCGCTAGACCAGGGGAGATTGTTTTTTAGCATCTGAGGTGGAGCGCCAAACCTACCATCAGCTCCTTACTTTACCACACAGATCCCTGTGCTACTCATACGCTGAGTTGGCGAGGACCGGTATCGAACTAGGAACCTTGTGGTTTCTAGCCGAACGCTCTACCGACTGAGCTAACCCGGCCCATTCCGTAATATCCATCAAATCCAACCAAACCAAACTCTTCGGTCATAGTCCTGTGTTTTGATCTGATGTGTCTCCTGAATAAATCATTGTCCCACTATTTCATCTCATGTATGTCTCATTTCGATCATTGTCTCGCTATTTTATCTGACATGTCTCTTTGATCAATCATAGCCATGCTATTTAAATAGACATGTCTCCTTGATTAATCAATGCCCGTTATTTTATCTAAGGTGTCTTCCCTTTCGATTCTTGTCATGCTATTTCATATACTGGGTCTCGTCTATTAATAATTGTCACGCTTTTTTATCTGACGTGTCTCTGATCAATCACTGTCGCCGCGTTTTCATTTCACGAGTCTCCCCTTTCGATTTTTGTCACACTATTTACTATGACGGGGTCTCTACGATTAATCATTGTCACAGTATTTACTATGACGGGTCTCTACGATTAATCATTGTCACGCCATTTACTATGACGGGTCTCTACGATTAATTGTCACAGTATTTACATACGCCATTACTATGACGATTACGATCTCTACGATTAATCATTGTCACACTATTTACTAAGACAGGTCTCTACGATTAATCATTTTCACGCCATTTACTATGACGGGTCTCTCGATTGATCATTGTCACGCCATTTTTATGACAGGTCTCTACGATTAATCATTGTCACACCATTTACTATGACGGGTCTCTCCGATTAATCATTGTCACGCCATTTACTATGACGGGTCTCTCGATTAATTATTTCACACTATTTACGATGACGGGTTTCTATGATTAATCATTATCACACCATTTACTATGACAGGTCTCTACGATTAATCATTGTCACGCCATTTACTATGACAGGTCTCTACGATTAATCATTGTCACACTATTTACTATGACGGGTCTCTACAATTAATCATTGTCACGCCATTTACTATGACGGGTCTTTACGATTAATCATTGTCACGCCATTTACTATGACGGTCTTTACGATTAATCATTGTCACGCCATTTATTATGACAGGTCTCTACGATTAATCATTGTCACACCATTTACTATGACGGGTCTCTACGATTAATCATTGTCACACCATTT
This sequence comes from Doryteuthis pealeii, assembly GCA_023376005.1. Lineage (NCBI taxonomy): Eukaryota > Metazoa > Mollusca > Cephalopoda > Myopsida > Loliginidae > Doryteuthis > Doryteuthis pealeii. The sequence goes on along the minus strand of CM042152.1, from coordinate 43,044,124 downwards.
ACTATGACAGGTCTCTACGATTAATCATTGTCACACCATTTACTATGACGGGTCTCTCCGATTAATCATTTTCACACTATTTACTATGACAGGTCTCTACGATTAATCATTGTCACGCCATTTACTATGACGGGTCTCTACGATTAATCATTGTCATAGTATTTACTATGACGGGTCTCTACGATTAATCATTGTCACGCCATTTACTATGACGGGTCTCTCCGATTGATCATTGTCACGCCATTTACTATGACAGGTCTCTACGATTAATCATTGTCACACTATTTACAAAGACAGGTCTTTACGATTAATCATTTTCACGCCATTTACTATGACGAGTTTCTCCGATTAATCATTGTCACGCCATTTACTATGACAGGTCTCTACGATTAATCACTGTCACGCCATTTACTATGACGGATCTCTCCGATTAATCATTGTCTTGCTATTACATCGGACGTGTCTCTTACCAATGGCTATCATCTATTTCATCTGAAATCTCTCTCTCTCTCTCTCTCTCTCTCTCTCTCTCTCTCTCTCTCTCTCTCTCTGTCGTGCATCGTGCTATTGTAATCAGCGTCGTAAATGTCTACCTCCCAGTCCATGGTATTATCATTTCATTTATTTCGCTTCTTCTGATCTATTTTTCTTTTCCTTTTGGGGACAACACCCACTACATAACATGACTGTGTGATTTGAGCATCTATTAGTTGTCTTATTGGTTGATGAAAAATTATATTATGCATTATCTCCTACACAACCTATTTAAATATTTTATAATGTGCAATTTTTTACAAAGACTATCAGCTACAGATAAAAAAGAAGGTTTTTCTTTTATCAGTATCAAATAAAAGCAATAAACTTGGTTCAATAACGGAATTAGGAAAAAAAATTCCGAGCAATTTAGATGTCATTAAAAAAATGTTTATTGTATGATTAAATCTTTTGCTAATGAGAATTTTACGAAAAATGAGATCATTAAGTGTTTAATTATTGTTATTTATCGCTATTTAGGACCGGTTTAGCTCAGTGGTTAGAGCATCCGACTCGGTGACACAAGGTTCCGGGTTCGATAACGACCCTCGACATCTCAGCGCATGACTAGTGGCACTCCAACTCAAATGCAAAAAGAATCTCCCTGGTATAGCGCTAGCGAAAAGGGTATATACTCCCTCGTTAACGGGCTGATACCGACACTAGGCCAGTCCGCCTACTTTACTTACTTTTATTTTACTCATGAAAAGCAACACAGAGTTGTGGCGGAGTGAGTAACATCGTTATTTACGACATAAACTAAGCGAGTTCGAACCTCAATCGCGATTTTACGTTTACTTTTGGACTAATGCCCTTGGGAAATGTATGAAGCCCCTCACTCCGATAGAACAGACGCACACTAAAATCATCCTTCTAGTCATAGACCACACGGAAACGATCCTGATATCTCTGATAAGATAAAGCGAGCATTCTTCCAAGTTGTACACGTGTCAGTGCTACTGTATGTCTGAACCACTTTGACTTTAACAAAACTATTGAAAAAAAGATGGGAACTAGGAAAAATGCTGCGTTCTGCCCTGAACGGATATTGAAAGAAGAAACCCTCAATATTGCAGCATTACAGTCACTTATCTCCTATCGCACAAACTATCTAAATAAGACGAACAAGACAGGAAGCGGGTTGGTTGGTTGGTTTTACGGCATATCAAGCCTTGTTGGATTATTTTATGTCGAAAATGTTTTGTTTTATTCCTTCTTCACGGTACGCAATTTTATTTTATTCAATCTTCACGTTACACAATTTTGTCTCATTCATTCTTCCGGGTACACAATTTTGTCTCATTCATTCTTCCGGGAACACAATTTTGTTTTATGTATTCTTCACGGTACGCAATTTTGTTTTATTCATTCTTCAGGGTACACAATTTTGTTTTATTCATTCTTCAGGGTACGCAATTCTCGAGGGTACGCAATTTTGTTTTATTCTTTCTTCATGGTACACAATTTTGTTTTATTCATTCTTCATGGTACGCAAATTTGTTTTATTCATTCTTCAGGGTACACAGATTTGTTTTATTCATTCTTCAGGGTACACAATTCTCGAGGGTACGCAATTTTGTTTCATTCTTTCTTCATGGTACACAATTTTGTTTTATTCATTCTTCACGGTACGCAATTTTGTTTTATTCATTCTTCAGGATACACAATTAGAAAAAAAGTCTCAATTTAGAATAGAATATCTCTGACATCAAACTAGCTGTACTCCAGTTTCAAATTGAATTTGTGTCACATGCTACCCGTGGCGATGAGGGTGGTTGTTGCTAAATACACACAGTAGATAGTTGTTCCAGTAGATCGTTAGCGTTTCGAAGAAGCTTCTCTTAATTTATCCTATGTTGAACTCAGAATTTTCCGAAAGAGAGATTTGAAAATTAGTTTGTTTTCTTTTCTCTTGTCTCTTTCTTTAGCCACCATTTATCTGATGAATATCATTCTAATTGAAGAAAATCGATTTACTAGATAACATTCGATTATATCGCTAGATGTTTCTCTTTAGGTCATTTTTTCTCTCGTTTCATATCTCCGCCTGCTGTGTCTCCGGAATGATTCTTTGAAATCTATTTCAATGAAATTTTAATTAAACATTTATTGTGTTCTAAGGGTCATCTGTGTATGGCAATACAATTCACCGTTGTTCTCTTATGATATGGATTGTCTACTAAGGAAGTAGATGGTTTCATGAATGTATTTAAGAAGAACGATTTGAGATAGTGACACATACCATAAACAGTACTGTAGAGAAGTGCTTGAACTTTATCAATAAGACTTCCTACAACTCAAGGCTTTGCATTGTTAGTCAGAGTGGTAAAAACTATAGCTGTTGAGAAGGCATTTGGTAGAATTGAATAAAAAAGAAGAAATCCCATACTATCTTGCGATTAATTCTTAGAACTCATCTCGAAAAATCATTGCCATTTTTGGGAATTCCAAGAACACCATCTACAATTGGTATCACCGTCACCTTCATGTTCCACGGTTTCTCCAGCTCTCTAGCAAGATCCAGATTATTATTAATACTAGCGGGACATACCAGAGTATGGTAATTTAATATTACAATGTTTGGTAGGTTTACTTAAGAGCTATTGCCATATAGTTCAATATATAAAAGTATAATAATCTTGATTTAAAACTCTCACTCTTTCTTTAAAGGGTGTTGTAAAATATTTACATTGATTTGTCGATAAAGATTGCCCTTATGGCAAGCCCCCATCCCTTTTAATCCTATATATGATAGAAGGCAGTGGCTGAGGGTCTTCATTTCCTGGGAATAACGTTAGATACTATGTGATTGTGATGTTCCAGTTCTGGAGGTCTGGGAAATGTGGAGCTAGCCTTCATCACCATTGCTCCCATATCCAATCTGACCCGTAGTGGTAGTACCTATTAGGGTCACATCTATGGGTTAAATAGAAGAATGTGTTTAAAGTATTGAGTACCCATCAAGAATGTATAAAACAAAAGCATCTTAGGCATAAAATAACCCAATGGGTTGACATGCCGTAAATCCCAAACTACAAACCAAACTAGCCTCGTATTCTCAGTGTGCTAGTTTACAGGACAGCAGTAGTTGTAGTAGTTGTAGCTGTAGTATTACAATTGTTATATAGTGTTATTCTTGCCATTCATATCAGTAGTGATGATTGTTGAAGCAGTAACAATGTTCAAATACATCGATTATGGTTGAATAAGAATATAAACAAAGTTGACATGGACATTTCGAGGCAAGATGGGATGGTGACGTTCAGAGTAAACTTAAGTACATCACTGTCTGGCATTGTGGGATAATAGATGTCTTTAACCTCGGATCCGGTGCATTTGATATTTTCAAACCCGTGTGTCCACATCGAGAGTTTTGTAGATATTTAGAAGTACGCTAATGTAATGGTTGCAACACAAAAGAAGTAGAAGGGGATATAAGTTGGCCGGGAGCCAATGTAAGTACACTGTCAAATAAATTTAGCGGAAAAACGCAGACATCCTCTTTACAAGAACAGGGAAATCCCCCCACCGACCTTTCTGTTGGGAATAATTAATACAGACTAGCAAGAGAAATGACTTTGCCTCGAGGTCAACGACAAGGAAGGAAAAGTTGACTGAAGAGTCCTATTAGCAAGAGTACTTTATATTGATGATTTTCCCCTTATCTCTGTGCCTTTGTCCTTGTTTCTCATTTTTAATAGCTCAATAATTGAACCTGGCACCCAACTCCGCTGGAACAAACATTTCTTAGCCCTGTCGGCTGGGGCTTTAGAATACACCGACTGTACCTCTGCAGAGGGCTAATACCCTCCTATTAGGGCCACCTGGTGGCTGTGGGTAGCAACCGGATTGGTGGCTGAACAGTCCATGGCTTGCAACACTCCACATAGGCCTTTACCTAGGCAAGATGGGCAAGAACCCCCCTTCGATCAGTCGACTGGCTACGTCAAGCCCTAGCACCTATATTATTGTTCCAACCCTATTTCCCTTATAGCAAGCCCCAACCCTTTTTATCATATATGTGCTAGAAGGCGATGGCTGACGGTCTTAGTGTCCTGTGTATGACGTTAAAATATCTAATGGTTAAGTTACAATTCTGGAGCTCTGGGGAATGTGGAATACCTCTTTATCCCCATTATTCCACCCAGGTACTGTTATTACTTGTTAGGGTTCCATCTATGGGTTAAATAGAAAAATGTGATCTTAAAAACTGCTTAGAAAATTAAGTATTCATGAAGAATGAGTAAAACAAAATGTCTTCGACACAAAACAAGTTGACATGCATAAAATTCAACCAACCCAATTATGATTTCTATGAATACCGCCATGACAGTGCTAGATCAATGTTAAATAGTTTAATAAATCCTAATTGTGATATCAGAGGTTCATTTCATCAATGTTACTGTCATGGGAGGTCTTCGAAATGTTTTAGTATTAAAAAATATTGAAGATGGTATACTATAAAATGCATTGTAAATAAAAATGAATGGCAGATTATTTACTATAGAAATACATTGCAGATTATTTATTATGAAAATGCATTATGAATCATTTACCATAAAAATGCATTGTTAATTTGCTATGAGAATGCATTGTAGATTTATTTATCAGTAAATCAACAATAGATGATTTACTATGCGAATGCTTTTGAAATTACTATAAAATGAATTGTAGATGATTTTCTATGATAATTCATGGTAGATCTATTTATCATGAAAATGCATAGCAGATTATTTACTGGGAAAATGCATTGGAAATATATATACTTATTTCAGTAGTGCTCGTTGTTTATTGATTATCGTCGTAGTAAATTAACACGGTGACACGAGTTCAAATCATGGATGAGGCTGGTTGCATTTCACATCCTATTTCACATTTCACATCCTACAACACTTGGGATAAGTATGGATCTATTCATTCTGCCGCCAGCTATGGATAAGTAATAGGACAGACTGGGCTCTTTAACCTTGACATGGCAACTGGTCTAACAGAACGAAAACAAACCAGTTAAACTACCGTATCTAACGGCATATAGGACACACTTTTTTTCCTGAAATTTTGGCTCAAAAATTACCCTGCGTCTTATACATCGTAGATGAAGTTTGAGACCTCCCATAGGCCTAGGCTAATCTTCTCTATGATGCTTACTAACCCAGCTTACGCACAGTACTTTTACCTACCCTAAACTCCATGCATCCATATTTTATTGCTGGTATTGTTATAATCAAGGTTAACAGGAGCGTATGGTGGCAATATATGTTTAAATACACTAAAGACTTTTTTCCTGAATGTGACCTGCTGAAATGGGGTGCGTCTTATATGCCGTGCGTCTTATAAGTCGTCAAATACGGTACTTAGAATTGACGTTGTGCAACATCCTGTTCTGTGGAGGGGTTGGATAAATATTAATGGAAACAGTTCCATTTGGGGTATTTTACTGCTTTAAAGGGGTTGCAGTCGGTGTATTGTACCGACAAAGTCGAGAGATTGAGATTTTAGTAGGGATCACTGTTTAAGTAAAGCCAGAAGAAGAATTACAATATAATAGACGAGATACAGTTTTAAATGATTATTGTTATTATTGATGTTTGGGATAAAAAAGGCAATTTTTTTTAACGAAGAAGTGTTGTGTGAGATAGGAGAGAAATTAAAGCTTAAATTAGAAAAGAGAAAAAAAGAAAAGAAAAACCGCGCCATAATTGAATCACCAAGAAGAAAGACAATACGATACGAGGCAGCACAAGAGGATCATGGGAAGAAAAGAAAAAAAAACAGTAAAGAAAAGAAAAGAGGAAAAACAGTTCATTTATAATAAAACACCAATTTATCAGTAGCGCTTGTCAGAAAACATAACGTTGAACGATTACTACTCTTGACCCCTGATCTGTTAAATCAGTTTTCCCGCTCTAGAGGTGTCAGAGGGGATCAGAGACTGGGTGGAAGTGCTCCCTGAGGGAGCCATTACACATGCTATTGATGGGACGCGTGCTCGTATAAATCATTTAAAAATATCTGTTGCTCTTAAATTATAATCATTAAAAAAAAATCTTGCCAATAAAGAAAAGCGAAAAAAATTAAAATAAAAATCTAAAAATATAACAAAAAAAATCAAAGAAATCAAAGAAAGAAAGAAACATTAAACTCAGTTGTTTCTAAAGGTAATCCATCCATAAAACAAGAAGCCTTTAACTTTTGATAAATTTTACCAAAAAAAAAAAAAAAATGCTCCAACAAATAAAAAAAATATAAAAAGACATTTAAACTGGGATGAAATTCACTTGAAATTGTGAGATGTGGCCACAAATCTGGATTTACGCCAAAATACTTCCCTTTTCTTTAAAAAAAAAAATCTGATTTTCACTTGAAAATAAAAAATGGTAATAACGACATTATATTTGCATTGATAAATAGTGAATAAAAAAACAGTAAAACTGTTATATACACAACATTTCGGCCGATGTGCCACCGGCCTTCTTCATGTGTTTTTTGTCGACCCTGGGGAACTTTGACTTTGTTAGGAAATCCAAATAAAGGGAAATAATGTGGTTACATCATACATATTAACAGTCCCTCAGCAAACAGATAATAACGAACATTAACACCTCTATTCATAATTAGTTTCTATTGAAGTAAAATCCAATGACGTATCTTACTACGTTATCATCTTACGTATATTGTATAGTTTCCCAATCTGAAATAGATTTTAAATTTTAAACTGAAACTTACTCTTTGAATTCATTTGCTCAAAAGACGGTAACGATCAGGAAATTGTTCTATCTTTCATGTCAAAGCCCCAACTTTCATATATACATATACATTTTTTTCGCGTGGACTAATGGTTAGAGTCGTAAGAAATGGACGCGTCGACCCGAGTTCAATTCCTGGACGAAGCTGCTTGTATTTCACATGGCGCTAATACCATGGGCAAGGTATGAATCCAATTCTCCCTCCAGCTCTGGGTAAATCGCAGGGAAGACTGGACTCTTTAACCATGGCTAGGTAACCAGTCTACGAGAAGAAAAACTCTGAATTCAAACCTGTTAAACTCCGCTTAAGAAATTGACCTTGTGTAACTTCCTACTCGTTGGTAAATATGTTTACACATTTTTTCTACCAAACTACCGCTACGAATCCAAAACCGAGTTGGTATTAAATTAGCCACTGAGGTTGATATGCCATAGAAACCAAACACACACACACAAACAGGGCTATGATTTGTTTTTTGTCGTTTATTACCGTGATTCAAAGTTTCACGGCACGCATAGTTTTCGACATCGGAAGACCATATTGTGTTTACTGAATTTTTCAGGAAGATTGCATCGAATTCAACTATACTGTTAAGATCTATCACTGAATCGTTTGCCGAATTCAGATTAACCCTTTAACAGGCAAATGGGTTTTCTAGCTCGTCTTTTTTAAAATCCTCTAAGATTTTGCCAATTACCCGTGTCCTTTCCCATCGAGAATGCCACCGCTGCCTTTTCGGTAATTCCAGAGAAGATCTTTATCGCAGTCCTTCAGGATCGTTCCAAGGATTTCGGAATGAGATCAAGCGTATTTTCTGGTGATATGCCAAATCCTTTTTTTTTTTTGGTGGGTAGGGGGGATTGGAAAGATCAAACAATTCCAACTTCTGATGCTTGGAAATGGATAAAATACAATCCGTTTCTTTATAAGCAATGCATCAACCATCAAACCACCGTAAGAAAAAAAGAAAAATATTTTTTCACTACTTGCAAAGGTTCGTAACTCGCGTGAATAATAAAAAAGACTAGAAAAAAAAACGTGCACGATTTAAATACCGTTAGTGTCCATGCTGGTAATAAGTATTACCCTAGAGTAGGAGGTGACACAGGTCACAAGTAAGAGACATACAGCGGGGGTCGAAGTCGTTTTAGTATATCCATTACTATTGAAAAACGACTCTCGCTGTATGTTCCTTACTTATTACCTTGTGTCACCTCTACTCTAGGGTATATACTTATACTGGTTAGGAAACTAGTCTCGTATATCCATTACTATTGAAAAACGACTTGTCCCTTACTTATGCCTTGTGTCCCTCCTCCTACTCTAGGGTATATACTTATACTGGTTAGGAAACTAGTCTCGTATATCAATTAGTTGAACTTGTTTATCTTTGATTTAGTTGGTTGGTTTACGCATGTAACCCACTGTGTTATTTTATGCTGAATAGGTTTTTATTTTATTCATTATGATGGATGCTCAATTTTTTTCCAACTCAATTTTTCAAAAACCTTTTAAACTCATTTTTTTTCTATTTAACCTATAGATGGGACCGTAACAGATACTACCACTTCGAGTCTGATTGGACCTGGGGAAAATAGTGAGGAGGTAGGAGAATGTGGAGTACCCCTTTATCACCATTACACCCAGGTTTACCGTAATCCGGAGTGATAGTACCTGTTAGGGTCCCATCTATATAAATAAAAATGAGTTAAAAATGTGTTTGAAAAATTGAGTTTGAAAGAGAAAAACTGAATACCCATCAAGAATGAATAAAAGAAAACGTATTCGGCATAAAATAACCCAACCAGGGTCGACATGCCGTAAAATCCAACTAACCAACTATTCTCCCTCCAGCTACGGGTAAATAGTAGCGTAAACTGACCCTTTATCTTTGTGTATTAACTAAGAAAAACTCTGAATTCAAACCAGTTAAACCCGTTTAAGAAATTGACAATGTGTCACATCCTACTCGTGCGGAGAAATAATATATACGAACATAATTTTCCAAAGCAATGAGGCGCCCCCTTAAAGTATTTTCAAATAAAAGTGATTTAACATAATGATACCTTGGAATTATTATATGCTACACTTTGATGCAGGTTTAGCTGAGTCGCTAGGGCGTCAGCCTAGGAACCACAAGGTTCGGTATTCGATGCTGGCTTTCATTAACTCAGTAGCACAATCCTGATCGGTATAGTAAAATGGAGAGCTGATGGTAGATGTGGCACATCACCTCACACGCAAAACCCATACCCCTGGTCAAGCGCTATTGAAAAGGGATAGACTCCCTCAATGATGTGATGGCGTGAAAACACTGGAAATGTAATTGTGAAAAGTACTGAAGAGATTTAAAAAGGAACGACAGAAAGAAAGAAAGAATCAAAAGAAGATATAAAGAAATGAAGAATCAACAACATTTATAAAGAAAGGAAGAATCAACAGAAGATATTAAGAAAGAAAGAATCAACAGAAGATATACAGAAGAAAGAAAAGATAAAGAAAGGAAGATCAACAGAAGATATAAAGAAAGGAAGAATAAACAGAAGATATACAGAAAGGAAGAAACAAAGATATAAGAAAGGAAGAATCAACAGAAGATATAAGAAGGAAGAATCAACAGAAGATATTAAGAAAGGAAGATCAACAGAAGATATAAGAAAGAAGAATCAACAAAAGATATAAAGAAGGAAGAATCAACAGAAGATATAAAGAAAGAAGAATCAACAGAAGATATAAAGAAAGAAGAATCAACAAAAGATATAAAGAAAGGAAGAATCAACAGAAGATATTAAGAAAGGAAGAATCAACAGAAGATATAAAGAAAGGAAGATAAACGAAGATATTAAGAAAGGAAGAATCAACAGAAGATGAAGATATTAAGAAAGGAAGAATCAACAGAAGATATTAAGAAAGGAAGAATCAACAAAAGATTAAAGAAGGAAGAATCAACAAAGATATTAAGAAAGGAAGAATCAACAGAGATATTAAGAAAGGAAGAATCAACAAAGATATAAAGAAAGGAAGAATCAAAAAGATATAAAGAAAGAAGAATCACAAAAGATATAAAGAAAGGAAGAATCAACAGAAGATATAAAGAAAGGAAGAAAAACAGAAGATATAAAGAAGGAAGAATAACAGAAGATATAAAGAAAGGAAGAATAAACAGAAGATATTAAGAAAGGAAGAATCAAAAGATATAAAGAAAGGAGAATCAACAGAAGATATAAGAAAGGAAGAATCAACAGAAGATATAAGAAAGGAAGAATCAACAGAAGAATAACAGAAGAAGATCAACAGAAGATATAAAGAAAGAAGAATCAACAGAAGATATAAAAAAGGAAGAATCAACAAAGATATAAGAAAGAAGAATCAACAGAAATATAAAGAAAGGAAGAATCAACAGAAGATATAAAGAAAGAAGAATCAACAAGATATAAAAAGGAAGAATCAACAAAGATATAAAGAAGAAGAATCAACAGAAATATAAGAAAGGAAGAATCAACAGAAGATATAAAGAAAGAAGAATCAACAAAGATATTAAGAAAGGAAGAATCAACAGAGATATTAAGAGAGTAAGAAGAATCAGCAGAGGAAAGAAAGAAAGAATCAGCAGAGGACATAAAGAAAGAAAGAAAGATCAACAGAATGCACGAAGAAAGAAAGAGAAAGAAAGAATCAACAGAGGATCTAAAGAAAGAAAGAAAGAAAGAAAGAAAGGAAAAAGAAAGAAAAGAAAGAAAGAAAGAAAGAAAGAAAGAGGGAAGAATAAATCAAGAAAGGACAATCAGTCTCATAAAATATGAAAAGACGTAAGGACAAATGTAAAGAATAACATATCGTGATACTTGAATGTAGCAATGATTGCCCAGTGTCCTTGTCACTGTGAAAAAAATTTAAGAATATCATCACACAGAAGTGCTTTTCAAACAGTCATGCATAAAGAGCATGTTCACGGGCAATCACAGATGAAAGTAAATACAGCTTCGCATTCGAGCCCTAACCAGGGAGCAAAGAGTGAATAATGTAACCCTTAGAAACATCCGTAACCCTATTCAGCAAGAAATAAAAGAAAAGAAAAGGATTGAAAAAAAAAGATTCTACGGTTTTTATCGTTCATTCTTGGGGATATTCCTTTCATTGAACGTCTCATACGACCAAAATCCTTTTTTTTTTCGTTTTCATTCTTGTCTTTCTTTCATATCCAGTCTTTTCATTCATTCATTCATAATTCATTCATTCATGCTTTCATTCCGTTTCATTCTAATATCCCATGTTTCCATCAGTCTCCAAGATGGTCATTTACTCCTTTGTAGATCGATTTCAATCTGTTCCCTCATGATTGATTGATTGATAGATGACTTCACTTGATTCATTCATCAATTCCTTTCATCATCAATTCTCATTCGACTGTATTTATCGATACACTCCTACACAACGACACAACTTAGTACGAGTATGGATCGAAATTTCGACTCCTGTTTCGATGCATTTGAGTTTTTTTTTATCTTGACACATACATGTCTTTTGTAGTCAATCCGTTCATTTTCCATTTAAACCACCCCAATTCCTTTTACACTTGTACTAAATTTTAGACACAGATTACTTGTGTAATGAACAATTAAACAACAACAAAAACAAACAAAACATAACTGATAATAAAATAAAAAAAGAATAAATTAATATCCGGCAATAATTAGTATTATTCGGACTATTGTCCTCATCTTTATTGTCATTATACAACGTTTTGGCCGATGTGTCCTCCGGCCTTCTTCAGGTATTTCTTGTCGGACTCGGGAACCTTTTCGAACTCGGGACAGATAAAATTAAAGATGAGGACAATAGTCCGAATAATCCAAATAATATTGATTATCAAGCTTCATCTAAAAATTCAGAGAAATATCCGGCAGTAAGTCAGAGATTTCATATAGATATGAATTCTGGGTAAAAAAAAAACGAACCTAATATAAGCAACAAAGTAAAAGTCATAATGTCATGTTTGTTAATGGCTCTCATTAGAAAATTTAAAATAAATAGGATTTTGTATTCTTAGACAAATAGATCGTATCAACGCATAAATATGCTGAAAGAAAAAAGACATAATGACACGCATGCGCATTAACAGGCAAACATTCGGAGTCTCCTATACAGAATCCGAAGCACACGGCCACACTACTCGTTGAAGTCTGCAATGTATAGTAAAATATCACTCAGCCATAAATATCAGGCTAACCAGTTCAAAGGATTTAACAGTGTTTCTTTATATATGGAAATACGGACCATTCATAACATTCTTCTTCAATTCTTGATACGTGATACAAAGCAAATAAGGGATTCGTGATAATCGTTCTTCATTAAGTATTTACAACAAAAACAATACAACGGTGTCTCGCGTGGTGTAACGGTAGACCATTACTAATGAGTTCGAGTCTCACTGGGTGACCTATACTTTACGCCTTGTGCCACAACTAAGCAAAGTAAATAACTACTAAAAAAACAATTCTTAAGATTCTTTCTTACACTTTTCCTTTCTTTAAAAATGTCATGGTAAGTTATTTCTTTCTCTTTTTTTTCTTCAAAGATAAATTTTCTGGATATGGTGGTGTCTTAGTCTTTTTTGTATATATTCTACCATTTATTTCAATTGTAGACCGATTTGGATATATAGGTTTCTGCTGATATTTGTTTTAGGGATTGCATATTACAAGATTATTCCATGATTTTGTCCCCACCTCTGGGTTAATCTATAATATTTCTCTCTGCATCGTTTAGATAAGAATTATACAATTAATTTCAATAATTTAATCTAGTTTGTTTAAGAAGCCAGAATTTTCAACTATTAAAAAGAATATGTTATCTGTTATTAGTTTATTTACTGCTAAATAGTCGTCAAATTATTCGATACCGTCCCTCGACAATTTAGTGTATGACAAGCACAGGGATCTGTGTGGTAAAGTATATATATTTACCAACCCCTCCGCACGAGCAGGATGTGACACAAGGTCAATTTCTTAAGCGGAGTTTAGCAGGTTTGAATTCAGAGTTTTCCTTCTCCTAGACTGGTTGCCTAACCAAGGTTAAAGAGCCCAATCTGCCCTACTATTTACCCATAGCTGGAGGGAGAGTAGAATTCATACCTTTCCCAAGGGTATTAGCGCTAAGTGAAATGCAATTTCCACGTCCAGGATTTGAACTCGGGGTGACGAGTCCATTTCCTATGACTTTAATCATTACACCACGCGATTCTACTGTGTGGTAAAGTATAGAGTATGGTAGGTTTGACGCTCCACTCCAGATGCCAAAAACAATCTCGTTGGTCTAGTGCTAGTGAAAAGGGGATAGACTCCATAACTGCTTAGGTGATACCGATTTTAGGCCACCCCGACGACTTTACTTTACTGCTAAATAAAAAAAAACAATAAGTAAACTTCTTTAAGCGGTCTAATTCCATAATCTTTTTCCAGAATTATTAAATGTTAATAAAGATTATGTATAAGCCTAGCTTGCATAGAAACTGACTAAATAGAATAGTCTTTGAATATGTTAATGCTTTAATGAGAGTTATACTCTTCTGTGTGTCATTTATAACTTGGCACCGGACCAGATGTATGGAACATCAAGCGACAATGCAAACCCAGTAGAAATAGTATGTTCTTAAAGCGGGCTATTACAACACACGAGGCGATATGTTACAAGCGTTGACCAATAACGAAGAACGATGTGACAAAAACTTCTTCTGGGAATCCTAGTTGGTTGGTTGGATTTTACGACGTGTCAACCCTTGTTGAGATATTTTATGCTGAAGATATTTTGTTTGATTCATTCTTAATGAGTATTTAATATTTTTTTGTCTAAAGACAATTTTAAATACAATTTTACACTCTTTCTATTTAACACATAGATGGGATCGTATCAGATATTTTCACTCCGGTTCAGTGTGCTCCTGGAAATAATGGTGATGAAGGGATACTCTACACACCAAAGTTCCCTAATTGGAACTTCATCATTAGATGAAATTTAACCACATACACCAGTCACCCTCAGCCACCACCTTCAAACATCTTATTATAATGGAGATTGTGGGTTTGTCTGTCTGTAACCGAAACTATATTACTATACAAGTCACAATTCCTTTAGTTATTTACATCATATTCTCCATGATTTTATTTTTATTTAAACCTCAATTATTAATAAAATTGTTTTACATTACTTACACTGTTGACCATATCTACATACGAATAACATGCAATTGTATTTATATATACAACAAAATAGAGGTTTACAATATGAATGGGAAGGCTAATTTGCATATTGATCTTAAAAAATTGATTTTAATAAATATATGCTTAGTATTATTGATTTCTAATTGTTTGATTTTATCTATTGAATATGAGCAAAAATCTCGGGGATAAATCTTAAAAGAAATCCCTTAACAAGAAGAAATAACTGTAATATTATTCTTTACTTCATATTTTAACTAAACAGTTTAATTAGGAAAATTTACCAATGAAAGACGGGAGTAACGGAAATGATGGAAGAGTTAGTTTCAAAGTTGTTCTATTTTTCAATCATACCCCCTCTGTTCAAAATCTTTTTATCTACATTTTTATTCAGTTTCATTAGCCTTTCTAATTTAATATGATATTTTATTATAAAATTTAACTAAAATACTTGCACCCGGAGGGTGCATATATTTGCTAGTATATATAATACCAATGATTTGGGATCTGCTATAAGAGCAATAGAGTCGGGAAAATCATATGGTTCTAGGGCTTGACATGACCAGCCGATTGATCGGAAGGAATCTCTTCGACCGATATTCTAGCCTAAGTAAGGACCAAAGTGGAATGTAGCATGTCATAGACTGCTTAGTCACCAGGATTCTAGTCGCTACCAACAGGCAACAGGTGGCCCGATTGAGGAGATTTTCCACCCGCAGAGGTACTATCGGTATATTCTACAGTCCCACCGGACAGGGAGTCATAGTACCGTTTCCTTGGTGCTTTTCTCTCACCATATCCGGTCAAAAGTTCCCCGCACATGATCCTGGACAGATGGTGATTCACACACACACACACACACACACACACACACAACACACACACACACACACACACACACACACACACACAGCCTGCTTGAGGATCCAATTTCATATATTTTCTATAAATACTACTTTTTGAAAATTGATATATAGTAAATTGGGGCCCTGTATAATATATTCGTAGGTGGGTATTTTTTTAAAGTCCTCTTTCCGTTTTCTTTTCTTTTTATGATTTTTAAATAACCATGTTTTAGAATTTTGATCTTCCTCCATCCTTTCTTTTCCTTCCTTCCTTTATTTAGCGTGATTTCCTACATCTTTTTTTCTGTTAGGTTTGCCTTCCTAAGTTTACTTTACTTAAATATCCATCTTTCTCTTATACTCCATACTTCTTTTCCTCTTCCTCCCAATCTAAATTGCTTATGGTATTACGAAAGAACAAGACCCCCCCCAAAAAAAATACCGTTACGAGGACACGGCAAGATATGATTGTATTCGCTTTTCAACGCTCAATCAAATTCACTCTTTAATGTATTCATCTTTTAAGAATTTATCATTCCTTTTTTTTCGGACTCAGAGGAAGAAATTAATTAGAGGCTGGGAGATATTTTAAAAAAAAAAAAAAAAAAACTTGTTCGAGCAGATCCTGTAGACTCTATTCACGGAATTGACATCATCTATCCCGATGGCCAAGCGCTTAACTATACAACCACCATTCATCGATTCTATCGTCTGTAATTATCCATTTTTTTTTCTTTCGTCCTTTTTATTCAAGCGCCATTTTTATTTTTTTGTTACATATTTTTTGCTTCTTTTTTTTACCCCCCCCCGCCATCAGAAATACTCCGCTTCATCTTTTATCAATTTGTTACAGTTCAGATTTTATTGCAAGTTTCCTTTTTAGTATTTATTCCTTCTCGTTTTTATTTCTCATCGAATTCTTACGTCTTTTCTTCAATCCATCATTTTTTTTTTACATCTTTCTTCTCTTGATATTTATTCAAATGTCGGTTCACTTCTTCTCTCACTAAACATTATTTACTATTTCTTCTGTTTTTTTTCCTACTCACTGCCTGCAGCCTTGTACCCTTCCTCAGCTTTTCAATAAAAGTCAATAAATGAGCCTAGCCTCATCAGATAGCCTATTACATAATGACTAAGAAAACAAACTAGAATAGAGAATTTTCCAAGTTCTTCTCTCACTAAACATTCTTTGCTATTTCCTCTGTTCTTTTTACTTACTGCCTGCCTTGTATCCTTAACTTTCTACCAGAACTCAATAAGTGAGCCTAGCCTCATCAGATAGCCTATTACATAAAGACTAAGAAAACAAACTAGAATAGAGAAGAAATGTGTTTCTTTTCCTTTGTTTTATAATACTAGTAAATATCTCATCGTCGAACACACCCTCATAAAACCTTATATATGATAATAAATAATAACGGAAAAGCAATCAAATACAATAAAATATATATATATATATATATATATATATATATATATATATATACAAAGTGTGTCATAAAAGTATCGAGATTGAAGCTGTATTCACCAAGATAGAAATGAACAATGAATGGAACATTAATTTTGTCAGAAGATAAGGTGTGTCAAAAAGTTAAAAAAATCTCTACACTTTTTGACACACCATGTATATATTCATTTTTCAATTATTACGTCTGATTCTCAAATTACAATTACCTCCTTTTTTTACAGTTATATAATTTCAAGTATTCCTATCTAACACTAATAATTTACAAGCAGCTATATGATAATGAATCATATAATGATCCAAAGTAAACAATTATGGCTTCAACTTTGGTTTGGTTTGTTTTCTTTCACGGCATGTCAACCTCGGTGGTTATTTAATGCCGACAAAGTTTTGAAATAAATTTATTGTTAATGTATACTTAATTAGAAAAAAATATATGTCATTGGCAATTCAGTCTCGAAAGACTATGTTAAAAGTTTTTGTGTGCTCCTGAAGTTTCAGCGCTCCTGTGACTATGAAGTCCTATGTTTGAGAAACATTCTCGACCACAGATTTTGCATTTGTAGGTTGTCCCTGTATATGATGATGTTCCGATGCTTTGTTGCCGTTGCTTTCTTATGGACCTCTTAGCTTCATGATGTTGTATCAGGGTGACTTCTGACATGTACAATCCTCTATGGAGATTCTGCCGCCACCGAGGACGGTCTTGAGCCAAATTTTCCCAGCTGGAAGGGACAATGCCAAAGCACCTGAGATCATTTTTGCAGACATCCTTGAATGCAGTAGAAAAAAATATATATATATACATATAGATTCTAGGATTTGACATGACCAGCCGATTTCATTGATCACTGGCCGTAGCTTAACCTGACTATTATTATCTTATTATCTCATTTAATACTGCTTGCTAATTTTAAAAAGGGATAAAAAGGTTATTACTGCATTCGATCTATCAGAAAATATATGACTCAACTGATTAGTCTATCTATCTATCTATCTATCTATCTATCTGATAAACGCAAGTCTGTGAAGTTGCGGGGTCTCTCGGAAATACAAGGTGAGTAAAAAAAAGTATCGAGATTTTTGTACTTTTTGACACCTTGTATTCCAAAAGAAAAAAAAAGAAAGTCCGATTCATTTATTTTTTCAGAATACAAGGTATGTCAAAAAAGTACAAAATCTTGATACTTTTTTGACACACCTTGTATATGACTCAACTGATTAGTCTATCCTTTAAAGTTAAGCCTGTCCTTTCCAGTGCATAGACAGAGAGAAGTCATGTAGTTGCGGGATCTCTCGGAAAATACAAGGTGAGTCAAAAAAAGTATCAAGATTTTTGTACTTTTTGACACCCTGAATCCACAAGAAAAAAAAAAAAGAACGTCCGATTCATTAATTTTTTCAGAATACAATGTGTGTCAAAAATGTACAAAAATCTTGATACACAAAAATGACTCAACTGATCAGTCTATCTATCAGTTAAAGTTAAGTCCGTCTTTCCATTGCATAGACAGCAGAGAGGTTATGCAGATACGGGATCTCTAGCAGAAGCTTTACCTGAACAGGAACAAGGAGTCTAGACGCTTACCGATTCACTACGCCCCCTACCGGTCCAATAAAATAAAAGGAACTAATTGTTTAAAGGAAATTGAAAAATATAAGAATCGCCATTAGAGCGAGCAATTGATTTACCAGAGACGAAACTGGCGCCCGCGGCACAAGTTACAAATCTTATAAAGACGGAATGAATGATTCATTCGTTAATAATTGGGTACAGTCGATTTATTCGATTTGAAAAGTAAACTCACCCCCGCCCACTCCTCTCGGCAAAAAATGTTTTTTGAACTAGCATATAAAAATGAATCCACTTAGGAAGTTATTCAAAAATTAAATAGAGCACATATATGAATTCCTTCCATTAAAAAAAGATATTGGCAAATATTTCTGTAAGCGTATCATAACCAATTCATTGATGTTTTATAATTATGGCATTAATAAAACAATTTGTGTGCAGTCTTCGGTTTGAGGTTTAAAAGAAAAAGGAAAAAAAAACTTCAGAGAAAGGGGGAGAGAGGGGGCGCCGTGAGATGGAGAGTGACGGAAAATAATAGATAAATATATTGGAAAAGAGGTAGGTAGAGAGAACGGTACGAGTAAGAAAAAGTGGTGATTATATATATATATATATATATATATATATATATATATATATATTCACTATATATATTTCTATAGGTAGGTAGAGAGAACGGTACGAGTAAAAAAAAGTGGTGAATATATATATATATTATATATATATATATATATATATATATATATATATATATATATTCACCACTTTTTTTTACTAGTACCGTTCTCTCTACCTACCTCTTTTCCAATATATTTATCTATTATTTTACTGGGAGGTATTCATAACACTGGTTTAACTAGGGCACACACACATACCCCTCTTTCCCCATTTTTTGTGTCCCCCCCAAACTCTCTGGTTTACCCCCATTCGTTCTTATTAATTTCTTTACATTCTGACAATTAATTGTCACCGGTGTATACTTGAAAAAGTAACGGTCAAAAAGGCCTTCGTATCCCCTTTATTTTATATTTTATTTCATAATAAAATATCACCTCCCTATTAACATATGATTCCTCTACTTTTAGTAGTTTATAAGTTTTCATGTACCAAAAATCTATTTATATATATATATATATATATATATATATATATATATATATATATATATATATATATGCAGAATATGGTTACTTGAGGACTGAAGAAGATTTCAGAAAATCTGAAGTATGTATTGCAGAAATAGAATTTTAAAAAATCTTTTAAAAATCATAATTCTTTATGCGGACCTTCTTTTCTATAAAATTGTAATTGTCTCCCATTTGACTCATAACAACATACACACACCGTATATATATATATATATATATATATATATATATATATATATATGCGCAGAGTATGTAAAAAAAAGTACCGGGATTTTGTACTTTTTGACAAGTTGTATTCTGAAAAAAATTAACGTTACATTTATTGTTCATTCCTATCTTGGTAAATACAGCTTCACTCTCAATATATTTATGTCATGGTGAAGCACCCACGAGTTGTCTAGCCACACCTCTCTCGTTTCTTCTTGTGCATTGAACGAAGCAAACGCCGTAGTATCTCTTTGTAGACATGCTGGTTGATTGTCTGACCCAGTGGCAAGAACTCACAGTCGACGATGTCCCTTACATTGAATTTTTCTGACATACTGGAACTTTTCTGACAAACCTCGTAGTTTATAAAAAAAGTAATTAAAACCGTTTCTTAAAGTATTAAAACCCTAAAATAGGGATTAAGGATATAACTTGTAGTTTGGATTGAAATAATATATATATATATATATATATATACATATATATATATATATATATATATATATATACATATATATATACATACATATATACATATATATATACATGTGCATCATGATTTATATAACTAATATGTATTGCATTATAATGTATCATATATATATAGTAAAACAGAACGCTGCTAGTCAAACGCATATATCAATTTTACTCATTTTCAATTTTGAAAATAATCAGAAGCATATATATAAGACTCAAAAAAGTCTGATGTAAAGTCATATGTATATATATATATACATATATACACATATATATATATATATATATATATATATATACATAATATATATATACATATATACATATATATATATATACATATACATATATACATATATATATATACATATATATATATATATATATACACATATATATACACACATATATATATATACATACATATATATATATATATATATATTATATATATGACACCAGTCCTGGAACTTTTCTGACATACATCGTATTGACCTCAGAAACACATTCTATTCAAAGAAGCACTATTTTCAATGTAAACCAGTTACATGTGCGAAATCCGCTACCAGCAGTTTAAGGTAGGACTTCAGAAAATGGAGATCCGCTGCGAGCGGTTCAAAGTAGGAAATAAGTTAATTTTACTGCCGGTATTCAATGATATTTTATCTATGTTTGTTAGCTAATCACTTCAAGAATTTATAGGCATTTTTTGTTTTTGCTTTTGTTGTCATTTTCATATATGATTATCATTTGGTGTTATTCCAACAATAAAATATACCTCCTACCCGAAGACGATCAATAGATATTATCAAACGCGCGGGGGAGCAGAACTAAGGACACCTCCTCTATCAACTGAAGCACGTGTGTTTAATAATCGAAAACATCCACTATAGATCATTGCTACACTTGAAATAATTCTTGGAGCGAAGGCGCCTCCCGTGGTGCAATGTTTGTTGATTTAGGCTAACAGATCATTGCTCGTGATTTCTATTCTCACTGGGGCTCCCATATTTATGACCTTGTGCCAAACTAAGCGAAGCATAATGAATTACACCGCATAGTGCAATGCTTTGTGAAATAGGTTTGAAGATCATTGGTACTGAGTTCGCTTCAAATTGGATGCTCCACACATCTGACCTTGTGCCAAACAAAGCAAAGCATAAACATACTTTCTATTTGGTTTCATATAAATTATTAGTTCTGTCGAATGGGGTTTCAGAATACACCGACTTCACCTCCGCAAAGGGTAAGACCCCTCCAATGGGGTGACCTGCTGGCCGTAGGCAGTAATGCTGATAGCTTTGGATTTAGTGCGTTCTGGGACGCACATATTTGCTTTGAATGAGTCCTCAGGAAAATTTAAGGGTCCCATCTAAAGCCGTCTAACTTCTACCTTATAATATATCCTGTATAATCAGTTTCTAAGAAACTATTGAAATCTATTTACAGTTAGCTTGAAATGGTGAGGGAAGAAAAAAGAAAAACACTGGGACGCATGGATACGATTTTACTGTGTTCTTTTTGATTCTTGTGCGTTAGGGAGGGACGCAGGATGCGTACCTATCAGCATATATGCGTGTGTGCGAGCCATTATGCTTAAAGATGAAATCTCGGTGCCTAAACAGTCCATGACATGCAAGAGTCCACTTTGGCCCTTACTTAGGCTAAGCGGTTGGACCCCCCCCCTCCGATCAATAAGCTGGTCACGTCAAGCCCTAGAAACTATATGATTGACCCAGCTTTTGGTCCTTAAGGAAAGCTATAATCATATATGTGCTAGAAAGCGGTGAGGGTCTTAATATCGTAGGTATCACGTCAAGCTCTATCCGACGGTAAGGCTCCAATTCTGGATCTCTAGAGAATGTGGAGTAACCCTTCATCTCCATTACTCTCAAGTCCACTTTGAAGTTGAATGGTAGTACCTGTTAGGGTCCCATCTATGGGTTAAATGTAAAAAACGAGACTAAAAAGTGTTTAAAATATTGAGTTTAAAAAAATTGAATAATAATCAAGAATGAATAAAACAAAGATCTTCGGCTTAAAATACCCCAACAAGGGTTGACATGCTGTAAAATCCAACCAACTAACCAACCATATAAACTATGGCCACAGTAGGATGTGTAAACAATGCGAGTGAAATGATACTGAATCACGATTTTCCAGATTCCCAATTTCTAGCAAGTTCATGAAAAAGCAATATATCGATGATTCTCTATGTATATATCGTAACAACCAAAGTAAAAATATACACATATGCCCGACTATAGGCTTTTGTAAAATGTAGGTGTGTAAGTAAGTTTACAATTGTACTGAGAGCTAAGGCGTATACCGATTGCATTGTTTGAGTCAACATGCCTTTAAAAAGTATTCTAAATCCTGACATTTGTGTGTGTTCGTAAATGTAGGTTAGACACAACTCGCTTGTTATATTTTTAGCTAGTAAGATATATGGATAGGTGGTTGGTTGGCTGGTTGGTTGGATTTTACATCAAGATTTTATAACGTTTTTTACCTTCTTTTTAAACACGTTTTTTTTAAACTTATTTTTCTATTTAACCCATACATGA
>CM042152.1:43006341-43018841 GCA_023376005.1 Doryteuthis pealeii | reverse complement strand
ACATCTCTTTTTTTTGCGAGGGAATCATTTCTTCTTATAATTTTTACAATTAAAAAAAATAATTTTGCATCATACAATAAAGTCGTCGGGGTGGCCAAACGTCGGTATCAACCAGACAGCGAGGGAGTCTATCCATTTGTCACTAGCGCTAGACCAACGAGATTGTTTTTAGCGTCGGAGACGGAGCGCCACACCTACCATCAGCTTCTCGCTTTACCGCACAGATCCTGTGCTACTCATACACTGAGTTGGCGAGGACCGGTATCGAACCAGGAACCTTGATTTTCTCAGATGTACAAACACTAATCTGGAGGGATTATTTTTTTTATTGCGGCTTTATTTTGATGAATGCTTTTGGTGTATTGTTGCATACTGGCATCAAATTCTATATCTTGTATAGCGGCTTCAAATTCACGGCCCTGCTTCGTGTATCTACATACTTAGCGGGTATCGTCACTAACCCTAGACGATATATGTAGTGGTCGCTTAATGAAATCTACAACATGCGTATAGTAGGAGTTTTGACTTTATTTCTCTCATCGGCTGTACGTGGTATGGGTGGCGGTCACAATGACTACTACTACTGCTGGGATGTTGAGGTAAAGGGGTGGCTGAACCTCACTGCACGCTGGCAGCGATGGCCCGTGGCGACGGTCGCTCCTTGTGCTCTGTTCGCCGTCTCCTGTCTGACTGTCCAACCGACTCTCACGACTCGACCCTATGGCTTTTGTATTAACGACACGCCTACGCATCTTTATCTTTTGATCTGATAACGGACCTTTGTTATATATTTATTTATCCTTTCCCTGCTTCCTTGACCGGAAACCCTCTCTTCCGTTTTTTAACTTCTTTTCGCTTTTACCGGGAAAAAATCCTTTTGTCATTTTTTTCGTCTTTTCTTTGTTTAATTTAACCAGAAATTCCTATTTTCGTTTGTACAATATACAACAATATTTGAAATCTGCTGACGTAGAAATAAGACTGTAAAAAGTCAGTATTGTTTAAATGCGGACTATATTAAAGTGTACGCGAAATTTGAATGCTCAATTCCATCTCTTTTCTGAGTTATAGGTAGACACGTACATACCAAAACAGATAGGTGACCACTTAAGGAAGAGCACAAACTGTAAGCATCCTATATACCAACCCCTTTCCACATTAAACTGGCTACCATTTTTACTTATTCAATTTTCCCTTATATTTAATTACCTGTTGCCTTCTTGCAGGTAGATAGGATTTTAAAAAATAGGCTAACAAGATGAATGATAATATTAAACAAAGTTTTTTCTTATTCTAATGTCTATATAACAATAGATATGACAGGAAAGGAAATGAGAACGACATGCTCCATCTATCTATGTATATATAAAGGGCAGTTGGTATGTATGTATATATGTTCCGTGAAACTACAAAAATAAAATAATGACAAAGTAAATATATATACATATTAAATATCACCAGTTCTTGCTTTTTATACAAGAATCCTGAAGATTTGATTTATATTCATGAAGATATTCAAAAATTAGAATATACATCGAAATAGCATTGAAATTCTACTTAAAAATGTCCAGTATTGGTAAATCTCTAAGTAAACAAATCAATAGACTTGGGGTTTTTACCCTCCAACCGCTACCCAGCAAAGTTGCAAATCGGTCGGAAATTAAAACATATTACAGGGTGACCCAGAAAAAACAGAACCCAAATTAATTATTTATTTTCCAATAAACTAACCCTAAATCCCAACCCCAATCCTAAACCCTAACCCTAACCCCTCTAGTTAAAATTACCAGTTTTATTACAAGATTTCTGGGTTCTGTTTTTTTCTAGGTCACCCTAATTTTCCGACCGATTTGCAAGTTTTGCCGAATGTATGTATTTATCAAGCTGAATATCCCAACAAATCTTAGTACATAACAAGTATAAGTGAAGAAGAATACGCACGAACAAGTTCGATGAACACTTATTAATAGTAGTTGTAAACTAGATGATGGTGTATGTTAGACGAAGTATGACTTGGCAAAGAAGAATTATGGTGTTCGAAAAAGCACATACACTACACTCTGATCCTAGGTAGAAATTCTGAGAGCAACTTATTCATCTTAAAAGTGCAGAGTCAACTGATTCGAGGGAGAAACATTGATGAATACGAAAATAATTCCGATATTTTAAGCGAAACTAGGTGGACTATTTTAAAAGAGGATTGTAGTCCCAAGACAGACAGGCACAGACATAATATATATATATATATATATATATATATATATATATATATATATATATATGGGTTTATAAATACATGCAATATCAATTTGAAAACTACTAATGTATATATAATAAGTATATTGCACATTCCACAAAATTTAACAGTTCGTTTGGTCGCGTTTGCTTTCAGTGCAGTGATATTTATAACCCAGTGAGCAAAGTGGATATATCAGCGCAATATCTTTATTATATTTGCATTGACAGCGTACTATTATATATATATATATATATATATATATATATATATATATATATATATACCAACCTGGTGGTTAGGGATTGCCTGATAAAAATCGGCCGGGTTTCGATACCGGCTGGAGGTAGCCTGTTAAGTCTAATCGCACTGAGGAAACGGGATACATCGAAACGGGACTGCCTGATAATATATCATATAATAATAATAATAATAATAATATATATATATATATATATATATATATATATATATATATATATATATGTATATATAAGTTGCAATAGTGTTCAGCGGCGCCTGGTTAATAGGGAGAATCAACCACCATAGAACAACTATATATATATATATATATATTATATATATATATATATATATATATATATATATATATATATATACTATAATAAATTAACAGAAAATATGAAGAATTAACACAAAAAATGCTTAATTTCTTTATGCTAATTCAGTTATAAACATAAAATATTCGAATTATGAACGCTTGATATCTTACCTAACGTTTCCTATGGAGCATGCAATCATTAGACGTATATATATATATATATATATATATATATATATATATATATATATATATAAAGGGTGCTATATTTAGTAAACTGTGCTGAATATCATGGATAGAGGTTTTATATCTAAGTGAAGGTATGGACAGGGAATCAACGGCGTCTGGTTCCTGACACTTTTCGCCTATGTGATCTTCAGCCCAAGCTTTTGGGTTGAAGATCGCATTGGCGAGAAACTGTCAGTTATCAATTACCGTTGACTCCATATCCACACTATCTAATATATATATATATATATATATATATATATATATATATATATATATATATATATGGCTTGGGTATAGGTAAGATTTTGACGCCTATATATGAGTAATAATTTTGAAACATTGAGATTCAAACACAATTGTAAGGACATGCGTGACAGTTTGCTTCAAGAATAAACTCCATAAAAAAGATGGTCTCTTGATTACTAAGGAAATCATGACCTTACGCGAAATCAACGTATACACGAATACATATGGTACATCTGTCTATCTATACATATATAAAGGGCAGTTATGTTTATGTATGTATATCTGCCGGAAGCTCAGAAATTAAAACAATTAACGACAACATAATATATATATATATACACATTCACTATCACTAGATCTTGCTTTTTGAGCAAAAATAATGAAAATTATATGTATATTCGTAAAGATAATTAAAGATAAAATTCAAATAGTAACAGAATGTAATTTTCTTTTTGCATTTAATATTCTAAATAGGAGACAACAATATTTATTTTAAGAGTGTATGTGCACTTTTTTCCTGATGCGAGGTCTTTTTTTGCATAGAGATTTTAATGGGACATCCTGCGAGGATCCTACTCATGATCCAATTAATGACAACATAAATATATATATACACATTCACTCTCACCAGATCTTGCTTTTTGAGCAAAAATAATGAAAATTTGATTTATATTCGTAAAGATAATTAAAGATAAAATTCAAATAGTAACAGAATGTGATTTTCTTTTTGCATTTAATATTTTAAATAGGAGACAACAATCTTTCTTTTCAGAATGTGCACTTTTTTTTTTGATGCAAGGTCTTTTTTTGCATAGAGATTTTAATGGGACATCCTGCGAGGATCCTACACATGATCCAGTAATAATGGATCTACAAGACTAACTTTTTTTGAACCCTCCCCCACAGGCAATGCTGGGTAGCCGCTTCTAGTGATAAAATAAAGAAATATGACTTACCACAACGAAAATTCCACTTGAGAAACTCCAATGATGTTTGAATCGATATGTGAATGTGAAACTTGAAAGGTAACAGCCATAATTGTTTCCGGAACCCTTTTTATTTTATTTTAAGTGTGTCAATGTGTGTATGTATTTTTACGTGTTCATATATCAGTGTTTGTGATTTTCATGTATACTCGTGTCTGTATTTGTTCTTATGCATATAAATAGATATATGTATTTATATAATATGTATATAAATATATCATATATATATACACTAGTGTTAGTGCCTGTATTGTAGTCTCCTTTTGTAAATATTTCCTCCAACGCCACGTAACAGCTCGCAGCCAGCCGCTTCACAACGTGCTTCGGTCTTCCTTATAGTCGTCGCTGGGGCAACTGCAAAAAATAAATAACAAAAAGGGGAGAGTTAATATCAGAACGAGGCTGGTGAAGACAACTAACAACCAATCAACCACAATATACTAACCAAGCAACCTATTGGCTCGTTTGCCACCTGCCTGCCCATCCGACCCAACACACTAACCCATGTTCAGTTTTTTTACTATCATTTTTTTATATATTTTTCCCGCTTGATAGCCGCCATCTTTGAACAGCCCTCAAAGATGATACAGACTCTTCCGTTTTGTCTATTTTCTTGAAGTCCAGGTCACATCATTTGAACTAATAATTAAATCGTTTTTTTTTTTAATTGAAAAGTAAAGGATGAAGAAAGCGATCTGACGAAATGGGAATATTGAAATAAAGCTTGAAGAACGGAAGAAGAAAATGGCGACGAGGAAGGGGTGAATAGAAAATATTGCAGAGAAACAATTGAAGCAAAAAGAGAGGAAGAATTTTTCTTAGAATTGGATTCTTCTGTAAAAATGGATGTCAGAAGAGTAATACAAATTAAAAAGAAAAAAGAAAAGTAAAAAGAAAAGAAAAAAAAAGAAAGAAAGAACGTAGAAGAAAATAAGCAGAGAATTTTAAAGATGAACCAAAATCAAAAAAAAAAAAAAGGAGAAAGGAAAAAATATAAGAATAAGAAAAATTAAAAAATTATAGAAAAAAGTAATAAATGAAACAAACAAAAAATAACGGTGAAATAATTGTACGTAGTTTATTTAATAAATCACGAAAACAAAATTAGAAATAAAGAAAGAGATAAAAACTAATAATCAAGTACCACTTAAACTCGTCTATAGGTCGATTTCTGATGACCTAATTTCTAGGCCAAAAATTAACATCGACCTAATTGTGCTGTCAATATGAAAGGTATGGACTGCCATTGGAAATCTCGTCTTACCGATAAGATAAAGCGAGACTTTCTCCAAGTTGAAGCCGTATCAGTGCTACTGTACATCAGTTACACATGGACCCTAACGAAGCACGTAGAAAAAAGCTATATGAAATCTGGGTAATCTATGAGGAAGTACGTCCCGGTCTCCAGCCTCAAAAATTGCTACCCGGTGACTATCAAAATAACAACCCCAGCTCGTCGTAATTCTTGTTCATTTATCGTAATTTGTAATTCTTGTTTAGATATGAAGATGGATATATAGTTTGGAATAGACTGAGATAGATAGATAAACAAACAAAATAATATAGATAGATATGAACAAATGGAGATAGATAGATATTTTCGACAAGTAAATGTATTTTTTTTTTGTGGGGAGCGCATCTTTTTTGGTCGTAATTCTTGTTTATTTAAACTAAAAACAAGACATTAAACAAACATGAATAAAAAAAATTCTCAGTATTTAAAGTAATATAGATAAATATGAACAAATTGAAATAGATAGATATGAAGATGGATAGTTTTGAATAGACTGAGCTGGGTCGTTATTTTAATAGTCACCGGGTTGCAATTTTTGAGGCAGGAGACCGGGACACACATCCTCATAAATTACCGAAATCTGCACAAGGATGATGAGTGCAGCCTTGAACAAAGCCTAGACGTAGCAACCCACAATAAAACCGCTGTACGGTCATGTGACGTCTATTAAAAAGACATCCAGGTGAGGTGAACAGGAAGTACTTAACACTACTAGAGAAGCTAGGACGAACTCATAAGTAATGTTCTGTAGGCACATACACAATGTCATAATAGTGAGGGACGGCCAGTAAACTGCCACATCGGCCTGCTCTGTGCTGAGTCTAAATGCCACACAGAAGACCCGCCAGGGGTGATTGCCGAAATATTCATGGGAATCCGTTCTAACAGCATCACCTGATATATATATATATATATATATATATATATATATATATATATATATATATATATCCAGGGATGCGTGCTTTCAGAAATCTTCTGACGAAGGGATTTTTTCATCATGAAATATTAAGAGAGTAAAATAGAGTAAATGAACAACATTATAGTAGGGTAAATAGTAGCACAGACTGGGATCTTTAACTTTTTGTATGTAACCAGTCTAGGAGAAGGAAACCCTGATCTCAAAACTGTTAAACTCCGATTAAATAATTGACCTTGTATCACATCCTGCTCGTGCAGAGGGATTGGTATATATATATATATATATATATATATATATATATATATATATATATATATATATATATATATATCGACAGTTTAAAGAAAGGAGAAAAATATGAAAAAAACATACCGAATCGTAAGCAACTCCTGAAAAAAATCAGATGGTACTATAAAAATTGCCAAAAGAAAACTACTGTAAGAGTTTAAGTTAAATAGACTAAAGTGATCAATACAAAAATAGAGCTAATATATAAAGTCAAAATTATCCTGATGATCTGTTAGGAGAAACCTAGGTAAATATTCTGACTCATTAGGCTTACTTTATTATATATATATATATATATATATATATATATATATATATATATATATATGTAACTGGGGGAAGCTTGTTCAGCATTGAGCAGACTCAGCGCTGTTCGAATAGCCATTATCATCGATCAAATGTCATGACAGTGTTGTTCTCGTGGGTTCACACTCACTCACTAAACCCACTCACACACACACACCGCAACATGAAAATGACAGATTGACAAATGAGAAGTAGAAGGCGCCGTGGTTTCTAAAATATTTGTACTTGGCGTTTTTATTGTCTGAACAAGCACCAAAAGAAGAATAAAAAAAAAACATGTACTAATCAAGAAAATGCCCATTGTTTCCCTGATTAGGCGGGGGTCAGATATTTAAGCAGCAGGGATCTAAGTAATGTCCTTTCTGTTCAATTAGAAATTTGAGTTCACTAAACAAACGATAGACCGCGGAAAGTAAGTTCCTAAACTATGTCTAATGTTTTGCAATATATTGGTATGTGCTTTTGAAATATATATATATATATATATATATATATATATATATATATATATATAAAGGTAGGTCGTAAAAGTATCAAGATTGAGCTGTATTTACGAAGATAGAAATGAACGTTAATTTTTTCAAAATACAAGGTGGGTCAAAAAGTACAAAAATCTCGATATTTTTATGACACACCTGATATATATATATATATATATATATATATATATATATATATATATAATTTGGACAGAGGGGACGGTATAGAGCATTGAGCAGACTCAGCACTGTCCAATAGCGCTAAGACTTGTTTGTGAGTGGCGACCAGTCATGTTGAAGGACGGAATCCTAGTGTCTGAGTGTTGAAGGACGGAATCCTAGTGGCTGAGTGTTGAAGGACGGAATCCTAGTGGCTGAGAAGTACATGACATACAACATTCCACTTTGGCCCAAGGCGAGCGGCTGTAAAGGAGCCCTCCGATCAATCGGTTGGTCAAGTCAAGGTCTAGCGCCAATATTATTGTCCCGACGGTATGGCTCTTACGGCAAACCCCAACCATTTTATCATATATATAAAAGAAAACATCGACTGAGGATCTAAGTGTCCTGGGTATGTTTTTAAACTGGATCTAGTTTTGAGGAGAACTGCGAAGTCTTGAGGTAATTGTTAATTCCAACTGTATTAATTCTATCCGTTACGCCATGTGTCTAACCAAAATTTAGATTAACTAAATATTTACCTACAGGTTTGGTTTGTTTTGTTTTACGGCATATCAACCTCAGTGGGTCATTTAATACCGATAAAGTTTTAGAATAAACCAATTCTTAATTGATAATACAATTTTTTATAAATACATTTTTCTATTTAACCCATAGATGGGACCCTAACAGGTACTACCACTTGGGACAATCATATAGGTGCTAGGGCTTGACGTGACCAGCCGATTGATAGGAGGAAGCCTCTCCGACCGCCTGTCTAGCCCAAGATAGGACCAAAGTGGAGTATTGCATGTCATGAACTGCTCATCCACCTGGGCTCTATCCTTAAGCATCACGGGTCGCCACCCACGGCCAACAGGTGACCCCATTGGGGGAGTCTTATCCCTCTGCAGAGGTGCAGTCGGTGCATTCTAACGCCCCAGCCGACAGGGCGTTTACCTACAGAATATTCGCTTACAAAGAATTTATGCAAAAAAGGTAAGAAAAATGACATTAAATAACCCACAAGGGTTTATACGCCATTTAAAAATAACAACTAACCAATCAAAAGACCTGGACATTGAAATAGCTTACGATCTTCAAACACGGACCCAAAACAAAACGATTAATCTTGATACTTATTTCATGTCTATCCCGGCTCCTACCTAACCTTTTCAGTGTCTGTATTTTGTTTGGCTCGGGGCTGGTATTATACGTAGGTCTATTTTACTGCCAATAATGGGCCCTAGGGTGCTTTTTTGCTTCGAAAGTTACATGGCAATACAGAAAAAAAAGAGAATTTATTCACAGCAGCGCGGTTTGGCCAGAGAAATCAAAAGTGCTTCGCCGCTGCACCGGGCGTTTGATTATTAAGAAAGGAAAGGTTTAACACAAGAGGATGTTTTATTAATATCTGTGAGCTTTATGATGTCATCCATCATGTTTGGTGGGTAGCGGCTTGTCGTGATCAAATTGGCGCCAACGGTTAGCGTAGAGTTGGAGTAATGAGAGATACAGCTCATTAATTGGTACATAGATACCTCCGTTTCTCGACTCACTACAATACATGGAGATTTTATATATATATATATATATATATATATATATATATATATATATATATATATATATATATATATATATATATAGTTCAGCTCAGTCGGTAGAGCGTTCGGCTAGAAATCACATTCTGAAAGCGGGTTGGCAAATACATATGTGCTTACCTTTATTTATACGCATATATTTATTTTATATGTTTGTATGTATATATATATATATATATATATATATATATATATATATATATATTCCTTGACAACAAATACATATTTGTGTATGCATGGGTTTCTATCTATGCATGCGTGTGTGTATATGTTTAGTATAAAAAATTACTTGCTGTTTTTTGTTAGAGTGCTCATAATCAAAAGTGCTTTGAAGATTCTATGGCATATTGTGTTGTGTCCTATTAAAGATATTACACACACACACACACACACACACACACACACACATATATATATATATATTATATATATATATATATATAATATTTTCCGTCTGTGATTGGAAGTTCAATTGGCATCTTTAGTGAATACTAATTCGATATCAGACTTACATTTATAAACAAAATCACGTATTTTTGTGACGTTTTGCTGCAGCCTGAAGTAAATAGATGAGGATCATTTTTTGTATGAGAGGGCAACTAGCAAAATAAATAATGATAGAAAAATGTTAGAAAAAACTTTCTCTTTGTGTGTCTGTTAATTTCGTTGCAACACAGTGTATATTTATTTATCATCGAGTTTCAATATCTTTATTACAATAGATCTCATTCATTCACACACACACACACAATATATATATATATATATAAGTAAAAAGAGTAAAGTCACCAGGGTGGCCTAAAGTAGGTATCAGCCAGACAGCGATGGAGCCAATCCCCTTTTCCCAAACGCTAGACCAAGGAGACTGTCTTAGCATCTGAAATGGAGCACCACACATACTCTCAGCTTCTCACTTTACCGCACAGATCCCTCTGCTACTCTTACGCTGAGTTGGAGAGGGTCAGTATCGAACTGAGAACCTTGTGGTTCCTAGTCGGAAGCTCTACCGACTGAGCTAAACCGGTCCTATACAGTAATATCTTGACATACAAATGACCCCAACTAACGAGTTTTTTCGAGTTAAGAGCTGCCACTCGGTCGATTTTTTAATCGTGTTGCCTGTTAAAAATTGGGCTACGAGTGAGCTACAGGCACCTTTATGTGTTACATAATCTATGCATATATTATTGTCAACCCCCTGTATTTCTGAAGGGATGGCCCCTTTTCATATTACGGGCGGGACTTTCCATGGAATATTACAGAAAGCCCGCGAAATACGTGAAGTCACGTGGGACCCGGTTGGCTCTCAGTTTCAGCTTGGACGTCAGGCAGATAAGGCCTTTTTGCCTTAGCTGAAGTAAATAAAAGCTTACATAAATAATATGGTTTTGTGGTTGATGAATGTCTTGGCAACAAGACTGATCTAGAAGAAGAAATGAATTAAGTGCGACCGACCACCAAGAACAGAGAAATAGAAGACCAGACACGAAGTCCCCAAGACTAGGTCCAGATGCTAGGAGAAGAACGTAAGATACCAAAGATGAGCAGAAGAATAATAGAAGTAAGAAAGGAAAAAGAAGAATATATAACATATGTTAATATGTTCACTATTTGCGTTGCGCCAGACTAACAGGGTCAACTTAGGAAATACCTACAGGAAGATGAGCAAGTTTATCTCAGCTAAAAGAATATATTACTTCGGCGTTTACAGGGAGTCTTTGGGGGTCGGGTAATGACTAACGTGCTGGACAGCAACATCGTAGTAAGCGTTTCTGAACACCAGTCACATTATTACGTTCACTTTTGGACAAATAGCTCTAATAAAGATATTAACCGCCTCTCTCCACGGTATGGGTTAAATAGTGCTAGCCTCGTCCAGGATTTGAACTCGTCTCGTTGTGTCCATTTCGTCACGACGTTAACCTTTACACCACCATGCGCATCCATATATATGCATGTGTTCATAGATTTTTCTCTCTCACATTTCAAGATCGACTATATACATAAAAAAAAACAAAAAACAAAAAAACAGAAGCTGGCAGAATTATTATATTCAAAATATCGTAATAATTATTTTTCCTCAAACTAACGAAAGTCCTGACGAAGATCTATCGAAACAGATCGAAACTCTGCAGCGTAGGCGAAATAAACATTATTCGTTAATCAACTTGTGTTTTTTTAATTTTTTTACAATATTACGTATGTATGCATGTGTGTGTGTTATTTTGTTAGCAAGCTTGTTCTGTATTGTGAACTCACGTTGCTGTTATGGCCTTGTGCCAAACATGTGAGGTCAGCTTCAGAAATACATACAGGTAAGTGAGTAAGTTTATGTAAGCTAAAAGAGTATAAATTTTCCCGCCCAAACCCAATTTTTCTATTGTCTTATTCGATATTCGATATCTACTATTTCAGAACTGATCGCCAGGAACTATTGCCTGCAACTTTTATTTTCTTTTCTCTTTCGGTTTATACCCACGTATGCGTCTGCCTCTGAATTCAGAAAAGAACTAAAAGACAAAAAAAAAAAAAAAATAATAATAATTACTTCTGCTTTCTTATTAAAAGTACAATATCGAAATAACGAACTCAACTTCTTTTTTTTTCTTTTCGACCATTTAATATAAAATCCTCATCTGTTGTGATTTTACATTCAATCATCTCCTAATAAGACATTGTTTTCATTTCAATAGCGCCGTCATTAGGACCAAAATTCTCCAAGAGTTCAGTTCTGTGTCGAGCAATGCTAATAGCTTGGGAGGAAATCAGTGAACAACGTTTCCAATACGACTTGACCGGTCTGATCTCGATCGCAGACAACTTCCATTGAGCCGTCCGCCTTTGCGTAATTATGGTCGATGGAATGGAGGAGAACAGTTTTACTGAACGGTGTCCTTCGAGCAGATATTGAAAAAAATAATCAAACCACAACCGAAGGCACATTGAAATACTTTCTCTAATTGAAATGTATCTATCATTCGCTGGGATACTCATCATCATCATCTCATTATTATTATTGATAGTTTTACTAATACTTTAATTATTATTTTTGGTTGTTGTACTAATACTTTATTATTATTATTTGTAGATGTACTAATACCTTATTATTATTGGTAGATGTATTAATACTTTATCATTATTGGTAGATGTACTAATACTTTATTATTATTGGTAGATGTACTAATAA
>CM042152.1:42993841-43001341 GCA_023376005.1 Doryteuthis pealeii | reverse complement strand
ACATTGAACTCTTGAATATTCTTTAAAACTCGTTTGGTTGTTTCATGTATATTGATACCCCTGTTTGATATTTGTTTTATGTTTTACATGTAAAGTAAACATTTTGTTCTATAAAATGTCGTTTGTTTCCTTTCTTCAAAAGCAGCACCCATCTCCTCACTGCGTTCGAAGTACGGTTTATTCTCCTACAAAACGCAGGGTTTAAACAGTGCTTTTCGGGCACAAAAATCCCCACAATGGAGAATGAACGAACGTTAATTCTTTTCAGAATAAAACGTGTGTCAAAAAAGTACCAAGTTTAAAGCTATATTTACCAAGAGAGAAATGAACAATGAGTGAAACTATAATTTTCTTTAGAATACGTGTCAAAAAAGTATCGCGATTGAAGCTGTATTTAGCAAGATAAAAATGTCTCCTTTCTTCAAAAGCAGCACCCATCTCCTCACTGTGTTCGAAGTACGGTTTATCCTCCTACAAAACGTAGGGTTTAAACTGCTTTTTCCGTGACAAAAATCCCCACAAATGGGGTGTACTGGGTATAACACTGATTTAAATACTCATATGTTTGTATTTTATGTGCCTCTCTGTACTCGTATTACTATAGGAACAGACAGTATTTTTTTAAATATTCCAGCTTGAACATATACTTTTATATTTATAATAGCGATCATTAAAATCTATAACTGCTTTGCCATAAATATGCACATGCGTAAATGTACATAAATATAGATTACTTATATATATACAAAAGCACGCACGCTTGGAAGTCTTTAGTGAAATTTTTATACGAGCGAGATATACAGTAATATATTATTGAAGATAAGATTATCTCCCTTGTTTTATAATTGGATGCATTCACGTCCGAAGATAAATCGCAGTTGCATTAAAATTAAAAAAAATAAATAAATATATAAAAATAAAATAAATAATGATAAAAAAACACATAATGGAATATTATATCAATAGAGATGTCTGCTGCTGTTTCCTGACACGTAAGCAACTGGGCTTATCGAATTTTTTCGAAGCTTAGCGCAAAAGATTCAATTGTAGGGCACCCAGTTTAGGATCGAACTCACAATGGTAGCTTACGTGACTTGCTTTTGAATCTTCACCCTTAGACGTCACGCATTCTGACTCCGCACTATAAAGCCGTCTGGAAAATTGATTGAATCCTATATTATTCGATTTGCATATTCTTATACTAAAATACCAATCTTATATTTATCAATACCAACGGGAATCGTGGATATACGACGCCATGATAATTTGACTTGTACAACGTTTGATATGCTTACTGTAAAGCTATTGGGAAATAGTTCAATATGTAAAAAGTAATTACCTTTCTATCTTTGTCTCCCTTCTATTTCTCTTTTTTTTTAGTTTCTTTCTTTCTTTCTGTTTTTTTTTCTATTTCCTTGAAACAGACGATAAGTTCTATCGCTTCCTATCCCTCAATGTTCTTTCTTTTCCCTTCCCACTGGAACACAGAAGTTATGCAGAGATGAGCCTGTTCAAAACTTAATTAGGGTGATTGCTTAAACAAAAGCAGGTACTCTAAGCAATTCGAGTCCTTTGTTTATAAACATTATCTGATTTGACATTAAATTACCCGAAAGAGTTTGACATGCCGTAAAACAAAACCAACCAAGCAATTCTCTGACGTATAGCACATCTTTTTCTTACCTTTCTTTCCTCACAATTACAACGATATGGTTTATTATTTATACGGGTGATAACAGGGCATCACATTCGAACGCATGCATTCATATCTTCTGAATCAAAACGGAATAATCCATTGTTTATCAGAGTTAATGACAGAGTGAGACACACGTAGCTAGGCACTAATGTATCAATATATAGTTTAGTAAGCAGAACGCTCGGCGAGTCTTTTCTTTTCCTTTTAGAAGTCCGTCGCAGACGACGATTACGTCACTATGTTTTCAACAGTTGTGAACCATCTGGTGGCTAGTTAGGCCAATGCAGAGGCGGTCACAAACACTGTAAAGGAATTTGCCATCTGCATTTGTTAGTTCATGACGACGAAGACGTCGCCGCTCTGCAGCCCTGTCAATCTCGATATTGAGCTGCTCAGCTCCTGTGCGGCACGCGTATCGCCAACCCTATCTGTTGGAGGCCAGATCTTCCAGGCTTGAAGTGTGATGCTGTATTTCTTGAGCATCGTCTTAAAATGATCTTTGAATCGCTTTGGGGGTTTCCTGTCCTTTGCGTGCCATCTGCGAGTTCAATATAAAGTATTTTACGGGGAGTTTCTGCAGGCATGTATCAAAACGCAATGGTTATTCTTTATCAAAGGTAATGACAGGGTTAGACGCACGTAACTAGGTAAAATTGTATCAATACATGGATTAGTTAGCAGCACTTTAATTTGGTAGAGAGAACCGTTCCAAAATTGAGATAAGTGATCAAACAGAGCAAGTTTGATATTAAAACTTTTTACCTTCAACAGTTCCACTGGAAGCCTATCTAAATTAAATTAATTTGCTTGATGGCGATTTCAAATTCTGTAAAAGTTGGTAAATGGTCCATCTCATATTTGGTTTCCTGGTGAGGAAGACTGCAGAAGATCAGCACTGACTACCGAAGGGTTATTAAATAAATCCGTGAAGTGTTGTCGCCATCATTGAAGGATTTTTTCGGGTTCTTTAATCAAGGTGATGTTGTCCTTTGACCTTAGAGGAGCAATGGAAGAAGTTAATGGACCGAAAATTTTACACATGAGGCTATAGAACAGTTTTAGTCCTTTTTATTAAAAGGCCTTCTGGATTTCAAAGGAGATATTAAACCATCACTCATTTTTCATCCTCCTTATTTCACGCTGTAATACATGTTTGGACTCAGTATATTCCTTCAGGGTAGACGGTCGGAGAGATGACTTACTATGAACTTACTTCTTTTCCAGTAATTGACTGATGGCAACTATATTGTCATAAAACCAATCTTGATGTTTCTGACTCTGAATCCAAGTACAGCTGCACCAAGTGAATAAACTTGGTCTCTAAAGTTATCCCATGTGCCATTAACACTGACTGTATCCCCATGCAGGGGCTAAGACCCCCTCACCACCAAAACGGGTGTACTGGGTATGACACTCATGTTTAAAACGTGTATTTCTAGGTAAATACCAAGAGTTAGGAATCGATTATCTATATATCAATAAACCTATTTTCAAATAAGTATATAGCTAACTACCTACCTAATTATCATTCGTGTCTGTCACATTTTCAGTTATAGATCAGCATGCAATGACGACTACCATTCTTGTCCCCCCCTGGGGCTGTGTCCAGTGGCTTCAGCAAGTTAAGTAATTAAACATCGTTGATCACAGGAAATACCTGCTTCCTTGATTTAAAGGGGTGGGGCTGGGTTTATTGTCCAGTGCTTGAGGCGCCCTCTTGAGGGAATGCCGACGGGATCAACGCATTTTCTTGCATCTACCATCCCATGAGCTTCGGTTCATGGGTGATCCCTCATTAAAAATACCTTGTGTCACACCCGCATATGCGGGATGCGAGCTAAATAACTACTATTCTGATAACTCAAACAGATCTAAGAGTTTTACTATATATATTTTTTAAAAAAACTTCCTCCGTCCGGCTATTTCATGAATTCTAAGACAAGGGGAAAAAAGCAACATCAAAGACAACCAACCACCTGGCCGACACGGGATCCCAAAGAAAAGATCACAGACTGAGCTTGGAGTAATGGCGATGAAGGGATACTCCATCCCCTCCAGATCTCGCATAATTGGAACCTCACCACCAGATGCAGGACACTGAGACTCTCATCCACCGTCTTCTGTCACATTGAAATTATCTTATTTTACGACATGTATAATTTATCTCTCACTAGGTTTGGTTTGTTTTACGGCATTTCAACCTCAGTGGGTCATTTAATGCCGATAAAGTTTTGAAATGAATTATTTTTTAATGTATACTCAATTTTTTTCATAAACATATTTTTTCTATTTAACCCATAGATGAGACCCTAACATGTACTACCACTCCGGGCCAAAGTGGACCTGGGAGCAATGGTGATGAAGGGGTGCTCCACATTCCCCAAACCTCTAAAACTCTAACCACACCATCAGATGGTGTTTAACGTCATTCCCAGGACATGTAGACCCTCAGCCACCACCTTCTAACACCCATATGAAACAAAGAGTTGGGAGTTTGACATAAGGGCAATAGAGTTGGGACAATCATATAGGTACTAGGGCTTGACGTGACCAGCCAATTGTCACAGAGGGCGTTTTCCGACCGCCCGCCTGGCCTAAGAAAGGGTCAAAGTGGATTGTCGCATTTCATGAACTGCTCAGTCACTAGGATTCCATCCTTAAGCATCACGGGTTACCATCCACAACCAAACAGATGGCCCCATTGGGGTGATTGTACTCCTATACAGAGGTGCGGTCTGTGCATTTTACAGCCCCAACCGACAGGGTGGTTCAGTTGTTTGCGCGCTCTTGTAAACACAGTGATGTTTTATCTGATTGTTTTCCTGCCTGTGGTGATATCATTTGCTCGTAGTTAACCTCAGTTATGGCATCCGCTGATAAAGGAACTGCACCTTGTACCTTTATGCATATAATAGCGAGCGTTATTGATTGAATATAAGGTTGAACTCTCG
The DNA here is from genome assembly GCA_023376005.1 of Doryteuthis pealeii. NCBI lineage: Eukaryota > Metazoa > Mollusca > Cephalopoda > Myopsida > Loliginidae > Doryteuthis > Doryteuthis pealeii. The sequence continues at coordinate 42,996,694 of CM042152.1, read as the reverse complement.
AAGAAACGGAACGGTGATATATCAGTAAAAAAAGGTTGAGCAAGTGTAAAAAAAAAATATCTAAAGAAAACAACAACAACAAAACCCTGTTATATCTGTTATTTCATCTTTCTCTAACTATTCGCTTCACGTTTCTCTTCCCCTATTCTACTAACTTGCACTGATTTACATATCTGTGGAGGTACATTGTGTAATGGTTAGAGTCGTAGGAAATAGACTCGTCAACCCGAGTTCAAATCCTAGATGAGTCTGTTTGAAATTCACATAGCGCTAATGTCCTTGAGAAAGGTATGCATCCAACTACTCTCCCTCCAGATATGGGTAAATAGTAGGACAGACTCGGCTCTTCAACCTTGACTAGGCAACTAGTCTAGGAGAAAGTAAACTCTGAATTCAAACCAGTTAAACTCCGGTTAATAAATCGACCTTGTGCCATATCCTGTTCTTGCGGAGGGGTTTGTTATATATATATTATATATATATATATATATATATATATATATATATTAGTTAAAAGAATACAAACAAAAACTAAAAAAATTTCGTAGAATCTGCACGAGCGCATATACAACGGTCCGACATGCCATCACGGAAAATCCCGAACATTTCAAATATCTGGCGTCAGATCTTAGCCCTGAAGAGCATTAAGCAAAACTCTTAGTAGGTTTGTCTGACTCATTAGATTTATCTTTATATTATATACATAGTAATATATATATAATTTATAATAAATTTTAATGATAAATAAAATATTCCATTGATGCCCGCTTATCGTTATGGTTATCGTCATTGGAAATGAAACCCTCAAGGTGAGTTCAAATAGATAGATAGAAAAAAGAGATAGTGATTGAGAGAGAGAGAGAGAGAGAGAGAGAGAGAGAGAGAGAGAGAGAAGAGTAAAAGTAAAATTCAGTGGGAGACCTGTTTATGTTCCCCTCTTTTGTGTGAAAATTACGTGATAGATTCTGTAGTGTTTCGTAAGTGGTTCCGTACACTTTCAGATAAAAATCTTCAAGTGATTTCCGACGACAGACAAGACCCCAAAATTACTCTCGTTCTCCGAATGGCGTTACAGGTAATTTCCCATAAGGGTGCTCATCAGGCATGTTTTCTGAAAGTATATAATTGATTTCCACGTTTAAACTCAGGTACACTTCGGTTGGTCTCAGCAGATAATTGCGTGAAACAGCACCGAAATTGGACGCGCGTAAAGACATTAACACGTTTGCCTATATATATATATATATATATATATATATATATATATATATATATATATACTATTTTAGTTTGGTATATATGATAGCCTGTAATCTGTTTTCAGCTGAAGAAAATACTGGAATCTGTTTGCATATTTCTAAAGATAGGCATTTTCTGAATACATGCCCTATAGGGTAGATGGATTTTTGGTTTGTTTGTTTTGTTTTACGGCATATCAACCTCTGTGGGTCATTTAATGCCGATAAAGTTTTGAAATAAATCAATTCTTAATGGATAATACAATTTTGTTTATAAACTCATGTTTTTCTATTCAACCCATAGATGGGACCCTAACAGGTTCTACCACTCCGGGTCAGAGTGGACCAGGGAGCAATGGTGATGAAGGAGTATTCCACATTCCCCAAACCTCCAAAACTGGAACCTCACCATCAGATAGAGTTTAACGTCATTCCCAGGACATGTAGACCTTCAGCCACCGCTTTCTAGCACCCATTTGATAAAAAGGGTTTGGGGCTTGCCATAAGGGCAATGGTTTGTGAAAATCATATAGGTGCTAGGGATTGACGTGACCAGCCGATTGATCGGAAGGGGCCTCTCCGACCGCCCGTCTAGTCCAAGATAGGGCCAAAATGGAGTATTGCAAGCAATGGACTGCTCATCCACCTGAGCTCTATCCTTAAGCATCACGGATCGTCACCCACGGCCAACAGGTAGCCCCATTGGGGGAGTCTTATCCCTCTGCAGAGGTGCAGTCGGTGCATTCTAACGCCCCAGCCGATAGGGCGGAAAAACGACTGGGGTTTACCATAAGAGCAATAGGATCGGGACAATTAAAATCGTTGGTAATGCTTGACGTGACCAGCCGATTGATCGGAGAGGGTTTCTCTGATTGCCAGTCTTGCTAAAATAAGGGCCAAAGTGGAAGGGTTGCAAGTCAGCATGATTCCGCTCTTAAGCATCACAGGTCGTCAACCCACGACCAATAGGTGGCCTCATGGGGGGATTTCCAATCTCTGCAGAAGTGTAGTCAGTGTATTCTACAGCTCGAACCGAGAAGGTAAGATGCAATTTATAATAATTGATCAATATTTTATAGGGTATCAAAGAAATGTTCTTTTTTTTTCTTGCAGCCACGACTATTCGACGTTAATTTGCAGTTTTCTTATTAAGAAAAGAAATTACAATACAATCGAAACAATGTGTGTTTGTTAGGCCAAAATTAACTTAACAGCAAATAAATAGTTTACAAGACAAATATTATTTCAGCTGACATAAAGAGCAGTTCATTTTTTCTTAGTTATGGAGACAAATCGGTTTTTAAAAAAATCCGAGTATAATTATCGATAAAAGTTGGTGAAGTTGCCTATTGTCGGTATCAGCAGGACAGCGAGGGGGTCTATCCCCTTTTCCTTGGCGCTAGATTATGGATATTGTTTTACTAAGGTGGAGCTCCACGCCTACCCTTTGTTCCTCACTTTAACGCACCGATCAGATTAACCAATCTGTGCTACCATGCACTGAGTTGGAGGGGACGGTATCGAACTAGGAATCTTGTGATTCATAGGTGGATGCTCTACCGACCGAGCTAAAGCGACCCCTAATTATCGCCCTGTCGGCTGGGGCGTTAGAATG
>CM042152.1:42983841-42988841 GCA_023376005.1 Doryteuthis pealeii | reverse complement strand
CTTTTTGCATTGCATCTTGAACAATTTGATCGGTTTCATTTTTAACCAGAAGGTATCATAACAGATATCATTTAAGATATTTTTTTTTTCTTTTAAATTTATTTTATCCGAAAATTAAGAGCGCAGCAATAAATATGTTTTTCAACATGAATCTGCATTATTTTGCCTTCAAAAAAAATAAAAAATATCGTATTACATTTATAAATAATGCTTCTATCTAACTATAAAAACAAACGAAAAAATTTCTATTCAATATGCCCTGAGCGGGAATTGTTTTTATAGTATTAAAAGGAAAAAAAAATCCTTTATTAAAAAAAAAAAAAAATTAAAGAAAATAAATTTAAAAGAAAAAAAAAATCTTAAATGATTTCAAACGTCCCGCAATTTAACAACTCACGGGTTTCAACGGAACTACACGATCTCTACCGAATTTGAAATCTTAACGGAAGCTTACGATCTCTTCAAAATTTCAAATCTCCATCAAGCTCAACGTCATTAGAACCAAATTGACTTAAAAAAACACAGATGGAACATTTTCAACTCTATAATAAACTCTCTGAAGATGGATTTTATCCGAAAATTAAGAGCACAGCAATAAATATGCTTTCAACATGAATCTGCATTATTTTGCCTTCAAAAAAAAAAAAAAATATCGTATTACATTTATAAATAATGCTTCTATCTAACTATAAAAACAAACGAAAAAAATGTATTATATATATATATATATATATATGTTAAAACAACTTTTCTACATAAAGTAAAATCGGAATATTGCATTTAATATAATACAACAAAATGATTGAAGTTGAAATATTTACTTGATAATAGGAACGTTAAGATTTATGGGATTACTAGAAGTGGCTATCCGGCGTCGCCTGAGTAGAAGGGGGGGGGGTAAATAGTTAGTCTCACAGATCCATAATTGTTGAATTGCGAGTTGGATCCCCATTTTTAAAAACAGACTTTGCTTTCATTTAGACACTCTGAAAATACAAATTAATGTCTATTTAAAATACTAAATGCCAAAAAAAAAAGCAAACTGTTATTTAAATTTTATTTTTAATTATCTTTACGAATATAAATCAAATCGTCATTATTTTTCTTCATGAAACCAGATCTGGTAATAGTGAATGTTTATATATATATATATTACTTTGTCATAGTCTCCTCTGGAAATACATACACACAAACTGCTCTCTATATATGTATAGATAGATGGTTTCTATATAACTCGGGAAATGTCGGTTGTTATTGATGGACAATTACAGGCTACCATTCGAAATTGGATGGGCGAAAATATAAAGGCAATCTAACTTGTCTCTTGATTATTTTCTCTTCCCATTTCCCTTTTTCCTAATCACCTTTATTCGGTTTTCCACGGGAAAAAGACTTTCAATACAGGAGATTCTTTATATAACACCTGATTGGTAGTTTCCGGACACGTGACCAAAGGAGCCAGAAGTCACTACTTCTCTATCCATTATAACAGTCACTGAATTGACCTGTTAGTTATACCTTTATTATATATATTATATATATATATATATATATATATATATATATATAGTCAGATTCTTGACCTGATGAACTACTAAGCGAAACTATTAGTAGGTATATCTGACTCAATAGGATTAGCATTACTATTTGCTCTACTTAGGTAACGAGAACTCTTTATATTTTAACGTTAGACAAACCTAGCGGCTTATATATTTCTTCTCTTAGCCAAGTGTTATTGTGTTAATCGATTATTTTCGGTTCGTGCGACTCATGGTCTTTTTTCCCCAGGTGAAGTTTTGTAGTATATTTTTACTTACACATTATTTTGCCAGTTTTTTTTTCTTCTCATAGGCAGTTAGCAAGACGCAACCAGGTATAGAATTAAATGGTGAAAATACATTCGCATGGTGTCATCACCGGATACGAGGGACTGCAAATAATAATAATTGTATATATATATATATATATATATATATATTATAGTGAGGGGAAAATAGATATTTGAGTCAACAAGTTCCTGCTGAGGGAGGACCAAAAAGAAGCGAGTTCACCGTCTTCTCGCAGGCCAAACTTTCTTTTGGTCAACAGTCTTCGTATTCGACCAGCAGCTGAAAATCCGCCGTCGTCGTCGTCGTCGTCGTCGTCGTCGTCGTCGAAATGTTTTCTTTACTGACTGCCGTCTTACGTAGGCCAAACGCTTGTCACGCCACGCTCGCTTTAGTTATTTTATGGGCATATTACCCAAACATCCGGGCACATCAGTCGAACCTCGCGTCCGTGCAACGCACAATTCACGTGCATTCGGATGGACGCGTGTAGGCGCCAACACCCGGGCACCTGAATTGCACCTCACGTCCATCCAGTGCCTAAACTGCATTTGTTTTTGCACGCGGGAGGACGTAGGTTCGATCCGGGCAGGCAAGACAAAGTATTGCTCTTTTTCGTTCTCCGTCGCATATATATATGTTGAAAAGAGAAATAAAGGAAAGAAAGTAATGAATAGATAAAATAGGATATTTTAATTAATATATCAATATCACTAGTCATTATTATTGCAGAGATCATTAAGGATTTTGAGAATAGGGTTTACTATTTTGCCAACGTTTTTTAAACAGAAAATTGAGTTGGCCTTTTAATTTAATTTCTTCATTCTTTACCAGAAAGAAGAATGAGAGGTGATCTAATTGAAACTTTCAAAATAATAAATGGAATTACTAATTGTGACAGACACTTTAATATTTCTTCTCGAACTGGAAACTCACTGTCAAGTCAGATTTAAAAAAACTAAGTCTATTAACCAATTGAAAATTCTTTTACTAATAGACCGATATATTTTTGGAACAAATTCGGCTAATCTGATCAAAAGCTGAATCTTTAAGATCTCAAATGTATTTTACTCCTAATTTTTCAAAGAATATATAATTGTTTCAACTTAGCTAAATTTTGTTTGTAAATATATTTTCTGCTTAATAATAAAACAAAAAAAAAGGGTAGGCCAAACCTGGAATGATAAGACATTGTTGGACAGACACACGCGTAAATACACAAACACAGACTTACACATACACACACGCAGAGAATTTGGAAGATATTAGGCAAAAAAAACAAAAACAGAATGGACAATTCCTAGCAATAGCTACAGACTTTCAGAAATCCGACGAAGAGATCTTTATCACGAAATATCAAGAATAAATCTAAGGTAAAGGAACAACATGTTACTTCATTTTTCTTTACACTTGCATTGTGATAGCCTTCAAAACCAACCACCAAACCAATAGTTTTTTTTCTGTTTATCATAATATCTTATTATAATGGAGATTGTGTGTTTTTCTGTCTGTAACCGAAACTATATTACTACTCAAGTCACAATTTCCTTAATTATTTACGTCAAATTCTCCATAATTTCATTCTTTTAAACCTTCAGTTATTAATAAAAATTGTTTTATATTATTAATACTGTTGACCATATCTACGTACTAATAACATGAAATTGTATTTATATATACAACAAAATGGCGGTTTACAGTTTGAACGAGAAGGCTAATTTGCATATTGATATTTAAAATTTTATTTAATAAATATATGCTTGGTATTATTGATTTCTAATTATTTGGTTTATCTTAAGAAATATAAACAAAAATCTCGTGGATAAATCTTAAAAAGAAATTTATTTACAAGAAGAAATAACTGTAATATTATCCTTTACTTCCTATTTTAACTAAATAGTTAAATTAGGAAATTTACCAATGAAAGAGGGAGTAATGGAAAATGATGGAATAGTTAGTTTCAAAGTTGTTCTATTTTTCGATTATACCCCCTCTGTTCCAAATCTTTTTATCTGCATTCTTAGTCAGTTTCATTAGCTTTTCTAATTTAATATGATATTTTATTATATTAAAACTTAAATACTTGCACCCGGAGGGTGCATAAATTTGCTAGTATAATCTAATAATACGACATTGGACCCAAATGTTTCGAACATTTTGAGTGATGGAGTCGCGTGTGTAATGTTTAGAATCTTAATGGAAATGGACTCGTCGACCGAAAGTTAAATCCTTGACGAGGCTATTTACATTTCACATGGCGCTAATGCTCTTCGGAAAGTATGTATCCAACTAATCTCCCTCCAGCTAAGGATAAATACTACGGCAAACAAGACTCTTTAACTTTGGCTAGGTAACCAGTCTAGGAGAAGGAAAACTTAATTCTAACATATTAAACTCCGCTTAAGAAATTGACCTTGTGTCGCATCCTCCTCTTGCGGTGGGGGGTAAATATATGTACGTTTTGAGTCGGTAAAGCATCCGATTCGGTACCATAAAATTCCGGGTTCGATACCGGCTTCAGCAACCCAGTATATTGGTAGCACTGCTTGGATCTGTGCGGTAAAGTGAGTAACTGATGGAAGGTGTGCCGCTCTACCTCAGACACAAAAACACAATCTCACTTGCCTAGCGTTAGCAAAAAAAAACCCAAAAAAAACAAAAACAAAAAAATGATAGACTCCCCCACTATCCGGCATTTACCGACAATAGGCTATTTCGACTACTATATTTATTTATATTGTTTGAAGTATTCCTATGTAATACAAATTTTATGCGTACACTTATACGATTCCAAGCATTCCTCTCTGATAATAATGATTTGCTCTCAGTTTTATGGTTTCAAATATTCCTATCTAACATCTATATTTTTCCAATTATATTTTTAAGTAAGTCGTCGGGGTGGCCTAAAGTCGGTATCAGCCAATCAGCGATGGAATCTATCCCCCTTTCACTAGCGCTAGACTAAGGAGATTATTTTTGCGTCATAGGTGGAGGGCCACTCCTACCACCAGCTCCTTACTTTACCGCAAAGACTCCTGTGCTACTCATACGCTGAGTTGGCGAGAGCCGGTATCGAACTAGGAACCTCGTGGTTTCTAACCGAACGCTCTACTGACTGAGCTAACCCGGCCCTTATTTCTATCAAATTCTAAGAATTTACAGTTTTATGATTTC
>CM042152.1:42968841-42976341 GCA_023376005.1 Doryteuthis pealeii | reverse complement strand
CATCAAATAAGTTATGGGAGATCAAAACAATCAAGTTTTTCATGTTAACTAATTTTTATAAAATAATCGCGTTAATTTATTTTTTTAATTATTGATTTTAAAATATTAGATATACAATTATTAGATCTTTAAAGAATTATATTATTTTGTTAATTTTTCATATTTAGTTTAAAAATAACAAATTAAATGATAACATTTCAATAATAAAGTTTTAATTAAATATGCGTTTTTACTGATTCAAAGCTGTTGTAAATATTTCATTCAAAGTATTTTATAATTAAAAAAAATCAAAGCCTTCAAAAATATATAGAATCTAATTACATTGAAAAATTGTTTATCGAATCTGATTTTTTTTTTGTAACGCAAATTTTTATGGACCGTTTAAGAATTGTATAAATCACTTAGTTTCACTTTTAAACTTCCGCACAAAAAAATAGGTAGTCATTTTTTATTTACCTTTTAAACAAATTAAACATTTTCTTTAGTAAGCTAAGTTTTGATCTATTTAAAATTTGAATTCAATTATAATATATATATATATATATATATATATATATATATATATATATATATATAATATTTTTCATTTAGAATATGCTATTAATTGAATGAATTCTACTTAAAGATGTTGGATCGAAAATCTAAACAAACAATGTTTAAATCATTTTTTTATTACCTTTTAAACAAATTAAAAAATATCTTCAATAAAATAACATTTTTCTGCATTTGATATGGTAGGAGACATTAATTTTCTTTTGGTTTAAGTCTTTTAATTTTAATTTTAAATTTAAAAAATAACATACAATTCGTCTCTGCTTATATATTTAATAATTTTACATAATACAAAAAAAAAAGAAAGAATTATTTTCAATTCAAATGCGGTTGCTTTATTATTATGCAATTATTTAATGCAAATACTCTCTCTCTCTCTCTCTCTCTCTGTCTCTCTCTATATATATATATATATATATATATTGAACATTTTTTTCTTTTGAAATAGGATAATGATTGAATAAATTCTACTTCGAAATGTTCGGGGTCTGTCTCGAAATTTGTGAACAAATGCAAACAGTTAATATCCCATCACTGTTTATTAAATAATCATAAAAGAATCATTTTAATCTAATACTTATCTATTTAATTTTTGTATGTTTTTTATATCAGTTTAATTAAATCACCTCATTTATATCTTATTTAAAAATACAATTATCATTGAATTAAAATGTCTTACTATATCGTTATATGTGATTTCAATTCTTCTACCCTGACAAAAACAAAAAATTGCCCCCCTCCTAACCAGGCCGGATTAACAGAAGTTTTTTTTTTATTTTTACGTGGGGATTTTTATGGGGCATCCTGCGTGGATCGAACTTGCTAATTCAGTAATAATGGATCTGCAAGACAAACTTGCTAACCATTACACCACGCACCACGTTTATTCTATTATTTTTTTCCTCTACCCGGGCTAAGCCGGGTAGCCTCTTCTCGTACATATATGCTCACCAACTGCCCTTTATATATGTATAGGTAGATGTTAAATTTTAGAAATTTGAAAGTACGTGGTTTATTTTAAATGAATCTTCGTAATATACATTTTGTTCTCTTTATATTTTATTTTTCACAGACGCACATATACGGAGGAAATTCAATGACTAAATGTAGCGTAATTTATGGGGCTCTATCAGAGTTTGAGAGTGGGAATAAAACTGTGTCCAGACTGCTAGAGAAAGAGAAACAGGAGGTGGGAGCAGGCAAAGTTTGAAGTTTGGAGGAGTGGACACACAATGGGGTGCCAGTAACTTGACCGAGGAATGACCCCGGAAGGGGAATTGAAAGCTAACACCGGAAGTTCCGGTGTTGACCGGAAGCGGAAGTGACGAGTAACGATCAAGAAGAAAATCATTCTCTTTTTCCTTTCGGCCGTAGCAGGGTTCAGATGGGGCTGCTGGTCCCTTGTGTGAGACAGCGATATAGAAGTTGATATCATGTTAGAAGGTAGAATAATTTAACGGTATCATCTCTCTCTTTCTCGCTGTCTTTCCTTCTCTCCGAAACAGAGCCGACGACACGAGCCTGAAAATAAATACTAAGCCCCTTGTGACTATACACTTGCGTGTATGTTGTTCCTTAAACCTAACGGCTACTAATAACGACTGCTGCTGGGGCTTAGTTGGCACATGTTAGATATATCGTTCCGGAGTTTGCCACAAATACACTTTGGAGTCGGTAGAGCGTTTGGCTAGAAACCACAAGGTTCCTAGTTCGATACCCGCCCTCACCAACTCAGCGTATGAGTAGCACAGGGATCTGTGCGGTAAAGTAAGGAGCTGATGGTAGGTGTGGTGCCCCACCTCAGACGCTAAAATTATCTCCTTGGTCTAGCGCTAGTGAAAAGGGGATAGACTCCCTCGCTGCATGGCTGATACCGACATTAGGCCGTCCCGACGACTTACTTTGTTATACTACATAAAGAGATTTTTATTGGAAAAAAGCAAAATAATTTTGTTCCAGATTTTTTTCCATAAATGCACATTCTGCAGTGTTTGAAATGGGTTTATAGCAAAAAAATATTTTAATCCTGCAGAAATATTTGTTTTATGATTATTAAAAACAAGGGAAAATCAGACAGAATGCTCCAGGCTTGAACAGAGATTGGTCATCAAATATTTGGTGGCTGAGAAGTGCAAACCATTTTAAATTTATAGAAGAATATGTGATGTGTAGAGAAGCATTTTTAGTAAACAAAAGGTATTTACAAATAAGTTAAACATAGATTTCCTCCTTACGTACCAGAGTTGAAAAGACAGTCCGTGGATGGAAAGACACTCACTCCCCGTTTAAAAAAATAATTCTGGCTGCAGCGGTCACAAAAGAAGGTCCTACTCACAGTCTTCTGCGACATGAAAGAACTCACAAATATTGATTTACTTGAAAATGGTCCCAAGAATTTTCTTTTGTGAAGTTTCCGTGGTGTAATGGTTACCATCATAGGAATTGGACACGGAGACATGAGTTCAAATCCTGGATGAGTTCGCCTGCATTTCAACTTAGCGCTAATACTCCTGGGAAAGGTATGAATCAAACTATTCTCCCTACAGCTATGGGTAAATAATAGAGCAAACTATGCTTGGTACGTTATCTGGTCTAGGAGAAGAAAAACACTGAATTCAAAACTCTGAATTCAAAACCTGTTAAACTCGACTTAAATATTGACTTTGTGTTACGTCCTACTCGTACGTTATGGAGGTGCATGCCATAATGGTTAGAGTCGTAGTAAATGGACTCGTTGACCTGAGTTCAATCCTAGACAAGGCTGTCTGCATTTCACATAGACCTAATACCCTTGGAAAGGGTATGAATCCATATCTACCTCCAGCTATGGGTAAAATATAGGATAGACTCGGCTCTTTAACCTTGGATAGGTGACCAGACTAGAATAATGAAAACTCTGAATTTGAAAATTCTGAGGTCGGTCGTTGATTGGGTTTGTGGCATTCCTTGTACACCAATTCTTTCCTAAAAATGTCTATGGTCCAACACAAGCTTTCACCACTATAAACAAAACACTGTGTAGATTGTTCTTTGGATGAATCCTTATGCATCGAAGTCAACGAGAGAGTACATTTATTTATTTACGTTGGAGGTGGTTAATACATAACTCTTATTGTCAAGTTATTAGTCAAAATTCACCTTATTTATTGACTGACCCTCGTATTTACGCATTTGAAAACAACATTCGAAAGACACTGGCTTTTAAACAAATAAATTCTGTAAGTCTTTTGAAAAAAAAAAGATTTCTATAGAATTACGCATACAGCCGCCATTTAGGCACAAATAGATATGCGCTTTAGCTTTACAAGCATATATACGCATGCGTATATCATTCTAATCAATGACGTCATTCACTGATTTTTCTTTTCTTTTTTTTTTCTTCTTTCGGCTGCTTTCTGGCCTATCACTTAGCATCAATTTCGAGTGAATTTCCAGTCTTGAAACATTTTAACGATCAATGAAAAGAAAGAAACAAAGAAAGAAAGAAATAAAGAGAGAAATGAAAACTTTAAAGACAAGAGAAAATATTGAATGAATAAGATACTGACAACAACATAGAAAATTAAAGAAATTCCCAATGGAGTAAAAACAAAAAAAAAAAAGAAAAGAAAGAAAGAAGAAAACAACAAAATAAAAAAAAAAGCATTGAATACAGTAAATGAATTACTGGAAAGTTAAGTGGGTAATTTGCCTTACCGATCCATTTCTTTCTTGTGTATAGTTTTCGTCCTTTCGTATACGTTAGCTTACACCACATTAAAGTAATACAAGTAGATAACAAATTACGATTATAAATTTACCTAAAAAAAACGGAAAGAAAGTAACGGTGATCGTTTGAACATCAAACACAGACAAATAGAACGTACAAATCAATTTTACTGGACATTGACTTTAATTTAAACTATTAACCAGCTTTTCTCTTTGTATTAAAAAAGGGAAGAATCAATAATCAAAGGAAACGGCTGAAATTGACTATGCTTTTTTTTAAAACTGAAAATAATAAGACAATTGAAGAAGTTAGATTTTCATACAAATAGAGACCTCAATTCCTTTTCAGTAATTTATCTTCACGCACGCTAACTTATAGCAAAGAATTTGTGGAATAATAAATGAATACATACGGCTGGGCTGAGAAAGTTTTATTCTACTTAGAGTATTTATTATGCTTAAACACATAAATGCGACACAAGGCCTAAAAGTGGAGGGGGTAAGAGGCTGGTTATCACTATCCTATCTTTTTAACTTAACTATTCTCATTCGTGACCCAATTCGTTCTACAATTTTCCTTTCACCATAAAACCGATTCGCACAACAGTCACCAAAAATTCTCATTCACTCTATGAAAATCCTACATTAACCCATATTTACATATTCATGAGTGAGGGGGGAATGATGAATATATCTGAACAATTAAAAAAAGCAATGAAAAAAATTTGTAAAAATAAAACTTTATTCTACTTAGAATACAGTTGAGGTTTCTTGGGAGTTTATATGCTTCCAGAAAGTTAAATATTTACACAAAGGGGAGGTAATAATAAAGCAGGAGAAGTAACTCTCAATTACTTATTACAACTTGTTTCACAGTGACTGCTATGGTAATTAGCGCAGACCTAATGGGAGATAAGTTGGTTGGTCGGATTTTACGGCATGTCAAAACTTGGGTTATTTTAATTCCATAATTGACTATGTTAATCCTTGGGATATTTTATTACGAAAACGTTTTTTATTTTATTCATTTTACTTGAGTATTCAAAAAATTATTTAAACTAATTTTTTAAAACATAATTTAAACTCATTTTTATTATCTATTTAACCCATATATCGTACTCTAATAGGTACTATCATTCCGGGTCAGAATGAACCTGGGAGTAATAGCAACGAAGGAGTACTGCACACTCTTCAGAGCTCCAGAATATACGAGCTCACGAACAACCTTATTGCTAATAACATGTTTCATAGTGACTGCCATAATGACTATCGCAGAGTTTGTGAGAGAATAATGTGGCCCGCGCTCTTTATTTTTTAAAAATTAATCCGGCCCATCGTGAAAAAAGTTTGGTGATCCCTGATCTAATGTATCGAATATATTGAGATAGGTATAGAAATTTCGTAAAAATTTGACAATTAGTTGATTTTTCATAGAATTTTAATATTTTTATCTAGTAATGTCACTGACTAAAAATTAAATACGTACTTGACGGCATATAGGATGCACTTTTTTTCCAAAATTTTGGCTCAAAATTGCCCTGCGTATTATACATCGTAGGTGAAGTTTGAGACCTCTCGTAGGCCTAGGTTAATCTTCTCTATGATGCTCACTAATCCAGCTTACGCTCCGTAATTTTACCTATCATAAACTCCATGCATCCTTATTTTACTAGACTGTTTTCGACAATATATGCTTAAATACACTAAATCATTTTTACCTGTCCAACTGCTGAAATTGTAATAAATACAAACCCCTGCACGAGTATATATATGACTCCAAGTCATTCAATTCAAGCAGTGTCCAAGACAGCTTTAAGAATGACCCTTCCATGAATCTGGTGATTTAACCAGGTTCTGATTGGCTGCTTGACTGCTTGATTTGAATGACATTAGTCTATATATACTTTGTAATTTTGCGCTTTGTAGCAATTCCACGTCCAGTTTCGACGGTAATTGGAATGACTTTAAATTACAACTGGCCTGCTGTGCGTCTTATATGCCCGTATATTTATATGCCGTCAAATACAGTACTCATTGATAAACTTCCTTAATTTCTGAAATGACTATGACGTATGAAGTGACATAATAAAATAAAATAATGTTTAAAAATGTGTTTAAAAAATGGAATACAATCGAGAATGAGTAAAACTAAACGTCTTCGGTATAAGATAACCCAAAACTCGTTGACATGCCTTAAAATCCAACCAACAAGCCAAAGATTGCCTAAAATCTGTCTCGAAGATGATGGGTCGCTGGGATTCCAAAATGAGAGAACCGTTCCTGTCTTTATCGCCAGAACCATTCTCTTTAATCAATCAGGGAAGTTATTTCTGGTCGTTACGAGTCACCATATATAATTTATTGCTAAGTAATGGAGAATATGCTCGTCACTATTTACCGCTGCGGAAATTGCCGATATCATATTACGGAAATAAGCGAGCATTTCCGATATGACATTATGGAAATATTAAAAGGCTTTCAGAATGATTATATGAATAAGTAGCGCATATTTTATAACGTCCAAGGGAATAGACGTTAAACGAGACTGATTTTATTGTTGGGCGGTAATTCTGAGGCAGATAATCATGTTTATGTCCCAGTGGTGGGACATGTAACCCCGCTAGACAAACTAACTAGATGTACCAAATTTTGAAATTATAAAACCTAGCTGGTGAGGCTCTTCACCAATTCTGAGGCAGATAATCCTGTTTATGGCTCAGTTATGGGACATGTAATCCCGCTAGACAAAAGTAGCAGACTTAGAAAATTTTAAAAATATTAAAACCTAGCTGGTTAGACTCTTTAAGAATTTGAAGAAACTTGTTGGATTCAAATAATTTAGTTGTATTTTGTTTTCTTTTATTGGATATGTCATCCATATTTAATTTTAAATTTCCCCTTATATATATATATATATATATATATATATATATATATATATATATATATATACCGACTTTAGGCCGCCCCGACGACTTTACTTTACTTTTACTTATATATATATATATATATATGCATGTATGTATGTATGTTCTGTTTACATATATATATATATATATATATATATATATATATATATATATATATGTGTGTGTGTGTGTGTGTGTGTATGTGTGTGTGTGTGTGTGTGTGTGTGTGTGTTCTGGTTATACATATATATATTTGGTGTGTGTGTGTGTATATGTATACGCAAACACACACATATATAAGGACATTAAATAGGAAACGCGGGGTATAATG
>CM042152.1:42956341-42966341 GCA_023376005.1 Doryteuthis pealeii | reverse complement strand
GTTTTGTTTGTTTTTTTTTGTAGACGGGGGTAGTTGTCCATGATCAATCATACATCCTATTTCGCCTTCGAAATCACCAACAGACAATCTGCCGCTAGCCGGGAACACTAATCATCCCAGCGTCCTGGACACTCATTAAATAACGCAGCATACTCTGGTGTATTGGTCCCCTTTCTTTTTTCTCCATCTTTTTGCACATCTCCTGTTGTCATCTGTATCTTTCGTGGTGATGGCCTTAGCTTAATTAAAGTCATTAAAATGTGATTAATAGACGTTGTGTTCCGCAAAGGTAATTTAGCTCTTTGTTTTGTTTGTTGGTTTTTTTTTTTTTTTTTAATTTTAAATTTTGTTTAATTTAATTTTTTTATTATTTTCCTCGATCGTTAGAATTTACATTTCTGAACAAGTGTAGATCACTACGAGGCAGATTGAAAGTAGAAATTGAAAAAACAAAAACAAAAAACAAACAAATAAAAAACATCTAGGTTGCAATACAGCAAACCTCACTTGAAGAAAACCGGAGAGTACAGCTGCCAAAATATTGTGAGTATAGCAGTGAGTGAATTATGTAGGCTCCAATATGTATGCTATGCCTATTGTCTTGTTTGCTTCGAATTTTCTCATTCATATCCTTTCCAGAAATTTATTCTTGACCTCGGTAAGTTTTTGGTATTATTTAGACTTTTCGGACTATACCAACTCCTCCCTACGAATAGGATGTGACACAAGGTCAATTTCTTAAGCGGAGTTTAACCCGTTTGAATTCAGAGTTTTCCGTCTAGACTGGTTACCTAGCCACGGTTAAAGAGCACATTACGCCTACTATTTATCCATAACTGGAGAGAGAGAGAGAGAGAGATAGATAGATAGATAGATAGATAGAGAGAGAGAGAGAGAGAGAGAGAGAGAGAGAGAGAGAGAGAGAGAGAGAGAGAGAGAGAGAGTAGTTGGATTAATTAAAGTCATTAAAATGTCATTAATAGACGTTGTGTTCCGCAAAGGTAATTTAGCTCTTTGTTTTGTTTGTTGTTGTTTTTGTTTTTTTAATTTAATTTTTTTTAAATTTAATTTTTATTTTATTTTCCTCGATCGTTAGAATTTACATTTCTGAACAAGTGTAGATCACTACGAGGCAGATTGAAAGTAGAAATTGAAAAAAAAAAAAAAAAAAAAACAAAAACAAACAAACAAACCCCCAAACCCTAAAACAAAAACAAAAATCGAGCATGTATATATTCACCTAACTTCTCCACACGATCAGGATGCGGCAAAATGTCAATTGCTTAACTATCTACTTTAAGCCGCTCACAGTGGCTATATCACCAGAACTGTTTCTACACACACCACGCCCGAGCCAAGTACAACAACTGATGGTTAATTCATAATTATTGAGCAGAAGGTTACAAAAGAGCCGAAATGCAAATAGAATAGTTTAATGGCATACACAATTTTGTGGGTTATATAATACCAAAGTTATCTTGTAAAAGAACACCAACAACACAAATAATAATCTTATCCCAGTCAGTAGACCATACTAGTATTGATTAAAAAAAAGAAAAAAAGAAAGAGAACTTGCCAACTTCTAGATTTTGCAGTTCCAGTCGACCACAGAGGGAAGATGAAAGAAAACTAAAGGATAGACAAATACCTGGACCTTGCTAGAGAATTGAAAAACAAAAACTGTGGAATGTCAGGGGAGAAATGATACCAATTATTAGCGGTGCACTTTGAACAGTCCCCCAAAGCTTAGAAAAGAGAATAGAGGTAGTGGAAATCAGAGGGAGAATTGAAACCACCCAGACAACAGCATTGTTGAAATTAGCTAGAATACTCAGGATAGTCCTGAAGACATAAGGGGATTTCTTATCATTCAGACTCCAGTGTAAGACCATCAGCTAACGCTGGAGTGAAAAATTCACAGAAGTGAAACAATAATAATAATACCAATTGTAGTTGGTGCCCTTGGAATGGTCCTTATTAGTTTAGAAAACAGTTTAGAGGAATTGGAAATCAGAGGAAGAATCGAGACTATTCAGACAGCAGCATTGTTAGGATCGGCTTAGAAGTGTCCGGAGACATGAGTAGATTTGCTGTCACTCAGTCTCCAGTGAAAGGCCATCGGCTTAATATGGTGTGAAAACTCGCCAGGAGGGAAATAATAATTACTATCTAGCTACATGCCGTTGGGGGCATTAGCGGGTTCATAATTTTCCCAAGGATACTAGTCACGAAAGTGAAGGTAATAGCACGACTGGGGTTTGAACTCGCTTACTACGATGTCGCAGTTGAGCACGGTAGCCACTACGCCACGTTCACTCTACCCGAACTTACGAAACAAAATCTATACCCACCCAGTCACTCTATAACCGATACTAGCATGCACTTTTATTGCCTTTCATTTCTAGAATGAAAAAAAAAAGTTTTCACGAGAACAATTTTCTGGATTCCACTTTACCTCTAAGATTTACCTTTCTTGGAAGTAATCAGCTACAATTGCACCCAAAGAAAAAAAAATTTAAAAGTCTCTAAACCAGCGAAGAGGTAATTCAGTCAAACGCTTCTCGTTATATTCTCGTTTATTACTTTTAGTCGTTCGTTTCCTCGCCTTGACATTTAGGCGCACTTTGCTTAACGGTTATCCTCGTTGGAAATGGAAACGAATCAAGGTTGTTTGTCAAATGATAGAATGACTGAATATCTTAGTCATGAAAGGTGTGTCATGAAAGTGCTGAGGTGAAACTGTATTTACCAAGATAGAAATTAACAATGAATGGAACGTTAATTTATTTCAGAATAAAAGGTGTGTCTTGAAAGTGCCGAGTGTGAAGCTGTATTTACCAAGATAGAAATTAACAATGAATGAAACGTTCATTTTTTCAGCATAAAAGGTGTGTCATGAAAGTGCTGGGGTGAAGCTGTGTTTACCAAGATAGAAATTAACAATGAATAGAACGTTCATTTTTTTCAGAATAAAAGGTGTGTCATGAAAGTGCGGAGGTGAAGCTGTATTTACCAAGATAGAAATTAACAATGAATGGAACGTTCATTTTTTTTCAGAATAAAGGTGTGTCATGAAAGTGCCGAGGTGAAGCTGTATTTACCAAGATAGAAATTAACAATGAATGAACGTTCATTTTTTTTCAGAATAAAAGGTGTGTCATGAAAAGTGCGAGGTGAAGTTGTATTTACCAAGATAGAAATTAACAATGAATGGAACGTTCATTTTTTCAGAATAAAAGATGTGCCCTGGAAGTGCGAGGTGAAGCTGTATTTTTAACAATGAATGGAACGTTAATTTTTTCAGAATAAAAGGTGTGCCTGAAGTGCGGAGGTGAAGCTGTATTTACCAAGATAGAAATTACAATGAACGTTAATTTATTTCAGAATAAAGGTGTGTCAGTGTGAAGCTGTATTTACCAAGATAGAAATTAACAATGAATGAAACGTTCATTTTTTCAGCATAAAAGGTGTGTCATGAAGTGCTGGGGTGAAGCTGTGTTTACCAAGATAGAAATTAACAATGAATGGAACGTTAATTTTTTCATCATAAAAGGTGTGTCATGAAAGTGCTGAGGTGAAACTGTATTTACCAAGATAGAAATTAACAATGAATGGAACGTTAATTTTTTCAGAATAAAAGGTGTGTCATGAAAGTGCGGAGGTGAAGCTGTATTTACCAAGATAGAAATTAACAATGAATAGAACGTTTTTTTCAGAATAAAAGGTGTGTCATGAAAGTGCCGAGGTTGAAGCTGTATTTACCAAGATAGAAACAAACAATGGAAGGTTATTTATTTTAGAATACAAGGTGTTTCAGAAAGTACAAAAAATATCGATACTTTTTTGACACACCCTGTTAACTTCAAAGGAGTGTTTGGGTGCGTTTCCGTGGAATGTGATTAATGCTTTAAAACATGACATAGCCGTAAATCTTGACGTAAATGTTAATGAAACAATTTTCTGTTACATTTCATTTCATTTTTCAATAGTGTCGGCTGGTTGGATTTTTACGGCATGTCAAACTTTTTGGGGTTATTTTATGCCGAATACATTTTATTTTATTCATTCGTCATGGGTACTCAAATCTTATTTACAAATTCAATTTTTTAAACACATTAAAAAAAACCAACACTTTCTTCTATTTAACTGGTAGATTGGACCCTAATAGGGTCAAAGTGGACCTGGGAGCAAATAAGATGCTAATTAAGATTAAATAATAACTATTTCATAAACGTGGAGAATATAACTTAAATAACTAAGGAAATTGTGACCTCAGTAGTGACGTAGTTTTGCTTACAGACAGACGGTTACATAGTCTCTATTTTAATTACGATATTTGCTTTCACTTTATTTCTTATATTTTTTCTGATATAATGATAACGGTCGCACAATTAAGGAACATGAGTATTAATGTATAGATAAATCTCCTAAACGTATATTTTGTGTCCTGGCATTATGTTAAATTACATCGAATGGTATAGTTCAAATTTTGGAGCTCTAGCGAAGGGAGGACCACTTCAGTGACATTATTCTAGGTCCACCCTGACCAGGATTGGCAGTACCTTTTAAGATCCCATCTAGAGGTTAAATAAAAAAAAAGAGTTTTAAAATCTTTTAAAAAAAATATTTGAATAACATCAAGCATAAATAGAACAAATGTTCGGAATAAAATAACCCAACAGACAGTTACATAATCTCCATTATAATAAGATGAAGTAGAAACTCTACGACCGTACTAAAATGAAAGATTTATAAATAAAATTTCTCTGAATGTTTGAGATGAGGCTTGAAGATTAGTATTATCTGCGTTATTTGGACTATTGTCCCCATCTTCATTGTTATTTGTACAACGTTTCGTTCCCGAGTCTGAAAAGGTTCCCGAGTCCGAGAAGGTTCCCGAGTCCGACAAGAAATACCTGAAGAAGGCCGGAGGGCAAATCGGCCGAAACGTTGTACAAATAACAATGAAGATGGGGACAATAATCCAAATAACGCAGATAGTATTTATAAATAAAAGTCCTTAATTAGTAGTTTTTTCTACCTTATTTTCCCAGCAATGTTACCCAGCTGAAAATGTTACTTCTAGGTCCACTCTGACCAGGAGTGGCAGTACCTTTTAAGATCCCATCTATAGGTTAAATAGAAAAAAAAATGAGTTTTAAAATCTGTGTTAAAATATTTGAATAACCATCAAGCATAAATAAAACAAATGTTTGGAATAAAATAAAACAGAAAGTTACATAATCTCCATTATAATAAGATGAAGTAGAAACTCTACGACCGTACTAAAATGAAAGATTTATAAATAAAAGATCTCCGTTATTCAATACAACGTTTTAATATTTTTGTTTTTTTTTCCGAGTTTTTTTACTTCTTGTACAAATTTAGTCCCAGAATTAATACTGTAAGGAAAATGTTACTTTCACATGAAGAAGAGTAGAAATTAAAACAACATTGCTTAGAGTCGTGCAGAAAAGACAATTGTTTCTGTGATGGATTCCCCTGGGTGACAATTCATTTATCAATTACTCTGAGGCGGTAACCAATCGATGCCGTTCACGGTACCTGAACAAAGTGTAATTACTTCGAATATGTCCCGTGGGGTGCCGGTCAGTGGCGGCATATCAATCACAAAAACAAAAGAAAACAACGATGACAATGGGGTCATTTTCAAATACGCTAAAACTAATAAAGATGGCTCCGATGAGTAATTCATTTCTTGTACTGACGGTTTCGTTTGCTTCTTGCTTTTATTTCGAAGCTCAAGCCTTGCTCCGTCGATTGAAAATCCGCTTAAGAACCGCAAGGTTCCTGTTTCGATAGCAAGCCTCGACGATTAAGTTTATTAGTTGTATATCTTCGATCTGCTGGTATGTAGAGATGATGGTATGCTCTATGTCAGAGGCAAAAATAATCTCCCTGGTCGAACACTAGTGAAAAGGGAAAGTCTTGTTATTTACGCATTTACCTATCGGGTACATAGTTATTTACTAAGCTTCACTTAGATGTCGCACAAAGCCGAATGTATGGGGCATCCAGTGAGACTCGAACTCACTTGTCATAGTCTGCCAGTCTATCTTGCTAACCGTTATCCTACGAGAGGCGTATATAAGTGACGAGGATGGAATGATGAGATGTGTTCTTTCTCTTCATAGTTGTTCTGGCTTGTCAGCAGCCATCTTCCTCTGGGCATATATATTTACCAACCCCCCGCACGAGCAGGATGCGACACAAGGTCAATTTCTTAAGCGGAGTTTAACAGATTTTGAATTCAGCTTTTCCTCCTCCTAGACTGGTTACCTAGCCATTGTTAAAGAGTCCAGTCTGCCCTGCTATTTACCCTTAGCTGGAGGGAGAATTGGATTCATACCTTTCCCAAGGGTATTAGCGCCATGTGAAATGCCAACAGCTTCGTCCAGGAATTGAACTCGGGTTAACGAGTCCATTTCCTGCGACTCTAACCATTAGTCCACGTGCCTCCTCTGGGCATAGACTGGGCAGTACAGGCTAATTCCTTGTTGAATAATTAAGCAAGTCCTTGTTGCTTTTAAAAAATTCTTTATTAATAACACACAGCACAAAAAGGTCTCTGATACCGACAGTTGGACACTCCACCGACTTTACTACAATTACGAAAGACCCTGTTAGGTTAATAAAAGATTTTGTTTACCAGATATTATCATACCACGCAAGTACCAGGGATATCCATGACAGACTGTCGTCAACTGTCCCAATCATTCATTACACACCGGAGGTCCTTTACGCCGCATCCAGTATCCACGCTGAGCTGGTATATATCGGTCTCAATATATATATTGGCCAACTGCTACTATACTGTAATAACATTAGTAGTGCATCCCAAAATTGCTCAATATATTTCATAAAACTTAAAGCATTAATAGCTGTAGAAAAGTTTTTCTAACAACTACGGTGTCGTGTTTAAGATATACTTCTATATATATATATATATATATATATATATATATATATATATATATATATTCTAAAAAGTCTTTGACAAACAGTAGAAGTCTACTGAAATATCAAATTGATAAATAATTTAATATCTCTCTCTCTCTCTCTCTCTCTCTCTCTCTCTCTCTCTCTCTCTCTCTCTCTCTCTATATATATAATATATATATATATATATATATATATATATATATATATATATCTAAAAATTCTTTGACAAACAGTAGAAGTCTACCTGAAATATCAAATTAATAAATACATTTAATATCTCTCTCTCTCTCTCTCTCTCTCTCTCTTCTCTCTCATCTCTCTCTTCTCTCTCTCTCTCTTCTCTCTATATATATATATATATATATATATATATATATATATATATTATATATATAGAGAAGAGAGAGAGAGAGAGAGAGAGAGATAGAGAGATAGACATATAAATTTATTTATCAATTTTGATATTTCAGGTAGACTTCTACTGTTTGTCAAAGACTTTTTAGAATAATATATATATATATATATATATATATATATATATATATATATATATATAATCTATGTAATATGTTGATTATTCAGACAAAAAAAATGGTAAAAATGCTAATAGTTGTATTATATTTAAAGCCAGCAAAAGAATGAAATAACGTCACCATTTGAGTTATTTTATGTTGCGCAAAATGTTATCATTTGTCACCATGTTTAAACCTATTCTAATGAGATCCAAATGAAAACTGTATTTATTAAACAACGCTCGATTATCTGCCGGCGCTAGACTTAATCTTTGAGGAAAGGAAGCCATTTTAAAAAAACAAACAAAAATCGTTTAAGAACTTTGAGTCGAAATATTTTTTGTGAGACGACATTCCGGCAAAATAATTTTGGATTAATTGTCACGTAAAAAAAAAAAAAAAAAAAAAATTAGAAAAAGGAAAACAAAATATCCATGATCTAAACAACACATTATTATAATGGATATTCGGTGTCTGGCATCGAAGAAGAACGAAGATGAAACAAGAAATTACAAAGAAATAGTTAACTACAAACACAATGGTCTCTAAAAAGAAAAATTAGAAAAATTAAAACAAAATGTCTACGATCTAATAATATCTATTATAAGGGATATTTGGTGTCTTTCTCTCTGTAATCGAAACTACGTCACTGCTTATGTCATAATATTCTCGTAAGTTTATCAGTGAGTTTTTATGTATAGTCCTATGAAAATCTGTAAAAATAGGCTGGGGATTTAATTAAACTTTCCTCTTTACTTGTCTCCAGCAATTTCCCTTTTTTTTAAAAAGACAAGAACTCAGTAAGTGTATAAACATTCATACATATAGAAATACTTTCTTTTTTTAACCCCCAACTCGGGTAAAAATCGGGTGTGGATTTTATTGGATATACATACATGCAGAACCTTTTAACGTTCCATTCATTGTTCATTTCTATCTTGGTAAATACAGATTCAAACTTGGTACTATTTTGACACATCGTTTATTCTGGAAAAAAAATTAATGAATGGAACGTTATTTTTTTTCAGAATACGAGGTGTGTCAAAAGTACAAAAAATCTTTTTTGACACTTTGTATATAGATAGATAGATGTATCATTTATTTATATTCACATTATGTTTTGATTTAGCTTTTATTATAGAAAATGAAGAGTACAACATTTTTTAACCACCATCAACAGGGTAAATATAAAGTGTAGATTTTATTGGACATACATACTGAATATATATATATATATATATATATATATATATATATATATATATATATACCAAACTTGTTGATAAACCCTTGCGGTAAGAAAAGAACCGGCAAATAGTTTGATTGTAAGAATATACTACCAAATATCACCTGGGGAAAAAAATTGAAAAAAAGAAAAGACCAAGATAATACTTGTCCAAAAGAAAAAAAATAATATATATATGAAAAATATATATATAAACCGCCAGGATTTTCTAATGCTAAAAAGTAAAGAGTGCTCAATACATTAGTAGAGCAAATAATAAAGTTAAACCTAATGAGTCAAATATACCTACTAACAGTTTCGCTTTGTAGGATAAGATCTGACACACACTCTCCCTCCATCTCTCTCTCTCTCTCTCTCTCTCTCTCTCTATATATATATATATATATATATATATATATATGTTACTGTCCCGCCACCTCACACACCATCTCCCCGACACTAGCGCCATAAAACATCACTTAATAAAAAAACACCCTGTATAATCCACCTCCCCTGATACTAGGAAAATCTTAAACGAAAATACTAAAATTATCTAAAAAATAATAAGAAGAAACGCCTACAGATCCTTGTAGCAATATGCATGAAAAATAAAAAACCTAACATCAACAAAATAGCATTTAAAGTCGGAGACAACGTATTAAATATCTTTAATAACTAACACTTAACTTACACCCTTCTTAAAAAATAATAGACTCTCCAAATTTAATAAAAACATAGATAAAAGAAAAAAAAAATTGAACTAAACACCAAATTATGTACCCCATAATGACGACTGGCGAAACAGTCGAAAGCACTCGGGATATAAGTATGGGAGATATCATAAATTAATTGGATCCCGACTCAATAAAGATCGCAAGAAGACTGGAAAAAATACTAATCCAAAACATGAAGAGTGAATACTCTGTGTTCTTCAATAGCACATGCATAGAAAATAACTTGCTGCCAAAATACACAACATTATATATATATATATTTATTTATTATATTTATTTAATTTGTTGTGTCTTTTTTTAAATAAATGTTTATTATAGACAGCTACCCAGGTTGTTTTGCTAGGTCGCAATCATCAGGCTGTCAAATTAGATCTTATGGTGTTTATTTGAAGATCCTTTCTTGATGTTATATTCTGGACTGCAAATAACGTCGGTTGCTTTTTGTGGACGCTATAACACTTCGGATTTTTAAATGTTCAATTTTTTTAAAAATTGCATTTTTTTATAAAAATGCTAAAGAAGTTACCCCCATTTAGTCATTAAATATAGAAAATTTTTCTTTTGAA
>CM042152.1:42948841-42953841 GCA_023376005.1 Doryteuthis pealeii | reverse complement strand
TGGGGATGACAGCTTTATTAAAAGGTCGAAACAGATATCTGTCAGCATATTAATATCATTATTGTTTTTTCTATCTATTTTCTATCATATATATAATATATATATATATATATATATATATATATATATAATATATAACATTTTGGATGTTTGTTTTTTAGAAGCATGTATATTAAATGCTTCTAAAAAACAAACATCCAAAAATGTTATTTCCTTCGCCGTAGAGCATAGGTCTGGTTTGTTATTGTTCACTCAACGTCCCTGTACCTCATATGGTAAAGGCGTATCAGTATCATTGACAGGTTAATTTCGCAAGGATTGTCCTGTGCGTATCGTGGCCGAAATAGTATAGTCTCTGACTATGCCTGCTGAAGTCCCGGTTTCGATTTCTGTCGGAGGGAAATCGTTAGTATACATCGCTGACGAGACTTAATAAAGTTGAAACAGTCTGTACGATGTTCTACACACCGAACAATTCTTTGCCGAGATTCACTTGTCATGATTATTTTCTATAATTATCGAATTTTATGCGATATACGCATTGTAATTGCCTTCAAGCAAAATATAAATAATATACCATGTATATAATATATATATATATATATATATATATATATATATATATATATACCACTACACACGAGCAAAATGTGATACAAGATCAATTTATTAAGCAGAGTTTAAACAGTGTTTCCTTCTCATAGACTGGTTGCTTAACCACGGTTAAAGAGCCCAGTTTGCCCTTCTATTTACTCATAGCTGGAGGGATCAAATAGCCGTGTTCAGGATTTTAACTTGAGTCGACGAGTCCACTTCCTAGGACTCTATTCATTACACCACGGGCATCAAATATAGGGATATATAGTAACGGTTTTCCTTTTTATATACCCTCATTCGAGTCGTATTGTTTGGTGGCATTTGTATACAAATTTTATTTTTTTTAAATGTTTCGCATGATTGCAAATTTAAAACCTTAACTTGAAAAATGTTCCAATGAAGTGCTGGTACTACAGCTAGTTAATGCTAAAACATAACTTTTATTTAAGTGGATGACGAATTACAAGAGTTAATACCAAAATAAATAGGGAGATTATGCGTAAAGAAAGGGGGATAACTAGCAATTTAAGAATTAAAAGAAAATTTAATGAATGCGGATGTTATTTTGACTTTGATCGAACACGAATGAAGAAAAAGGAAGAAAAGTGAAAGAAAAAGAAAGAAAAATGAAAGAAAAATGAAAGAAAAAGAAAAAAAAAGAACAAGAAAAGAAAGAAAATATGAAACTGGAAAAAATAAGGAAAAAAAATAACAGATAGATAATGAACAAGGGGATTAGAAAAGATGAGAAGGAAAAAAGAGTATGACAAGGGAGGGGATAGAAAAGTGTGAGAGAGAGAGAGAGAAAGAGAGAGAAGAGAGAGAAGAAGGACAGAGAAAGAGAGAAAGAGAACGAAAGAGAGAGGAAGAGAGAGAGAGAGAGAGAGAGAGAGAGAAAACAGAAAGAGAAAGAGAGAGAGAGAGAGAGGAGAGAGAGAGGGAGAGAGAGAGGAGAGAGAGAGAGAGAGAGAGAGAGCAAAGATCCTGCTCCAGTACCATCACTTATCAAAATATTAAGGTGAGAGAGAAAGAGAAGAGAGAGAGAGAGAGAGAGAGGAGAGAGAGGAGAGAGAGAGGAGAAGTGATGAGAGAGAAGAGAAAGAGAGGAAGGAAAGATACGAGAGAGGAGAGAGAGACAGACAGACAGACAGACGGACAGACAGAGAGAAAAAAAGAATAGAGAAGAGCAAATGACCTGGTCTCCAGTACATCACTTTATCAAATATGTTAGGGTGAGAGAGGGTGAGAGAGAAAGATAGAGAGAGAAAGAGAGGAGAGAGAGAGAGAGAGAGAGAGAGAGAGGCGGAAAGCAAAAATCCTAGTTCTAGTACCATCCAATATCAAAATTAGAGAAAAATTAAAGAGAAAAAAAGCTCTCTCCCCACAAAAATGGATCGGAGAGAAGAGAAGAAAGAAAGAGAGAGAGAGAAGAGAAGAGAGAAGAGGAGAAGAGAGTAGTGGGCGATGTGTGCAGAAAAAAAGGCGCTAAGGTAGAAAAAGTTGTATTGGAAGATAATTCCCCCAATTAAAGGGGGATATTGGAAAAGGAAAATGAGGAAAGAAAAGATGAACTCTTTAAACTGTTTTAAAGTATGCAAAGCAAAGAATGAGTGAGATGAAAGATGAACAAAATGATATGAAAATGAGAAGGGGAGAAGAAGAGAGAGAAGAGAGAGAGAGATAGAGAGAGAGAGAGAGAGGGCAGAGATAGACAAAGTGAGAGACAGACAGAACGACAGAACATAGCAGAGAGAAGGGGGGGCAGAGATAGAAAAGTGAAGATAGAAAGTGAGTGAGTGAGTGGAGAGATTAGATAGATAGAGAGAGAGAGAAGAGAGTGAGAGAGAGAGACAGACAGACAGACAGACAGAGAGAGAGAAGAGAAAAGAAAGTGTGTGTGTGAACGATAGAGGAGTCGGAGAGAGCTGAGAGATAACAAGAATGGGATAGAGAAAAAGACACACACACACATATTACACACACACACACACACACACACACAGAGAGAGAGAGAGAGAGAGAGAGAGAGAGAGAGAGAGAAGAGAGAGAAGAGAGAGAAGAGGAGTGTGTGTGTGTGTGTGTTGGAGAAAAGAGATATAGCAGTTACACAGTTAGGATACAGAAGAGAAATATATTAGATTATCCTGTCTCATTAGCATTTGTTATCAAAAAATAGATAGGAGAAAAAACGAAAATTGATTTGGCCCAAAAATGATGAAAAAACGCCCCATCCCTCAAAAGAAAAAACCAGAGAAACCCCAACAAAAAACGATTAATCAAAAAGTGAAGCAAATACTATAGAACTGGAGTTAGTTGTGATTCATATTCACCAAAAAGAATAACCGTCATATTAACAAGTTAAGTTAATTTAATTATCAACACTAACCAAAGTTTAAAAAAAAGTATAATGCTACAGAAATATATATAATACATATAATAATTATTATATATATATACTAAATAATATATGGTGTTGGTGTGGTGGTGTTTGGAGTATATATATGTTATATATATGATATATATAAATATTATATTTGGTGTTCTTATATGAGATATTAATGGCACTATATATATGTGAATTATGTGTATATATTCTTATGTTATATATATGTATATATTACTACTATTGTGTATTTGTTTATGTGATATAATATATAGTTATATATTTATAGATATATGTTAATATATATATATAGTGGTGTGGTGGTGTATTGAGTAATATATATGGTATATATATAATGTTTGGGTATATATATATATGTTTGTGTGCGTATGTGAGTATTCAAATTGTATATTAATATATATATATATAATATATATATAATACACACATATTATAATTATCACATACACACAACACACACACAACATATAATATTAATATAATATATATACTATATAATAGAATATAGCGTTTTGTTAAGTTTTTCTTCTTTGAAGTTAAATTGTCTGTATATAATTAATTTACGATTTATACATTGAGCCTTTTAGATTTATAAAAATCCGTTTAGGATATGTTGACCAAAAGCATTAACAATATGTTGCTATAGTAAACGATAGAACCAGCGAGGGACAAACCGACAGGAGAAGACAAAAAGAAGAGCAAAAAATTTCGATATCCCAAATAGAATCGATCCTTATACCAGTAATTAGTATTATCTTACATATATATATATATATAATATATATATATATATATATTATTATATATTTTTGCTGAGCAATTACAATGCGTATACCGTATAAATCCGATAATTATAAGAAAATAACCATGAATATACTAACGTTTCTGACTACCGTTTTCATTCCTTCGGGGAAATCGATATATATAATCCTGATGCAGACTTATAAGTGAAACAATGTTACGATGTTTCTAGCATCACTTAATCGTTGCCAAATCATTTCATGATTATTCATAAATTATCGAATTATATAATATACACCTATAATATGCTACAAGCAAAAATCATAAATAATAATACTTACTTATATTCAACAATGCTTCTCAATAAACAAAACATCCAAAAATCTTATATATAATATATATAATATATAAATATAATATATATAACTATATAATGCAAGGATCTCTATAAACCAGATGTCAGCTCTCTAACGCTGTTAACATATATACCGATGTATCATTTAACAGTAATAAACCTACTCCCTTCCTTTGCAGGTTGCTGGGTTAACACGCCGACTGACAAAAAAATCAGTCGGTTCTTCCGGTCGCGAGTAGCTCAAGTCTACCCTTGAGAGACATTACTGAAACACGTATTTGGAATGACAGCATATTATATATATAATATATATTATTACTAATATATATATAATATGTTGGTGATTTGTGTGTGTGTGTGTAGGTGTGCAGACATTTCTCTTCTGCTACCTCCCTCATCTACTTCCGCTGATCGCATTGACTTCATTTGTATATATCTCAACGAAAATATGCAGTATTTATTCCACTTCTCTTTCCATTCTATTCTCTTAATCTCATCTCAAGTTTTTCTAATGGTACCTGAAACTGACATTATCGAACAGCTATGAGGGTGAGTGAATACCAACTTTAAATTTAGGTTTTATCTTCTCACTCCGGCTACTTGAATTCTTTTTTTATTAAAAAATTCTGGCTTCATTCCAATTTAGACAACTTGTATATCAAAAAATTAGTTAGATGGTCAACAATGACAGAGAATGGAAGCAGATGACCAGAAATCGATTAAGTTGGCGGAAAAGGTTCTATACAATAACTGGTTCTTACAAGAAAAAAATACTAAAATAAAAATCGAAAAACCAAACCAAAACACGTATCAATGCAGGTGAGAAATCGCCAACGAAACCTAAATTGCCAAACCCTCACTTAATACAGAGATAAGAAGAGAGAGAGAGAAGATAGAGAGAAG
>CM042152.1:42934180-42948741 GCA_023376005.1 Doryteuthis pealeii | reverse complement strand
GAGAGAGAGAGAGAAGAGCGAGAGAGAGAGAGAGAGTGTGTGTGTGTGTGTGTTGGGGAGAAAAAGAGAGATATAGAGTTACACAGTTTAGGAATAACAGAAAGAGCAAATATATATGAAGTATCCTGGTCTCCATTAGTCATTTTGTTATCAAAAATAGATAGAGAAAAAAAACGAAGAAATGATTTGGGCCAAAAATGAGTGAAAAAGAAACGCCCCGATCCTCCAAAAAGGAAGAAAAGCAGAGAAAAAACCCACAAAAACGGATTAATCAAAAAGTGAAAGCAAATACTATAGAACCTGGGAGTTTAGTTGTGAATTCTTATTCACCAAAAGATAACGTTATTTAGACAAAGTTAAGTTACGATTTGAATTATCAGACACGAAGGCAAGTTAAAAAAAGTATAATGCGTACTAGAAGAATATATATTATACATATATATATATATATATATATAAATATATATAATATATAATTGTGTGTGTGTGTGTGTGTGTGTGTGTATGTGATATATATATGTGTATTATATATGTATATATTATATATATATATTATTGTTGTGGGTTTTATAGTATATATATGTGCATATATATAGTGTATATAATATTGTATATAATTGTGTATATATATTGTATATATATATACATTATATGTGTGTATGTGGTTTGTGAGTATAATATTATTGTATATATATAATACTATATGTATTATCTATATGTGGTGTGTGTGTGTGTGTGTGTTGGTATGTGAAGATATATATGTAAATATATATATGTGTGTGTGTGTGTGTGGTATATATATATATATATGTGTGGTGTGTGCGTATGTGAGTATATAATATTGTATATATATATAATATAATATATATATATATAATACATACACACATTAATATATATAGCTCACTACACAACACACACACACACATATAATATATATATATTATTAATATATAATTATATATCATGAATAGCGTTTTGTTAAGTTTTTCTTTCTTTGAAAGTTAATATGTTCTGTATATAATTTAATTTAGCGATTTATTATCATTGAGCGCTTTTTAGGGATTTCACAAAATCCTTGTATGGGTATATTGTGTTTGGACCTACAAGAGCATACAATATGGTTGTATAGTAAGCGTTTCGATGATCCCAAATAGATCATCCTTATTTAGCCAGTAATTTGTATTTATCTTACATATATATATATATATTATATATATATTATATATATTATTTATATTTTTGCTTGAAAGGCATTACAATGCGTATACGCCGTATAAATTCGATAATTATAGAAAATCCATGACATATACTAACGGTTTCGGACTACCGTTTCGATTTCTGTCGGGGGGAAATGTTAGTATATACCGCTGATGAGACTTAATAAAGTGGAAACAGATGTACGAGTTCTAGCTCACATAAATCAGTTGCCAAAATTTCACTTGTATGATTATTTTTCTATAATTTATCGAATATTTATATGATACTCACCAGTAATTGCCTTCAAGCAAAATAATAAATTAAATAATATACTTTATCAACTAATGCTCATAAACAAACATCAAAATCTACCTTATATATATATATATATATATATATATAATATATAATATATAATATTATGGCAAGGATCTCCTATAAACCAGATGTCACTCTCTAACGGCTGTAACATATATATACCTATGTATACAATTAACAGTTAAAGAACTACTCCCTTCTGCAGGTGGTTGAATGGCTGGGTGTTTAACACGCCGGACTGACAAAAAATCAGTCGGGTTCCTATTCCGGTCGAGGTAGCTTGCAAAAGTCTAGCCCTTTGAGGAGACATGATACGTGGAAAAACGGTATCTGTGGATGGACAGTAATATATATATATATATATATATATATATATATATATATATATGTGTGTGTGTGTGTGTGTGTGTGTGTGTGTGTGTGTGTGCAGACATTTCTCTTCTTGCGACCTCCCCACCCTACTTCCGCTTATCGGCATTGACGTCATTTGTTATATCTCACGAAAAATAGTGAGTATTTATTCACTTCTCTTGTCCTTTCTATTCTCTGATCTCATCTCAGAATTGTTTTTCTAATGGGGGTACGTGAAACTGACAGTTATGGGACAGCTATGGAGGGGTGAGTGGATACCAATTTAATTTAGGTTTTATCCTTCTCTACTCGCCGGTACTTGAGATTCTTTTTTTTCTTAAAAAAATTCCTGGCTTATTCAATTTTTTTAGACAACTTGTATATTCAAATATATTAGTGTAGATGGTCAACAGATGACAGAGAATGGAAGCAGATGACAGGAAATCGATTAGTTTGGCGGGAAAAAGGCGTTCTATACATAAATGGTTTTCTTACAAAGAAAAAAAATACTAAATTAAAAATCGAAAAACCAAACCAAAACCACGGTATCAATGGAGGGGTGAGGAAATCGGCAACGAAACCTAAATTGCCAAACCGCTCAACTTCCTCAGAGAGAGAGAGAGAGAGAGAGAGAGAGAGAGAGAGAGGGGGGAAGATCCTGGTCTCCTGTACCATCACTTTATCAAATATGTTAAGAATGGAGGATAGAAAGAGGGAAAGTGTTTGTGAGAGAGAGAGAAGAGAGAGATAGATAGATAGAGAGAGAGAGAGAGAGAGAGAGAGGAAGAGAGAGAGAGAGAGAGAGAGAGAGAGAGAGAGAGAGAGAGAGAGAGCAAAGGATCCTGGTCTCCAGTACCACCGCTTTATCAAATATGTTAAGGTGGAGTATAGCAAGAAGGAAAGTATGTGGTGTGTGTGTGTGAAAGAGAGAGAGAGAGAGAGATAGATAGAGAGAGAGAGAGAGAGAGTGAGAGAGAGAGAGAGAGAGAGAGAGAACGAGAGAGAGAGAGGGAGAGAGAGAATCAATAAAAGAGAGAATCATATAACAGCTTCCTCTATCTGTTTTACTAAAAAAAATGTGAAAAAAAAGATTTGCTGAAGTTTGTTTATATTATTCTAATTTTGAAATAGACTCTCGGATCTTTACATGTTTATACTGTCTAAATTACTCAATTTTTGAGTGTATATGATACAAGGTTTTTTTTTTATTCTACGTACTGATGATTTTAGGTATTGTGACGTAAGCAGTGACGTAGTTTCGGTTACAGACAAATACAGATGGAATCTCCATTAGTGTTATATATATATATATATATATATATATATATCAACCACTCTTGACTGATAAATTATTTACTTATTTTCCCATTAAACTAACCCTAACCCTAAACCCTAACCCCGTATTCTTTTTTCCTAGTAGATCAATAAATAAATACATGATTTATCAGTTAAGAGTGATTCCCCTTTGTTTATGTTGGACTCATCGGAAATAACACACGCACATATATATATATATATATATATATATATATATATATATATATATATATAACAACATACAAAAGTTTTTATTCCAATGGATTAACCGCCCTGTCGGCTGGGGCGTTAGAATGCACCGACTGCACCTCTGCAGAGGGGTAAGACTCCCCCAATGGGGCCACCTATTGGCCGTGGGTGGCGACCCGTGATGCTTAAGGATAGAGCCCAGGTGGATGAGCAATTCATGACATGCAATACTCCACTTTGGTCCTATCTTGGGCTAGACGGGCGGTCGGAGAGGCCCCATCCAATCAATCGGCTGGCCACGACAAGCCCTAGCACCTATATTATTTTCCCAACCCTATTGCCCTTATGGCCAGCCCCAACCCCTTTTTATCATATGGATGCTAGAAGGTGGTGGCTGCGGGTCTACATGTCCTGGGAATGACGTTAAACTCTATCTGATGGTGAGTTTCCACTTTTGGAGGTTTGGGGAATGTGGAGCACCCCATTCATCACCATTGCTCCCTGGTCCACTCTGACCCGGAGTGGTAGTACCTGTTAGGGTCCCATCTATGGATTAAATAGAAAAATGCATTTATAAAAAAATTGTATTATCCATTAAGAATTGATTTATTTCAAAACTCTATCGGCATTAAATGACCCACTGAGGTTGATATGCCGTAAAACAAAACAAACAAAACCAAACCAATGGATCAATCAAATACACTCATCTTCCAACTAAACATTGTATAATATTTTCTCATAAACTAATGAAAATTGTGAAATTACTATAATTTCACCTTGTTGGATTATTTATGGCATATAAGATGTGCTACAATACACCACTTAAATTTATAGACTAAGCGAGATCACGTGGTTTAAACCTCAGCCAACCAACAGCCCGAATACGTACCTGGTTGGAAACTTAATCACTAATACTCAGAGACGTAATCATTGACAAAGGATTTCCAATACTGAGGATCACCAAGGAGCAACCAAAGGATTCTTTACCAATGATTTCCACTGGACAAGCGCTCTTGCTTCAAGCCTAAAGAGATGGCCCATAAAATCGTAACACAACTAGTATAATATAAACGTATGGAAATAATATTTAGAATGTTAACAATAGAAAATACCGACGCTTCGTTAATATGTGTTGACAATTATAGACTGTGACTTCATTCAATCCACATATAACTGCATTAATATATGTGAACGTTGGAATATGATAAATGCGTGTTTATTTTTTAAAGCTTTTACTTGATATTGGAGCCTATTGATATATTTACTTTCTTTTCTTTGCTTCTGTTTGTGATAAGCCGGGTTTAGTTAGATAAATAATTATATATATATATATATAATATATATATATATATATATATATATATATATATACACATACGTATGCTTAAGAAATGGAGAGAGAATTACGAATAAATAAATAGATAGATGAGAGAAAATCTAAAAAAATATATTCAGATGTAAGTAGACAAGGTTTTGAAAATATAAGAAGAGAAATAAAAGTAAAAATAAAACAAAGGCGCCATCTTAAAAAATATAAAGAGATAAGAAGAAAGAGAAATAAAGATAGAAGGGAAGCGAGAGAGGGAGCGAGAGGGAAGAAGAGAGGGGAAGAGAGAAATAAAGATATATATATATATATATATATAATATATATATATATATATAGAGAGAGAGAGAGAGAGAGTGAGAAGATTGGCAGAGAAAGAGAGAGAGAGAGAGAGAGAGAGAGAGAGAGAGAGGCATAAAGATTGGCAGAGAGAGAGAGAGAAATAAAGATGGACTGAGAGAGAGAGAGAGAGAGAGAGAGAGAGAGAGAGAGAAGAGAAGAACTAAAGAGAAGAGATAGAGATAGAAGAATAGACAGAGACATGAGATAAATAAAATATACGGAGAGAGAGAGAAAATAATAGAGAGAGAGAGAGAGAGAGAGAGAGAGAGAGAGAGAGAGAGAGAGAGAGAGAGAGAGATAAACAGAGAGAAAAAGAGGAGAGAGAGAGAGAAAGAAACAAAGATATACAAAGAGAGAGATAGAGAAATAGATATTGAGAGAGAAATAAAGAGAGAGAGAGAGAAAGAGAGAGAGAGAGAGAGAGAGAGAAGAGAGAGAGAGAGAGAGAGAGAGAGAGAGAGAGAAATACAGATAGACAGAGAGAAAAATAAAGATAGCCGCAGAGAAAGAATGAGAGAAAAAGCGAGAAAGAAATAAGGATGGACGGAGAAAGAGAAACGATCCGAGGAAAGGGAAAAGAAAAAAAAGAAAGCATTGAACGGAGAAAAAGAAGAAAAAGAAAATGAAAGAAAGAAAGAAAGAAGAAAAAGAAAGAAAGAAAGAAAGGAGACGTGTATGAATGGGAGAAAATAGATAAAATGTAAAAAAGAAATGTAAAAAAAGAAATGTAAAAAAAAAATGTAAGAATATATAAAAGTTGGAAAACCTTATAAATAAAATGAATCAATAAAAAAAGTGAAGTGTCAGAGGAGACACGAGTGGAATATTTGAATTCAAGAAAAACATCGTCTTGATTTGATTCCATTTGTTGACGTCACTTCCTGTTCTGCATTTCACATAAAAAGAAAACTTATTTTTTATGCATTGAATGCTTCGTTTGTCAAACGATTCACACATTAAAAAATATAAAAAAAATAAGAAAAATGAAATAAAAATACCAAAGACTTTTAATCTCAAATTTCATGGCTTTTACTGAGCTAAACAAAACTCTTTCTCTCTCTCACTAAAAAAAAAAAAAAAAAAAAGAAAAAGAAGAAAGAAAAAAGAAATACAAAAATAAAATAAAAAAAAACATTAAAAACTTTCGAAGAATTACTGGTTTTGATTTCATGTAACTCCAACTCAAATATTTTTTCTCATTTTTTAAAAATTTTTCTGTGTGAAAAAAAAATTTTTTTTTTTTTTTTGGGAAAAATTCAACATTTTATTTCTTCATCCATCTATTTTTGATTTTATCAATGTTCGAGTTTTGCCAACACTCGTTCTCTGCTTTGACTTCCGGTTTGGGTGTAAAAAATGCTCGTAAACCGGAAGTGAATGCTCGATTCAGTTTCTCCGTTTTCACTCTTTTTGTAATCTCATATGTTTTTGCGGTTTTTTCTTTCTCCATTTTCTCGATGATTATTATTATTTTGTATTTTTCTCTGATGAAAATATTCTAATTTGTTTTCATAAGACCAACCTCCCTCATTTCTTTCTTGCTCTCTTTGTCTGTCTGTCTGTCTGTCTGTCTTTCTATCTTTATTTCCTTCTCTATCGAGTTTTTCTCTCCTGTCATGATATTGAAATTCTTCTAAGGTTTCTTGTAACCAAATTGGTAAAATTGGAATGGTAAAATGGTTCAGTTTATTGATTTCAAATAGATTTCACTGATAGAATTCAACCAAAATCTAGAACTCAAACGCACATATAAATATTCTGCGTATATACATAGAGTTATCAGTGTATATGCATATTTTTATTTTATATATACCGAGTATTATTTGAAAATCAGACACTAAGAGGGAAGGGTAGTTGAAATTAAGTTATTTCTGATATATTATGGTGTTCCTTTATCTTTTCATACATTTGTATATATATATATATATATAAATATAATATATGTGTGTGTGTGTGTGTATATATATGTGTGTGTATATATATATATTGTATATATATATATATGTGTGTGTGTGGTGTGTGTATATATATGTGTGTGTATATATATATGTGTGTGTGTGGTATATATATATATATATATGTGTGTGTGTATATATATATGTGTGTGTGGTGTATATATATATATATATATTGTGTGGTGTGTATTATATATATATTGTGTGTGTATATATATATGTATGTGTGTGTGTGTGGTGTTATATGTGTGTGTGTATATATATGTGTGTGTGTGTATATATATATATATATATATGTGTGTGTTATATATATATATTGTGTGTGTGTATATATATATGTGTGTGTGTGTATATATATATATATATGTGTGTGTATATATATATATATATGTATATATATATATATAATGTGTGTATAATATATTGTATGTATATATATATAATATGTGTGTGTGTGTTGTATATATATATGTGTGTATATATATATATATATATATATATGTGTGTGTGTGTGTATGTATATATATATAATATATATAAATATATATATATATATATATATAACAAGAAGAAGTCACTGCAATTTTATTCTTTACTTCCGATTTAGCTAAATAGTTAAATTAGGAAAATATTGCAATGAAAGACGGGAGTGAGGGAAGAGTAAGTTTCAGTTGTTCTATTTGAACCCGACGGAGGGTGCACATATTTGCTAGTAAATAAAATGGCCTGAGCTATTACGCATGCGATGTTTTAGCTTTCAGAATTGCTTGCCCAAACTTTGATTAGTGTGAGTGAATTTTTTTTTCTTTTTTTCAAGTCAAAGGCTCAGGGGACGATACTTCGGTTTACATGGTTCGAAAAAAAAAAGATGACACCGTATACGTTAAAGCTTTTAAAATTACTGTAGTCATTAGTAAGACAGCCATTAGCCCAATTTGTTTAAGTGGATGTTTTTACGCTGGAAGAGAAAAGATGATATTAATAGAATGAATGACTACAGAGAGGCGGACATTTATGCGAAGTGATCACGTGAAACGCCGCGTATTTTTCAGACGAAAAAATGGAATTCTATAAATCCGATAAGATTAAAGAAAGTGAAATGGATATATGCCAGTTGTTGCTGTTGTTGTGCATTAGTGTGGAAAATTAATTATACATATGTGTGTGTGGGAGTGTGTGTATGCATATTATATATATATATATATATAATATATATATATAGTCATCCATATACAGTCCTGTATCGCATCTCTGCAGTGCGGCTAGACTTAACAAGCTATATATAATATATATATATATATATATATATATATATATATATATATTATATATATGAGGAAAAATGAGTAAAGAAAAGAAATGTAGATGGATAAAATGAATTTAATCGATATCACATTAATCGATATCACTTACACATGTGTTTCGGTCAGTTTATGTGTGTGAAAATATTTCGCACACATAGATGATTCGACCTTCATCAGACTGAACATTTATTTTGAATGAAAAAATTCGTTGAAAAAAAAAACAACAGAGATTTTTGGAAATATTCAAAAATCGAATTTTAAAAATTTGGAACGCTGAAATAGAATGTTGAGATAGACCGTTATGATTTGGATATTTGGTTTTTCTAGGGTTATGTAGAAAATGTTTTTTTTTTTATTACAATATATATATATATATATATATATAATATATAATATATATATATATATGGAGGCGCGTGGTCTAATGGTTAAAGTCGTAGGAAATGGAATCATTGTTCAATTCCTGGTCAGACGCTGTTTTGATTTCACATCTAATCACGCTAATAACCTTGGGAAAAGTATGAATCCAATTCTCCCTCCAGCTATGGCTAAAATAGCAGGGCAGACCCTGGCCTTTTAACCATGGCTAGGTAACCAGTCTGGGAGAAAGAAATCTCTGAATTCAAACCTAAATTCCGCTTAAGAAATTGACCTTGTGTCACTTCCTGCTCGTGTGGAGGGTTGGCATATATATATATATATATATATATATATATATATATATATATATATATATATATATATTTGAAAATCAATATTTTAAAACTTAATATCTTAAAAACACAATTTTTAAAATCATTTCTTTTAAACTCATTTATTCTGTTTAACTCATATATGGGACTCTGACAGGTACTACCACTTCCTAACACTGATGGGTACTCATTTTTTTAACTCATATTTTTCGAACATTTCTTTTAAACTCATATTTTTAAACCCATAGATGTGACGAACAGGTACGACGACTCCCTACCCTGACGGATATACATTTTTTTAAACAGCATGTTAATTCTTGTTGGGTTATTTTATGCCGAAGACGTTTTGTTTTATTCATTCTTGATGGGTATTCAACATCTATTTCGAACTCCCATTTTTTCAAGCTCAATTTTTAAAAACTCGAATTTTAAATTTTCTTTTAAACTATTTATGGGACCCTAATAAGTACTACTACTCCCTAACACGGATACTTTTTAAAATTCCACTTTTCTAAAATCAATTTTTTAACACATTTCTTTTGAACTCATTTTTCCATCTAACCCATAGATGGGACCCTAACAGGTACTACCACTCCCTAACCCCCTGAAGATACTTTTATTGCCAGAAAGTCCGCTTAGAATGTTTAATATTCTTGGATAGATCTCAAAACACATTTGGCAGTCATAAGGACAACCGGGTAGTGTGAGTTTTTAAAAGTAGACGTTTGGCAAATGAACCGATCTGATGTTCTTTATAATGTTGCATTGGGATTTTCTTTGTTTTTGTTTATGTTTTTTGTTTTTGTTTTCGAAAACAAGTCACATGTTTCCAGCTGTTTAAATGATAAATAAATGTTATATTGATACACAACACCTGAACCCGAGTTCGATTATTCTGTACTTGGTTCGTTTCTTGCATTCTCTTCTCTCTCTCTCTCTCTCTCTCTCTCTCTCTCTCTCTCTCTCTCTCTCTCTCTCTCTCCACTCTACATCTATCTACTTC
This sequence comes from Doryteuthis pealeii, assembly GCA_023376005.1. Classification (NCBI taxonomy): domain Eukaryota; kingdom Metazoa; phylum Mollusca; class Cephalopoda; order Myopsida; family Loliginidae; genus Doryteuthis; species Doryteuthis pealeii. The sequence goes on along the minus strand of CM042152.1, from coordinate 42,938,743 downwards.
TCTTATTATATCTAACTTTTACAACTTGGCAAAGAAGCCAACGTCTGAATGGTTGCCGGAGAAGAAAGTGGAGTCGGCGAGACGGGTTCAAGTTCCGGTCGAGACTTATTGCGATCACTTCTCACCAATACATTTGAAAAGATTTTGGTTGCTATCTGTTTGAGTTTTACAGCATGTCAACGCATTGGGTCATTTTATGCCGAAGACATTTTGGTTTTATTCATTCTTGATGGGTACTCAATTTGTTCTAAGTATATTTTCTCTATTTAACCCATAAATAGGGCCCATAACATGTACTACCACTCCGGGTAAAAGTGGACCTGGGAACAATGGCGATAAAGGGGTGTTCCACATTCTTCCAGTCCTTCAGAACTGGAACCTCACCATCAGAGAGCTTAGCATCATTCCCAGTACATGAAGACTCTCACTCACCGCCTTCTAGCACATACATAATAAAATGGTTGGGACTTGCCATAAGAGCAATAAGGTTGCCGTGTTGGAAAGATAATTACCTCCAGTGTCTGCCAATAGCCCCTATGGCCAACAGCATATAAAAGAGGAAGCGCCAAAAAACAAACCATCTTTTAGTTCACCTGTCTCACCAAGGAGTAGCCAATTATGTGTCTCGTTCCTGCCAACAAACAGGGGGCTTGCGCTCCTAGCAACCGCGTACACGATCACATGGTACACAATAGCATATCATACTAAGAAGTTTTCGTCAAACACTATCATTCTCTGCAGACAATTTTCTGAAGACTATCTATATACAGATACATATATGACATACAAGTCTATATAAGAGGGCGTCTCATCGTGACATAATGGTTAACAAGCTAGTCTCTCAGAACCATTACTACAGTATAGTGAGATAAATGATCGCTGGATGTCCAATACTTGTGTCACAGCCCACGCGTTGAGAACGGGTCGAGTAAATACCTACAACTCTGTATAATCTCTTTCATATATATCATTACCATAATCATATTTTATTTTATGTTGCTCAGTGAATATAATTGTTCATGTTAATTCGGCGTGAATGGTGATTTCGTACTAATCCTCTTGAAGGCATGAATCCACCCGTCCCCTATCCAGCTATTGGTAAATAGTAATACACATTCGTTTTTAAGAATTACACCCCATACCGGCCATAGTTCTCCGATTTGAGCAAGGAATATGTCAATGTCAGGGCTTACCAAACTACGGCCGGTGGGCCAGATTCGGCCCGCGAAGGCATTTTATCAGGCCCGTCGACGGTTATTTATTAAAAAAAAACTACCGAACGCGAGACGTTCTGGTACCATTTAAATTTAAATATAATATTAGGCTTACTCTATCTTTATGGACTTGTCTACTGTAGGTAGAATATGTGAAATCAACCCATCCAACGAAATTGACTGATAAACATTTGAAAGCAATTCTATTGATTGGATGTAGCAATTCAAAAACAAACATTGGCGATATCTTGAAAAAAAAAACTTCAGTTTCACAAATCTCACTAAACCGTTGCGTTCTTTGATAATGTTTGGAAAATAAATATGTTAGTTAAATTTTTTTTGTACATCCTACGTCACTCATCCATGAATATAACATGGAAAGATCAATTTTGTCTTACGTCTTTTTCTCAGAGCTTTCGTTGTGGCTAGCAAGTATTGAACATGATAATAATGTACTCCACTTTGGCCCTATCTTGGGCTAGACGGGCGGTCGGAGAGGACCCCTCCGATCAATCGGCTGGTCATGTCAAGCCCTAGCACCTATATGATCTTCCCAACCCTGTTGCCCTTATGGAAAGTCCCGACCCCTTTTTATCATATGGGTGCTAGAAGGCGGTGGCTGTGGGTCTACATGTCCTGGGAATGACGTTAAACTCTATCTGATGGTGAGGTTCCAGTTTTGGAGGTTTGGGGAATGTGGAGCACCCCTTCATCACAATTGCTCCCTGGTCCACTCTGACCCGGAGTGGTAGTACCTGTTAGGGTCCCATCTATGGGTTAAATAGAAAAAATGTATTTATAAAAAAATTGTATTATCCATTAAGAATTGATTTATTTCAAAACTTTATCGGCATTAAATGACCCACTGAACTTTATCGACATCAAATGACCCACAGAACTTTGATTACGACAAGAAGGTTCCCGAGTCCGAAAAGAATTTTTAACATCATAACAATTTTATTTTTTCAAGGTTAAAGAAATTTGAGAAACGATGAGCCTAGCTTAGTTGTGGTACAAAGCTGTAAGTATAGGGCACCAAATTGGAATTGAAATCACTATCGGCATTAAATGACCCACTGAGGTTGATATGCCGTAAAACAAACCAAACCAAACCAAACCAAACGATAATAATGTGGCCCGCTCTCGTTATTTTTTCAATTATCCGGCCCACCGAGAAAAAAGTTTGGTGATCCCTAGCCTTTGTGATGGAAAACTCTGAATTAAAACCAGCTTTACTCCGCTTGACCTTGTATCACTCCTGTTCGCAGTGAAGAATTTGGGGTAAATACATACATGTTTGTTACTTGTATGTGATCTTAATCTTGTTAGTGTTTCTACAAACAAGTTTACAATTACAGCGCCATGACATTTCTGTTGGGCAATAAAGCAGGTACATTAGATCTTATTTTCGAATTCGCCTTCAATACTTTTAAATGATTAATGCGCGACTTTTCAGTTTCAATTATTTCCTTGTGGCATTCAGGCCTCCATTTATTTCAGTGAATGGTGTCGTCTGCCTAATTGGATAAAAGAAGGTTATTGGTTTTAAGCTTATATTGAATCTTGTCGTTAAAACGGGGCAAAGGTCTACCTTATGTTTCGCGTTCCATCGTAAAGCTGGAAGGTTTTCTGTTGAAACTCATTCTCAAGACAAAGGCAGCCCATCTAGGTTAAAATTGAATAAGAGTCAACACTTTTGATATTATTCCTTATCAGGTCGCCCTGACAGCATGCATATCTATGACACACTCTATATCTCCCCAACCGTCTATATATATATATATATATATATATATATATATATACTTATCAACCACTCCGCACGAGCAGGATGCGACACAAGGTCAATCTCTTAAGCGAAGTTTAACAGGTTTGAATTCAGAGTTTTCCTTCTCTTAGACCGGTTGCCTAACCAAGGTTAAAGATCCCAGTCTGTCCTACTATTTACCCTACAGCTGGAGGGAGAGTAGGATTCATACATTTCCCAAGTGTATTAGCGCTAAGTGAAATGCAATTACCACGTCCAGGATTTGAACTCGGGTTGACGCGTTCATTTCCCATGACATTACACCATACGCTTACACCAACCGTCTCTATATGCCATCACCCCTTTGAGGTCTTCCTCAAAGCATCCAGAACCCGCTCAGAGCTAATTGATGTAGGTTTTTGTCTATACTGGTGTGTGTACATGTGCACTAGTCCACATGAGACTTTCACTTATAAGTAGATCATTGCTTCTGCAGCAGTACCCAGTACGTCTTGTGAGTCTTATCTATGGCACACTCTCTCCTCTAACCGTCTCTATAGGCCATCGATCCTTGGGAGTCTTCATCAAAGCACCCAGAACTTAGAACTGTTTGATGTAGGTTTTTACTTATACTGGTGTGTCCATGTATAGATGTCCACATGAGACTTTCACTTGTTACATAATTATTAAATACCTAATATTTATGTGCAATAGTGTAGAAATAAAAATGGCCGTTATAAGCTGCAGCCCATGGCCTTGAAGGATTTGAATGACAAGGCTTGACCTGTCCTGGTCCTTCCTTCCGGTGGATACCGTGAGAATCGGTAGAGAGGACCCTCTCTTCCGGTTTAGATAGTAAGTAAGTTTCAGTCAGTTAGAAGGTAGCAGCGAGCTCGAAGGGGTAAGTTGCGTTATTCGCGCGTCCTCTCATCTGCGCAGATTGTCTGGTTGGGAATTTAAAAATAAAGTAAGATCAAAGTAAATCGGAGTCTTGTGTTATTACCTAAAAAAAACTAACAATGACACAGGGCTTCTGATAAAGAGAAATCCCCAATAGAAGACCAGACACGAAGTCCCCAAGAAAGGCCAGACACTAGAAGAAGAATAGAAGAAGAGCCTAAGATGTCAGAAGAACAGAAGAAGAATAGAAGAAGTAATGAGAAGGGTATGCAACACACTTATAAGTAAATCATTGCTTCTTCAGCAGTGTCCAGTATGTCTTGTTCGTCTTACTCGAATAGTTGTGTAATAATGGCCGAATGGCCGTACAAATACTCTTTAGTAGAGTGCTGCTTCCAAGATTTTTTTAAGACTACAGGCACTATCCTTGCGCAGTTCACATATAGCTTCTTTTCTAAGCGCTTTGTTTGAGTCCAAGTGGTAGAGTCGTAGAGTATTGAAGGCTATTATTGAAAAGTGTATTGTCTCGAAACATGTACACTTTAAGAATTGAAAAGTGCAATATTCAAAAACAATCTTCACACTTGAGGCATTGAAAGCTAATATAAAAAATATAGTGCTCCAAAACATTCTTCATACACACTTGAAGGATAATAGTGAAAAGTGTAATGTTTCAAAACTATCCTTATACACACTTGACTG
>CM042152.1:42921680-42929180 GCA_023376005.1 Doryteuthis pealeii | reverse complement strand
ATCCGACGGTATGTAATATAGTGAAAAATTTGAAAAAAACACAGGTTCAAATAAAATGAGTGGTATTTATTCAGCCAACGCTGCAGTGTTTCAATCTGTTTAGTAGATCTTCTTCAGGGCCTCTGTTGATATAAGGAAAAGTAAAAAAATTTATCACAGGATGATAAGGTGGCAGTTATTGGTTTGTTTACAAAATTTTGAATGGAAAGTCAGCGTTCCCGGAAATAGATTCGAACATTTATGAGACGCATAGGATAAACGGTTTTGAAGTCGAATATTTTTTACGTTGTGTGTGATTGTATGTGTGTGTGTGTGTGAGAGAGAGAGCGAGAGAGAGAGAGAGAGAGAGAGGGAGATAGAGAGAGGGAGAGAGAGAGAGAGGGGATAGGGAGATAGAGAGAAAGAGGAAGAGGGAGAAAGAGAGAGAGGACGTATTATATGTATATATAATACCAACCCACCCGCACGAATAGGTAATTTTCAAGCGGAGTTCAATAGATTTGAGTTCCAAAGCGCTTTCAATCACATCCATGGTTATCTTCAGAGTGATTATTTGTAGTAGTTGTTTGTTGTGGTGCGAGTTTTATTCATTTGGATGGTTTTGTAGTTTGGGCCGGGTTAGCTCAGTCGGAAGAGCGTTCGGCTAGAAACCACTAGGTTCCTAGTTCGATAGCGGCCCTCGCCAACTCAGCGTATGAGTAGCACAGGGAATTTCTGCGGTAAAGTAATGAGCTGATTTTGGGTGTGGCGCTCCACCTCAGACGCGATAACAATCTCCTTGGTCTATCCCTAGGGAAAATGAAATAGACTCCCTCGCTGATTGGCTGATACCGACTTTAGGCCACCCCGACGATTTTTTTTTATTGTAGGTGGTGTGGGACCTTCTTAGTGGGTTGGTTATTAAAAATATTTTATAAGTTATTGCCGTTAGTAAATCCTATTTCATTTATACTATTTATGTTATATATATATATATATATATATATATATATATATATATATATATATAATTTAATGTTCATTGGAGAATGCATCTCCGACAATAAAAAAATGAGTTACATTGGCTACACGACAAAAAATTATCAAGAAGGCTTGATCTACACCTATCAGATTCTAGTCCCATATGCCAACATTTAAAAAATCAAGATTGTCTTACTGTTGTATTGTCCTCGACCGGAAGACAAAAAAAGGGGAAAACGGAAGCGAGGCTTTCCGGTCAAAGAAGCAGAGACAAGAAATATATAACAAAGGTCCGTTATCAGATCAAAAGATAAAGATTCGTAGGAGTATCTATCGCTATAATGGCCAGACGGTTCGAGCCGACAGTCAGTCAGTCAGTCAGAGAGACCCCAACGAACAGGCGATAGCATCACGTTGTCTCCTGTCAACCCTCGGGCATTTTCCACTGTGAACACTTGTCGCCGTCTTCACCAGCCACCGGCATTTCCATTGTGAAGCTCTACGCCTTTACCACCCACACACCGAAGAAAATAAAAACGGGTCCTATCTTTGTATATACGTATCTGTTGTTTATTGAAGTCCAGAAGTCGGTAGTAGCCGACTACTACATATATCGCTTTTGGTACTGTGACCATACCCGCTACGTAACATTACGGCAACATATAGAAATATTTTAGTAGATAATACAAAAATACTTCATGCTTACAATAATATAGAAAAAGAAAAATCTTTGAAGCTCTGTATATAAAATTTAGATAACCCACTATTAATAGAATTAGATTTGAAACTAGTGATAATATCTAAAAGCAATTTATATTCCAAAATGCTTAAAATAGTAAGACAATTTTTATTCTAAATACGTTTACCTGGGTTAATAAAAATCTTTAAAAGAATTAACTGCCGCTGTTGTTTAGCGCCACCTCGGTGATAAAAACAAAACAATTGGTTTAGTTAAACATTAAACAGTTTTAATACTGAAAGACACACACTCTACTTTGAGAATGGTTAAGATAAGAACGAAAAGTACTTTGTAAACCAAAAATGGATCTTTTAGAGAAATAATTAATGACTTTCAAGAATGTAAGATCAAAAGAATTATTCGGAAGCTTGAAAAATAGAATTAAAAAAAAAAACTCGAAAATAATTAGGATTCTGTTTTGTTTAATAAAATTTGTTTGAATATATATATATATATATATATATATTAATATATATATATATATATATATATATATAGTGTGTGTGTGTGTATATCTGTGTCTGTGTGCCTGTCGTGTTTTAAGCGCTAACTAGGCATAGCCGTTCAGAACACATTGAATTAAATGAAAATTTCAGTCGAGATAAGCTTGTATTCACTGGATGCGTTCTATCTGCAACGGTTATCGTCATAGGAATGCAATCAGTGACCCAAATTCAGATCCTGTCAGCTATGGGGAAATAGTAGATTAGACTGAGCCCTTAAATTGTGTACGGTTTTTAGGAACCACAAGGTCCCGGGTTCGATACCGGCCCTCACCAACTCAGCGTATGAGTAACACAGAGATCTGTGCGTTAAAGTGAAGAGCTGGTAATAGGTGTGGCGCTCCACCTCAAACGCCAAACAATCTCCTTAGTCTAGCGCTAGTTAAAAGGAGATAGGCACCCTCACTCTCTGGTTGGTACTGATATTAGGCCACCCGACGATTCTAGAAATAAATTAAAACCAGCTGTACTCCGCATAAATGACTTTATTTCACTTCTTGCTCATGGCGGCGAAGTAGTATTGGATGAATACAAAATTGATTTGACTTCGCTAATTTTTACAAGGGCGGGGGGGGTATTTTCGGTTATGGAGTGTTCCCTTTTACACTGAAAGCACCGATTCCCACTAGAACACTGAAGTTATGCAGTAACTAGCCTGTTCAATACTTAATTGAGTGATCACTTAAGCAATAGCAGGTACTATAATAAATCTTCGTTTTGCAAAATGATTTAATTTGACATTAAATATCCTAAAATTGTCAGTATTGTTGATGGCACCTTACTGTCCAATAACGACGATGGCGTAGTGTCAAAATAACCCAAAAAACCAAAAAAACAAAATTATCTGCATCTGACAAGAGGCTGAGCAGGCCAATACCTGAGTGACTGACTTTGTTTGAACAGTATGTTGTAAAACAGAACAACCAACCAACTGCCTATCTATCTCAATCTGTTTATATCTATCACAACTAAGTTAAACAGTGAATAGCCTGTTCAATACTTAATTTGGTGAATACTTAAGGAACATCAGGTAGTTTAAGCAAGCTGGTTTCCTTTTTTTATGAAAAATGACTTGATTTGACATTAAATAACCCAAAAAGGGTTCATATGCCGTAAAACAAAACAAATAAAACAAATCAACCAGTTAACTACTAATTTATTTCAGTCTGTTTATATCTATATATCTATATATTGTTGGTTTCTCTGATATAAGGTGTGTGCCAGACGGGTTCTTTTACTTATAGACTCGCCGATAAACATGTGACCAACCTATTGTCCAATCACTGGCAGGGCTCTGCTGCTGCTGTTATTATTTATACTAATCTTAGCTACTCACATCTACTTGGATCTTCTTGGACGACGGACCGAAGGATTCTATATCACAGGACTTATTCACTTACCAAAGGATTCTATAACTCGGGACTTACTTACTTATTTACTTTAAGTTCTTTACAACTGGCCAAGGATGGCGGCCAGATACTTAACTCACACACACACACACACACACACACACACACACATATATATATGTATATATCACAACGAAGTTAACCAGAGATGAGCCTATTCAACACTGAATTGAGTGACCATTTAAGCAGTAACAGGCACTGTAAGCTATCTGAGTTCATTGATTATCGAAATAATTTGATTTGGCATTGAAAAAACCCAAAATGGGTTGGTATGCCAAACCAACAAAACAAAACATTTGCGGTTTTTGGAGGCACGTGGTGTAATGGTTAAGAGTCGTAGGAAATGGACTCGACGACCCGAGTTCAAATACTGGACGAGGCTGTTTACATTTCACATAGCGCTAATACCTGTGGGAGAAGTATGCATCCAACTACTCTCTCCCAGCTATGGGTAAATAGTAGGGCAGACTGGGCTTTTTAACCTTGGTTAGGTAACCAGTCTCAGTGAAAGAAAACTTTGAATTCAAACCTGTACAAATCCGCTTAACAAATTAACCATGTGTCACACCATTCTCGGTTTGGTATATATATATATATATATATATATATATATATATATATATATATAAGAAAAAATAGTAGTGAATCCGACAGTATGTAATCTTGTAAAAATTGAAAAACACAAGTTTCAGAGGCTCGCAGATTTTTGTTTTCAGCAATAATTTATTTTCCTTAAGCCAACGAGAGACCTGATGAAGGTCTTTCTAAACAGACTGAAAAACTGTAGCGTAGGCGTAATAAACATTATTCGTTCATTAAACTTTTTTACTATATTATACACACACACACACACACACACACACACACAACACACACACACAGACAGTGAGGGAGTCTATCTCTTTTTTAATTGTGCTATACCAAGTTGCGGCGCCACACCTACCATCAGCTTCCTCACGTCAGCGCGCAGATCCCTATGCTACATGTACGCTGAGTTGGCGAGGGTCGTTATCGAACCAGGGACCGAGGCAAGTGTTTACCGACTGAGGTAAACCGGCCCTTGAGTTTGCGGTTTTAAAAAAAAAGGAAAATAATTAAAAAAAACCCTATGTAACAACTGAACTTGCATCTCATTCTCTGTTCTAACTGCTGATCGTTGACAGCGAATAGGCCTCTCTTTCTCTCTCTCTCTCTCTCTCTCTCTCTGTTTTCTCTTTCTCTGTCTCTCTCTCTCTGCTTTTCTCTTTCTCTTTGTTTCTCTCTTTGTTTCTCTCTTTGTTTCTCTCTGTCTCTCTATTTCTTTCTTTCTCTCTCTCCCTCTCTCTCTATTTCTTTCTTTATCTCTAGTAGTCAGGAAGTCGCAGGCAACGAACAAATGAGGCACTGCGCATGCGCACTAAAATTAAAACTAAAGAAGAAGAAAAAAACAAAAAAAAAAAAAAAAACACACACATCTCCTTGCTCTGCAAGATCGCTCATTCACTCGCTCACACGTACCCTTAACCCACATGCACAGAAATGAGAAGATAACGGCTCGTTATTCTTTGTTTTGTTGCAACTCTACAATCGCTGTCCCGTCTTTTCACCCACCCACCCCACCCCCTAACCCATTTGTTTATCGACCTTTCTGTTTAAAACAGTCGGAGGCTTGTTAATGCTTACATTCTATATTCAGTATTTAATTTGTACAAACATGTTTAAAAAGAAAAAAAAAAGAAACAAAAAAACAACAAAAAACAAAAAAAGAAGTTAGTTTCGATCTAAACCCCACACTCTTCTCCCTTACTTTCACCAACCCTCGATTCTTCTTCTTCTTCGAGGAGAATCGAGCGACCGAACTGTAATGGCCTGCTACTGCAGAGGAACTGTTGTTTGTTTTTTTTGTTTTTTTTTGCTTTCTTCTTCACTAATGGTAGTTCTGGTGGTGGAAGCCCATGAGGGTCGAGTTGCGAGTGGATTGAAGGGTTCTTCAAGAGTTACGGATGGGGTAGGGATTGGGGAGGTATTGTCAAAGGTAAAGCTCCGGCGCTGAAGATGATGATGACGGCTGCGGAGGGGGCACGTCGTAATGGTCCTAATGAATGGGCAGGAAAGAGAAGAGAAAGTCGAAAAAGGAGGATGGAGGGATGTGTGTGTGTGTGTGTGTGTGTGTGTGTGTGTGTGTGTGTGTGTGTGTGTGTGTGAGCTCTTCTCTGTGTAATACGTTTAACATTGCTTGCATCTAACTATATACCTATTTGCACGTAAATTGTTCTACATAAGCATGCACATTCTTGCATGGGAATATATATATATATATATATATATATATATATATATATATATTATAGTTATGTGTGTATATGTGCGTGTGTAATATAAATTCATCATTAAAAGTTATGAATTTTGAATAACAATATATATATATGTATATATATATGGTAGTAAAATAGTATTTATATATATATATATATATATGAGTAAAAAGTAAGTAAAGTAGCCTATTGTCGGTATCAGCCAGAAAGGGAGGAAGTCTATCCACTTTTCGCTAGCAATATACCAGGGAGATTGTTTTCTCGTCTAAGGTGGAGAGCAACACATACCATCAACTCCCCACTTTACCGCAGAGATCGAAGCCGTGCTACTCATGCACGAAGTTTTTGAACGCCGGTATCAAATCCGGAACCTTTTGGTTACGAGGCGAATGTTTATATATATATATATATATATGTGTGTGTGTGTGTGTGTGTGTGTGTGTGTGTGTGTGTGTGTGTGGAGGCGCGTGGTGTAATGTTTCCCTACAGTAGATTTCCCTAGAGTCTTAGTGCCAATAAGTCTCTTCTTGACTCCAGGACTATTCTGAGTATTCTAGCCGATCTTGCTGTTGTCTGGATGGTCTCGATTCTTCCTCTGATTTACATTCCTCTCGTCTATTTTCTAAACTCTAGGCGGCTGTTCCACGAGAACCAGATACCTTTTCACTCTATTATTCCACAGTTTTTTTTGGTTTTTTTTTTTTTCAATTCTTTGGTAAGATCCGTTATTTGTCTATTTTTAGTAAAAATTATTTCACCGTTATTCGGTGATCTGCTGGGACTGCAAAATCTAACATTTACATGTTATATTTTTCTTGTTAATCAATACTAGGTCTAATCTTCTGGCTGAGATATTATTATTATGGAGTTTTTCACACCTGCGGCAGCCGCATGTTCACAGGAGGCTGAGTGACAGCAAGTCTCCCCAGATTTCCAGGACTTTTCTGAGTATTCTACCGATCTTTAAAATGCTGTAGTTTGGATGGTCTCGATTCTTCCTCTGATTTCCAATTCATCCAAATTATTTTCCAAAGCTCTGGAGACCGTTCCAAGGGCACCAATCACAATTTGCACGACCTATTATTATTATTATTATTATTATTATTATTATTCCTTGCGAGTTTTTCACATCAGCGTTACCTGGTAGACTTTCACTAAAGTGGCAGCAAGTCTCTTCACGTGACTAAGTCTTTTCTAAATATTCTAACCGATTTTAACAATGCTGCTGTCTAGAATGTCTCGATTCCTCCTCTGATTTCAATTGCACCAGTCTCTTTAAGGACCGTTCGAAGGGCACTAATTATTATTATTTTACTCCTTCTGAGTTTTCACATCAGCATTAGTTGATGGTCTTTCACTGGAGTCTGAGTGACAGCAAGTCTCCTCTGGTCTCCAGGACTCTTCTGCGTATTCTGGCAGATTGCAGCAGTGCAGTGTTCTGAATGGTTTCAATCCTTCCTCTGATATCCAAACTTTCCAAACCCTTTTCTAATCCTTTTGGGACTGTTCCAAGTGCACTAACTACAATTGGTATCACTTTCACTTTCATGTTCCATAACTTTTTCAGTTCTCTGGCAAGATCCAGATATTTGTCT
>CM042152.1:42911680-42916680 GCA_023376005.1 Doryteuthis pealeii | reverse complement strand
AGAGAGAGAGAGAGAGAGAGAGAGAGAGAGAGAGAGAGAGAGAGAGAGGGGAAATGGGGATAGAAAATTTAAAAAAAGAGATGAAAGAAAATGTGATCACGTGATGTGGATGACTGAAAGAAATTTTAAAGAAAGAAAAAAAGGAAAAAAGAAACAGACGCTTCGGCAACGAGGTAAAATTGAAGGGTAAAAAAAAAAAAAAAAAAAAAAAAAAAAAAAAAAAAAAAGTGAAAAAGAGAAGAAGAAAAAAGGAGATTGATAATGATGGTGCAATGCTAGTTGTATGGGGGAATGGTTGGGGTTTTTTTTTTTCTTTCTTTCTTTCTTTCTTTCTTTCCTTTTTTTCTTTTTTTGTTTTTCCTTTAGGTTTGCTTTCTTTCTTGAATTAATGAAAGAGGAGGCTTATTCTTCGGGAGCCTATTTAATGAGGTAATGCGAATGTCAGGAAGATGCGCAGATTCGAAAATCGATCTTGAACAGGTTTGGGCGGCAAAGGAAGGAAAATGAAAGACAAACAGTAGAACACGGTTGAACAAAAAAAAAAAAAAAATACAAAAAATAAATAAATAAAAAAGACCAAAAAAAAATCACAGTAGAGAGAAATAACTAAAAATGCCCCCCACATCCCTCAACAACTGCTCCCAAAAAAAGAACAAAAAAGAAAAACGAAGACAGAATAAAATAGCAATCACAAATAAAAATCACTAAAAAGAAAAAAAAAACGAAAAGAAAAATGTCTAAAGGCAGAATTTAAACAGAAGCCGGAATTTCAATAACTACTAATATCACCATCAACACCATCATTTACTTTTGTTGCATACAAAGAAAGTTCCGATTAACCAATGAAAAAACAAAAAACAACTCATTATTTGCATGGGAAATGGTTTCTATCAGTCCAAGATACTTCAATCCTATGACTATTTCTCGGTCGCTTCAAGACATTTATTTTGTGAATAGCCCCCATGCTTAGAAAATACAAACACCTTTGGATGCGCCTCGCATAAACCTCGAAATGTGATATATCTAAATCTACCCAACATCTCTCCCCACGGACAGGATGCGACACAGAATTCAAAGACACACACATATACAAGGCGTGTTAAAAAGTAGCCAGATTTTTTTGTGTACTTTTTGACACACCTTGTATCTGAGAAGAAAATGTTCTATTCATTCTTCATTTCTATCTCGGTAATTACAGATTTTAAACTTGATACATTTTTGACATACCTTGTATTCTGAAAATAATTAATGAACGGAACGTTATTTTTTAGAATATAAGGTGTGTCAAAAGGTACAAAAATGTCGATACTTTTTTGGAAACCTTGATATCTTATTATAATGGATATTTGGTGTCGGTCTGTAATCAAAACTACGTCACTGTTTACGTCACAACACCATCAGAAAATGCGTGATTTTAATGAATACTTAATTTATAGTCAAAATCATTTATACATAGAATAAAAGTTATCTATTAATGATTTATCTATGAAAATCTGAATTAGATTTGCCTCAAAACTGCCCATGTTATTAGTGCGCTTTACCCAACATCCCCTTCCACAAACAGGATGCGATTCAAAGTCCATATTTAAGCTAAGTTTGACAGATTTGAATAAAAAGTATATGATTGTATCGACCCCATTGTCCTTATAGCAGCCCTCATCCTATTAATTATATATGTACTAGAAGGCGATGGCTGAGGTTTTTAGTGTCTTGGCTATGACGTTAATCTGTATGTAGTATAAAATAACCCAAGGTTTTGCATGCTGTAAAATACCAACCCCCAACTAACCAATCAACATGGAACCGATAACGCTAATTTGTTTCAATCAAATATAATGTAAAGATGAAAAAATAAAAGAAAGAAAAAAATAGTAAGGGAAAGAGATAGATAAATCAAAATTGTTATACCTTTTACATATTGAACTATTTTGCTATAGCTCTTATAGTAAACATATTAATTTAGATTCTGCACAGATAACCTTCCAAGAGCGACGACTTACTTACTTACTTACTTACTTACTTTTATTTAGCTTGTATTTTTGGTTTTTATTTACTAACTGAATTGGAGCCAAGAGGTCCAGAAGAAAGAGGCGGCAACAAAGCACCGGCACACCATCATCTTCAGGGACAGCCTTCACATTCGACATCTGTGGTCGAGAATGTTTTTTAAACATTGGACTTCACAGTCACACTAGGCGCTATAACTTCAGGGGCCCAAGAACTGTATAGTCTTCCGAGACTGCAATGCATATATATATATATATAATATATATGTGTGTGTGTGTGTGTGTGTGTGTGTGTGCGTATAGGCTCGAATCACACACAAAGCAGTCTTCCTGTCTATAGCTCTGCTGATGAGGCATAATAGGCTGAAATGTACATACATAGATTGATTTTTCTCTATTTTTTAGCCTTACATTTGAATAGGTATGCCCGCCTAATTCATTAATTATCAATTAATTAATTTTCAAAATTAGGTACGACTTCAATTAAGCACATATTCTCCCAAAAAAATTCGGCAAAAAAAGCCGTATCAAACACATTGCTTGTTTGTTTGTTTGTTTACTTCTCACACTGTTGTGTAGCAAAGTCACCATAAGTGGAATATAACTGACTTCAAAACAAACGGAAAATCTGGGAAAAACAGCTGGTGTAATGGTTAGAGTCCCCGCCTGTCAGCTTGACAGTCATATTCATATATATATCATCATGTCGTGCAGGCAGCACAGATATCGATGACAATCTCTCGCCAACCTTCCATATCATTCATCGGCCCAGGGAGTTCTTCTTCGCTGCAGCCAGCATCTTTACATAGCTGGTCAATGTAGGTCCTTGCTGGGCAGCCCACACTAGCATGTCCATGTGTTGGCTTCCACAGGAGAACATCACTTATGAGTTCATCCTTGCTTCTCCAGCAGTGCCCTGCATGCCTGTCCGTCTCACTCGGATGGTCTGTGAGATAGGAGGCAGGTGAACATACAGCTGCTTCCTTGTGGGATGCTATTTCCACGACTTGTTCAAAACTGCTCACAGTATTCTTGTGCAGCTCCCATCTAACTTATTCTCGAGGCGCCTCGTTAGGGTCCAGGTAGTGCAGCCATACAGCAGTACTGATATGACTAGAGCCTGGAAGAGATGTCGCTTTAGCTTGTCAGTGAGATCAGATTTCCATATGACAGACAATTTGTTTGTGGCCATACATGCCTTTCCTATTCGTGCGTTAATATCGTTATCTGTGGAGGAGATATTACTACCCAGGTATGTGAATTTTATATATATATATATATATATTATAATATATATATATATATATATTATATATATCCAATAAATGAATAATTGAATTATTTCTGTAGACGGCAGTGAGTAAAATATACCGTGTAGATTGGTTCATTTTTCCCTTTGATTATTTATATGGAGCAATCTATGTCGGAAAATGTATTTTATGCCACGCTGAAATCTGGGATTAATAATAAGCAATATTAATTATTGTTTGTTGAATTGTTTCTTCTTCCGGTGAAAGCAACTGGCCATATGAATAGTTTCTCTTGTCTTATTGTTCAACGTAGATATTCGGGCCATTTCACATATTATTAATTACAAAATATAACAAAAATACAGCAGAGAAACAAAAAAGCACTTCAATTTCCCTGGGAACCAATTAACTAATATCCCGAAGAATGACTGAACAGTGCATTTGCGTAATTAATTTAACAACGTAGATTCAATCAGTGGATGAAATAATATGGCATTATGTACATCCATACCTGCTGTGCTTATCGATGCGTTATCAGAGGGCGAGAAGGACAAGACTAATAAATAAATCATTTTCTATGTAAGAACATTATTACGAGTATATATATAATTTTAATAAATATATATATGTATATATTTATATATATGATTTAATAAAGACATACAAATATTATATTATAATATATATATATATATATATAATATATATATATATATATATATATATATATATATAATTTAATCAATATATATATGTATATCTTTATATATATGATTTAATAAAGACATAAAAATATTATATATAATGTATTGCATATATATATATATATATATATATATATATATATATATTACATTACATATAATATTTTTGTTTTTATTTAATTATATAAATATTGTATTAATATATATGTATTTATATATCCGTATTGATAATATAGGTTGCTATATTAATGAGTAAATAGTGCTTATTATCCTGGAAACAACATATATATATATATATATATATATATATATATATATATATATATATATATATATATATATATATAGGTTGCTATATTTCTGAGTAAAAATAGTGCTCATTATCATGGATATATCATTTATATCAAAGTTAGGGTAGCGTGAACATAAAGTCAACGCCGTTTTCTATACGGATTTTTCGATAAAGTGCACACACACACACACACACACACACAAATACAACACACACACATATATATATATGTGTGTGCGTGTATGTGTGTGTATGTGTGTGTGTCCAAAGTATTCCAAAAAATGAATCTATTACTGAAGTCAACGTTAAAGCATGACGGTTATTATTTAAACCTTCATCGGGACATGAACATGAAAAATGAGTCTCATAGTGATCGAAATATTTTTAAAAATAAAATCAGAGATGAGAATGTATTAAAGGGAAAGTTGTTCATTTGCCACTTGCAGTATTCTTTTAGGAAAATACGTTACATTTCAAACATTATCTCAACACGTCACCTATTAAAAAACGAAAACTAACAAAAAATAACATGTTTTCCTCGAATACTAATGTTTAAATAAAAGCCGAAACATTTTACCACCGACTTCACCATTTATAACTAATTAATGTTCTTTCGATACTTTTTGTGTATTTCTCTTTTGTACATATCGTCATTTGAACTTGAATTTTAATTAATTAATTTAACTTACTTATTCCCTTCAACTTATTTATTCCCTAAACTGAACGACACTACATAGACACACACACA
>CM042152.1:42899180-42904180 GCA_023376005.1 Doryteuthis pealeii | reverse complement strand
TCGGAGACAACGTATCAAATATCTTCAATAACTAACACTCACCTAACCCCCCTCTTAAAAATAATAGACTCTCTGAATTTGATAAAAGCATAGATAACAAAACTAAAAATCAACTAAAAACCAAATTACATAACCCCATGAATACGACTGGAGCAACAGTCGAAAGCGCTCGGGAAATAAGTATGAAAAATATGATGAATCAACTCGATCCAGATTCAAAAAGGATAGCCAGAAGACTGGAAAAAATATCCATACAAAAAATGAAAAAAGAATACTCCGTGGTATTCAATAACACATGTCTTACGAATATATATATATATATATATATATATATATATATAGTCTTCCACAAACACATATTTCGACTTATCAAGTCTCTTCAGTGTGGCTAGCCATTTGAAATCCGATGGGTTGGGTGTCAGTCCGACACCTTAACCATTAGGCTGTCCTCACATACAGAATGCAAAGGGGATTTTAACTGTTTTAATACACACATCGCTTTGTATGTAAAGGCCGTCATAGAGTGCTCCATCCCTTATATATAAGAGAGCGTCGCGTTTACGCTTGTGTGTGTGTGTGTGTGTGTGTGTATGTGTGTGTGTGTGTGTGTAAAAGGAATGACTTACCGGTAAAAATATTGGGGTGGTCTCAATATTTGTTTGGTATAAGTGTTACTCGCATAAGTCAGCGTTATAACAAATATAAAGTGCTCAATACGTAAGTAGAGCGGATTTAATATTAAAGTGTGTACAGAAATAACCTACTGGAGTTTAACCATAAGGATCTGCAGGGATAATTAATTACAGCCAACTGCGGGAGTTAATGTTGTAATTATCAATATATTGATTAAATCAGTGGATTTAACCCTGAAGTTCCTCATGGTGAAACTCGAGTAGGTTATTCCTGTACACAATATATATATATATATATATATATATATATATATATATATATATACTAGGTATTTTTACTATATAGCAATTTCTCTTTAAGATACCCCCATTTTTGGTATACATGTCCAGTCCCTAAACTTTGACTCCCAGTATGCCTCGAAACGTAAACTGTTTGAAGGTGTAAAAGCATTTTGTCCGTCGTTGTCAAAAGGATCCATGCTCTACTAGGTTGATACGGTAGCCTGGGCGTGTCTATGACTGTTTGATATGGCCTGTGTGATGCCTTTTGAATTTAATTGAGTTTTCGCAAATCCACCGGTATGATATCGACTATGATAGTTCTACTCAGAGATATGGGTCGATTAAGTGCAGGATACGTTAGGGAAAAGCATGGATTGATATAGACAAATTATAGAGGCGCGTGGTGTAATGGTTACCTTTGGAGAAAGTGTACACTGCGTGACGAGTTCAAATCCTGGGTGAGGCTTTTTGTGCTAATACCTTCGGGAAAGATATGAATCCAACTATTACCTGTCCAACTATGGGGAAAATAGCGGAACATACAGGGCTTTGCAACCTCGGTTAGAGAACCTGTCTAGGCAAAGGAAAACTCTGAATTCAAACCTGTGTAAATCTGCTGACGAAATTGACCGTGTGTCACATCCTACTTATGCAGAGGTAATTATATATATATATATATATATATATATATATATATATATATATATATATATATATGAGGTAACTGATTATATGAAGGTACCCAAGGAAACTCAGCACTTCTTACATAAATTCATGCATCATGGCTACCAACTATTCTCCTTACAACTATGACTAAATAGTAGGTAACCAATTTAGGAGAAGGAAAACTTTGAATTCGAACCTGTTAAACACACACACACACACACACACACACACACACATATATATATATATATATATATATATATATATATATTGATAATATAGATTGCTATATTTATAAGTAAATGGTGCTCAATATCATGATATAAATGTATACCTAACTTTGTGGTCATTTACCACCGACGCAAGTCATTTTGAATATAACTTGATTATCTAGTGTTGCTTATCAGCCGAATTCTTATTTCCTATGAGTGTCGTCCACTCAGCTAAATAATGGAACATTCCGTTTTTATTAAAATAAGTGAAAGGTTAGAAAAAGGATATGCTACACAGAAAAATTATAATAGGTAAGAAAGAAAGAAAGACAGTAGGGGAAACTTAAAGAGATGGATTGAGCGCGTGAAAGCGATAACGCTAATCTTCTTCAATCGAACATGATTAAAAGATGAAAAGAATGAAAGAGAAGAAAAAACACGAGAGCGAATAAAATCAGAATTATTATATTTTTACATATTGAACTATTCATAATAACTCTGAAGTGAATATATCGAACGTTGCAATAACTGAATTATCATAATGTGGTATATCTACAGGTTCTGCTTGTAATTGATATTATGCGTAAGTAATACGTACTAGGTACTTTGTACAACACTATAATTTTATCCTCGAGGGACCCCTCATTTGGCAAACATGTCTGCTACCGAAAATTTGACCCCCCTGCCTAGGTTTGGTAATTTTTTGTTTGTGATATGATAGGAGGAAAAGTCATAGATATTTAAGGTCCAATATCACTTAAGGCAAAGATATTTTATTTAAACTCCAAATATGACAGTTACAATATAAATAAATAAAATAAAAAAACGAAGAAATAAGAAAGAAGTCAGTCTAATCAATATTCTAGAATCAGACCAAAATAGAATAGCCGAGAATGTTTTAGAGACAAAGAAAAATAGCAAAATCAAGAATGTTTTGGAGGGCAGATAAAAGCAGAAAAAGACAGGATATTTTTATAGACACAGACCGAAATAACAAAGTCAAGGGTGCTCAAAAGACAGACCACAATAGCAAAACCAATAATCGTTTAGAGTGAAATGCTTTAGACATACACCAAAATAATAAAGTCAAAAATGGTTTCAAACATAAATATATACTAACAGCACTTGGGAAGATTCTTATCCGAGCATGTACAAAAAAAAAAATCCACCCAAATAGCCCCCCCTCAAAAAAAAAAGAACAACATATGCGAGTGTTTATTTTTGTGCATGTGCACACATCTATTTGCACTGACATCGACGTAGGAACCACCCGTGGTTTTATGGTTATCCTCTGTAGAAACGGACTCGGCGATCCGAGTTCAAATCTTGGATGATGCTTTTTACATTTTGTATAGTCTTAATGCTCCTGAGAAAGTTATGTATCCAGGTATTCTAATTCAAAAATGTTTCTAAACATAAACATATACCTACATCAATTGAGAAGCTACGTGTTTGATCATGTACACCCCCACCGAAAAATAAAGACCCCCCCCAAAAAAAAAAACACACGAGATTTTTTTGTGTTTGTACACACATCTATTTGCACTTACATCGACTTAGGAGCCGCGAGTGGTTTACTGGTTATCTTCGTCGAGAATGGACAGGGCCACCCGCGTTCAAATCTTGAATGAGGCCGTTTGCATTTCGCATAGTGCTAATACTCTTGGGAACAGTATGCATCCAACTATTCTAATTCAACAATGTTTTTAAACATAAACATATTTTAATGACAAACGATAACACCGATGGACTTTCGAACGCTTTATCCTACTTAGAATAATTGGTACACTTATTGAGAGTTTATATAGTCTAGTATTCGCTAGAGAGTTCTCCAAAGGGCAGATACTCATAAAATAGGGGAGGTAAGTCTCAATTACTTATTACAAACCAAAATTGAAAAAAAACCCAAACCCGTAGACACAAGAAAATTTATTTTTTGTCGATGTGTACACATCTATTAACACTGAAATTTACGTGGGAGACGTGTGCGGTGCAATGGGTATCCTCATAGGAAATGAATACGGCTACACAAGTTCAAATATTCATACCTGTGTAACCCATCTATACATATATAAAGGACAGTTGTGTGTATATGTATGTCCAGAGGAAACTTTGAAGGCTGAACTTGCACAAAAGTGTCAACATTAGATTGACCCAGAAAAAACAGAACCCAAACTATTTATTTATTTCCCCATTAAACTAACCTTAAACCGCAACCCCGAACCTAACCCCTAAACCTAAGCTTAACCTCTAACCCTAACCCTAACCCCCCCTAGTTAAAATTAACAGTTTTATTACAAAATTTGTGGGTTCTTTTTTTTTCTGGGTCCTCAGTATACATGGTGACCCAGAAAAAACAGAACCCAAATTATTTATTCAGTTTCCCATTAAACTAACCCTAAACCCCAACCCTAACACTAATCCTAACCCTAGCCCTAACTCTAACCCTAAGCCCTAACCCTAGACCCCCATAATTAAAATTAACAGTTTTATTACAAAATTTGTAGGTTCTGTTTTTTCTGGGTCAACCTAATTTTGACACATTTGTGCAAGTTCAGCCACTTTGAAAATAAAACAATTAACAACAAGGTATAATATATATATATATATATATTATATATATATATATATATATATATATAAAATATCACCAGAGCTTGTTTTTTAGTAAAATAATAGAGATTTGATTTATATTCATGAAGATAATTAAAAAATAAAATTTAAATAACACCATGGTTTTTTTTTCATTTAATATTTTAGATAGTTGACATTAACATTTCTTTCAGAGTAGCTGGATCAATGCAAGGTCTATTTTTTACATAGGGATTTAAATGGGGCATCCCACAAGCATTCAACTTCCGGTTCAAGTAATAATGGATCAGCGTGACTAACTTAAATATCCCCCTCTACCCAGGCGATGCCGAGTAGCTGCTGCTAGTACATATATAAAGGGTCGTTGGTGTGTATGTATGTATGTCCGGATGAAAATATGGATAAACATTTAACGACAAAATCAATATATATACACATTAAATATCACTGAATCTTGTTTTTTGAGCAAAAATTATGAAAGTTTGATTTATATTCGAAGATATTTGAAAATTAAAATGTACATAGAAATAGCATTGAAATTCTACTTGAAAATGTAAATCTCAAAAATAAAGAATACACCAGAATTTTTCCATCTTCTAGTCATTTTATAAGACTG
>CM042152.1:42876680-42889180 GCA_023376005.1 Doryteuthis pealeii | reverse complement strand
GACACCGAAGTAATCATCTAGTCAACACCGCGGTCTCATTATCATCCATTGAACACCCCTCGAGGAATGGCGGCCGGTCTAAGGAGGCTTCGTTTTACCACGCGACGACATGGTCTGGCGCACGAGATCGGCCTGCAGAAACAACAGCATTTAGTGTAGCGACAGACAGTGTCACGCAAGAACATCGAAGAACGAATGCTTAATTTTTATGCTAGTGATTTTCTCTCTCCGTTTTTCCCCGCAGATTTCGTAGTTATTTGAATAAACTTTGCGTAAAAAAAAAAAATAAATAAAATAAAAAAGATAATGATAGAAAAAATGAAAATAAAAATAAAAGAATAAATGAATAAAAAAATAAACAAACACGAAAACAAAGATAAAGTAGAAGACAACATAGAAATGTCTACACAAATGTATACGTATATTCGAGGAAACACTTTGACGGCTTACGAAGCAGAACACATACACATTTATATATTCGTCTAGCAACATTTCCTTGTCTCTTACGCATACAAATGCACGCATATATAAATAAAGATGCGAACGAAGAGACGGACACTAATATCACACCTTCGTATATAACATAAACGCTTCTAATCTCTCTGTTAAGATAATGCGATAATTTTACTAGACTGTAGCCGTGTCAGTACTACTGTACGGCTGCACATGCTTAGACTTTAACGATTGAGTAAAAGTCGCTGGTTACGAAGTAGAAGACATACGCATTTATATATTCCTGTTTGCAAGAACAAATGGACACTAAAACACCCCCACACATACACCACGCATAAACGCATTGATAACAGAAAAGAATAATTGTTTTACAATATCTTTCAATGTTTTTACTAACGTATCTCAATTAATGTGCCGCCCTGTCGGCTGAGGCGTTAGAATGCACCGACTTTACCTCTGCAGAGGGGCAAGACTCCCCCAATGGGGCCACCTGTTGGCCGTGGGTGACGACCCGTGCTGCTTAAGGATAGAGCCCAGGTGGATGAGCAGTTCATGACATGCAATACTCCTCTTTGGCCCTATCTTGTGCTAAACGGGCGGTCGGAGAGGCTCCCTCCGATCAATCGGCTGGTCACGTCAATCCTAGCACCTATATGATTTTCCCAACCCTATTGCCCTTATGGCAAGCCCCAACCCCTTTTTACCGTATGGGTGCTAGAAGGAGGTGGCTGCGGGTCTACATGTCCTGGGAATGACGTTAAACTCTATCTGATGGTGAGGTTCCAGTTTTGGAGGGTTGGGGAATGTGGAGCACCCCTTCATCACCATTGCTCCCTGGTCCACTCTGACCCGGAGTGGTAGTACCTGTTAGGGTCCCATCTATGGGTTAAATAGAAAAATGTATTTATAAAAAAATTGTATTATCCATTAAGAATTGATTTATTTCAAAACTTTATCGGCATTAAGTGACCCACTGAGGTTGATATACCGTAAAACAAAACAAAACAAACAAACAAACAATTAATGCAGTAAATGGAGCTTGTATGAACCGTTGAGGTGGGGTGAGGGTTATAATTCCAATTCAAATGCTACTTTTGATATATCTTATTCATTTTATTTGAATAAAATAAATTGGACAACTTTCCGGGATTGAAATGATAAGATTTTTAAGTAATTTTCAGTGCTGCTGTATGGCTGCACCACATGGACTCTAACTAAGCGACTAGAGAATAAACTAGATAGGAGCTGCACAAGAATGCTGTGGGTGATCCTGAACAAGACGTGGAAACAACACCCTACGAGAAAACAGCTGTACGGTCACCTGCCACATATCACCCAAACCATCCGAGTAAGACGGAAAAGACACGCGGGACACTGCTGGAGAAGCAAGGACGAACTCATAAGCGACTTCCTCCTGTGGAAGCCAGCACATGGACACGCCAGTGTGGGCCGACCAGCAAAGACCTACACTGACCAGCTCTGTACGGATACTGGATGCTGCACAGAGGACCCCTCGGAAACAATGAATGATAGAAAATGTTGGCGGAAGATTGTCTTGGATATCACTGCTAACTGTGCGGCATGATGATGATGATGATGGTGATAGAAACCGGTCTACTACCCCCCCCCAAAAAAAAATAGCGAACACTGAATTCAAACCCGTTAAACAGCTCTGTGCGGATACAGGATGTTGCATAGAGGACCTCCCGGAATGATGAGCGATACGGATGGATGGAGAGAGATTGTCATGGATATCCACGCTCACAGCGCGATATGATGATGATGATGATATCTAAATGTATTATAAATAGAGGATTTTGGGCGGCCTCATATTAAACGATTTTTAAAACTAAATGCTCAAAAATTGGTGCATATTAGAAATCTACTTTTTGGTGTCAATACCAAACTTTTCATCGGATGAATCATTTTTTATATTAAAAAAAAAAGTTGAAAATCGACCTACCCTAATAATTATACCAACGTCAAAATCTGTCCTAGCTTTCCTGATTTAATTTCTCTAATTTACTACATCTGGGGTATCATTGAAAATGACACCAACTAGTATTGACAAAAGCAGATGTCCCAGTAGGTACGGTAAAATATTTTCGTTTCCACACATACAAATTGTGTCAAAAAGTATCGACATTTTTTTGTACTTTTTGCCACACCTTGTATTCTGAAAAAAAAAAAGTTCCATTCATTGTTCATTTCTATCTTGATAAATACAGCTTTAAATTTGATACTTTTTGACACACAATTGTATTCTTGAATAAAATTAACGTTCCATTCATTGTTTATTTCTATCTTGGTAAATACAGCTTCAAACTCAGCACTTTTATGACACCTTGTATTCTAAAAAAATGAACGTTCTGTTCATAGTTCATTTCTATCTTCGTAAATACCGCTTCAAACTCGGCACTTTTATGACACACCTTGTATTCTGGAATAAAAGTAACGTCCATTTATTGCTCATACAATAGTACTAACACGGCTACAGATTGACGAATTCTCGCTTTTTATCAGAAAGACTAGATATTTATATTGTCAATAGCAGTCCATGCATTACCTATGAAGAAACTTACATCACTTTCAGTAGACGGGATATTGCCCTCGAGGTATATGTGACTGTTATACTTTATATATATATATATATATATATATATATATATATATATATATATATATATATATATAAGAGAGTTTTATAATTTGCTTAAAGCATTGTGTATATATTGGTTAGGAGGTTGATTTAGAAGGCTATCACAATACAGGTGTAAAGAAAAAAATAATAATACGGTAATAATGGTGTTGTGTGTTAACCTGTATTTAATTCTTGAATTTTCGAGATAAAATCTCTTTTTCAAAAGATTACTGGAACTGAAGCAGTCTAGTTATGCCATAACGAGACTGCTTCAGTTCCAGTAATCTTTGAAAAAGAGATTTTATCTCGAAAATTCAAGAATTAAATACAGGTTAACACACAACACCATTGTTACCGTATTATTAATTTTTTTCTTTACACATGCATTGTGATAGCCTTCTAAATCCACCTCCTAACCAATATATATATATATAAGATACGTCACAAAAGCATCGATATTTTTGTACGTTTTGACATTACTTGTATTGGTAAATACAGCTTCAATCTCGATACTTTTATGACACATCTTGTACATGCTACATACAATTTGATTCTTGTATTTTACGTATATCCCAGTTTGGTTTAATGTTTATATTGTAATAAGGTTGTTATTATTTCCTTCGGCAAATTCGGAGACGAATCTACAGGTTCTTAAAATAAATGTTATCCTAGGAAATTTAAGATGCATAAGTAGTTATTATCCTTGTGGCATTATTGTTATTTTTAACGTTGGTGCCATTATTGTGCTGACATTTGCTATATCGTAATGGATGTCGCAGCAACAGTAAAAGTAGCAAGAGACAGAGACTAAGAAAGAAAAAAAAATACAGAAACGTTTTAACAGATATATAATGAAACCGTATGAAAGTTGTAGCTGAAGTAAGAAATTCAAACACAAAGGGATAAGTAAAATGGAACAACAGGCAGCAAAAAAAAAAAAAAAAAAAACCACCACCACCACCACCACCACCACCACAACAAAACAACAACAACAACAACAACAACAAACAAGGATAAATCAGTTGGAGGCCGTGGTGTAATGGTTAGAGTTATAGAAAATGGACTCGTCGACCTGAGTTCAAATCCTGGATGAAACTACAGTTAACATAGAGCTAATACACTTTGGAAAGGTATGAATCCAACTGCTCCCCCTCCATCTATGGGTAACTTGTAGGCTCTTTAACTGGTCTCTTTAACCTTGGTTAGGCAACCAGACTAGGAGAAGGAAAACTCTGAATTCAAACTGTTAAACTCCGCTTGGAGTGGTCACTACCAGAATAGGCTCAGTCCTAATTACTGATCTATTTTCACTAATTTAAACAATGAAAAGTAAAATATAAACATAATGAACAGAAAAAAATCATTGAGAAAATATTCATTTAAAAAAATAAATGCAAAAATACGGGGAAGTCCCAGTGGTTTAGTGGTTTCTTGGTTTGATTTTACGTATCAACCCTTGTTGGGTTATTTTATGCTGAAGACGCTTATTTAATCTTGTTGGGTATTGAATGTTATTTAAATAATTTTTTTTATCTATCTAACCCATGAATTGGGACCCTAGCAGAATATACAACTCCGGAGCTGAGTGGGCCTTGGAATATTGGTGGTGAAAGGGTACTCAACACTCCTCTGAGCTCCAGTTGGATTAGTGGCTAACGTGCTGGATTGCGACATCATAGTAAGCGAGTTCGAATACAAGTCGCAATTTTACGTTCATTTTCACTTGGGGCTTACCGTCAAGTCACGTTGAAAGCACCGGTTCCGCTAGATTCCTGAAGTTAAGCAGCGATGAGCCTGTGTTATACTTAGATTAGTAACAAGTATTGTAACTGAATATCAAGATGACTTGATTCGATGTTTAATTGGATTCTAAAAAAAAAAGGTCACAATATAAACTATTTTCCATAACAAGGTTCACACACATTCAGACTGTCGTCATTTTTTGCCAGTAATATGTAGGATGGGCAAGTCCATATGAGTATATCTTAAATTGGATATGGTTGGTTGGGTTTATTTTTCTACGGCATATCAACATTTTCGGGTCATTTGATGCCGAATGAAGTAATTTTGATATTTGTTTTTTTTTTAGAGTAAGTGCGGTATTTACCTTAACCTACGACCAGATCAGGATACGACATAATGTCTTTCACGCGAGGGAAGCAACACACAAACTGAAGCTTATGCGATGACTAGTAAAAAATGCGTCCGTATCCCCCTTTTGGGAGTGCCTTATACAGCAGGCATAATCCCTGTCCCTTTTAGACGAGAAAGCAGGTGCTGCCTTGGTGGACAACCTCTGGGATCACGCGATTAATTTGCCCGGAGGCCGAAGTCAGCTGGGCGTGCTATTGCTTAAATGGTTTCTCCTTTAAATATTTGAACTGACTCATCACTGCTTAATTTCGGTGATCTAGCTTTAACCGGTGCATTCAACACCGTTTGCCTGTAACCCAAACTCGAATCTATGGACAATAACTAACTTTTAACAATATATATATATATATATATATATATATATATATATATATATATATATATATATATATATAGGAGTATAGGAAGGTTGGAGTAAATCCGACAGAATGTGGTAAAAAATAAAGGAAAAACTGGAAAAAAGTGAGCAAAACTCAAACAAGTAGATGTAGGAGATATATTTCGTTCATCAGAACGGAATATATCTACTACATCTACTTGTTTGAGTTTTGCTCACTTTTATCCACTTTTTCCTTTATTCTTTACACACACACACACACACACACACACACACACACACACACACACACACACACACACACGACACATATATATATATATATATATATATATATATATATATATAGAGAGAGAGAGAGAGATAGATAGATAGATAGATGTTTTCTAGTATTGGAGAATTAAAAATAAATGCACGATTATTGGTGTAAAAGCTGTATTTTATGTGTAACACATGACAAAACACTGTGCTTGAATAACTTAAACGTATCTAAAATAAACATATATAATTTATTTATAATATATATATATATGTATGTGTGTGTGTGTGTGTGTGTATGTGTGTATATATAGTATACATAATGTATATATATTTACAATGTAATGAAATATATCTAGTCTGTTTTATATCCTATCTAGGACAATAAATCTGGATAAAAAAGACAAAAAAACTATGAAGTCGATCCCTATAAGTGACAAAAAACAACCTTTCTTGTTTTGAGAGGAAAAATACAAATTATTATTCCTCTGTCAAATTTCGATATTTTATGTTATATTGTATGTTTTTAATTTTTTATTTTTTATCGTAGCTCGGATTCCCTTGGTTATCGCTATAGTTACTATCATTAGTACATTTTTTACTGATTATAGGGATATGAGTCACTAGCTAAAGTACACGTCTCCGTAGGGTAACAGGTGTAGACTTTTACCACATAATGAGCTCTTTGCCTATTTTGAGGTTCTTCAACCGGTTCTCCCACCAATACGATCATACCTTAAGCTGCTGGCACTATAATTAAGCAGAAATCCTCAGA
Source organism: Doryteuthis pealeii (assembly GCA_023376005.1). NCBI lineage: Eukaryota > Metazoa > Mollusca > Cephalopoda > Myopsida > Loliginidae > Doryteuthis > Doryteuthis pealeii. Next base: position 42,882,562 of record CM042152.1, on the reverse strand, counting down.
TTACAATAATAACAGAACTTATTCCAATAGAATCAGTTCTGAGGTTAATAGATAGTGGACTTTGAAATATCCTATCATACAGGTAAAAAAAAAACAACAAAAAAAACAAGGAAATTTGGTACATCCGTGACGGAAATTTGGTAGGCAAAGAGTTAAAAGTTGGAATCACAGAGCTCCAGAATTGTAATTTCACCATGAGATGAAGTTTAAAGTCATACCCACGACACCAAGACCCTCAGCCACTGCTGTCTAGCACACACACACATACATACATATATATATATATATATATATATATATATATATATATATATATATATACCAACCCCTCTGCACGAGCAGGATTTGACACAAGGTCAATTTCTTTTGCAGAGTTTATCAGGTTTGAATTCAGACTTTTTTCTTCTCCTACACTGGTTACCTATCCAAGGTTAAAGAGTCCAGTCTGTCCTACGATTGACCCATAGTTGGAGGGAGAATATATGGTTTCATACCTTTCTAAGGGTATTAGCGCTATGTGAAATGAAAACATCTTCGTTCAGGATTTGAATTTTGTCGATTACATATATTATAAAAGGGTTGGGGGTTTGTTATTAGGGCAAATAGGATCGGGCCAATCATATAGGTGCTAGCGCTTGACGTGAACAGCTTTTTGATCAGAGGAGGGTTTCTCCGATTGTTCGTCTAGCCTGAGTAAAGGCCAGAGTGGAGAGCTGAATGACCGTTCAGCCACCAGGATTCCGTCCTTAAGCATAATGGACCATCATCCAAGGTCAACAGGTAGCTCCATTCGGGGTATTTTACCCCTCTATAGAGGCGCAGTCGGTGTATTTAGCTCCAGCTGCCAGATCGAATGTTTGTTTGGAATATCCAAGTAAACACGACATGCTACACCAAGGTCTAAACTACATTGTTTATCTACTCTATTACATTGAATTTGATTGTTTTGCAATAGGGTGGCTCCATTGGGAGGGATTTACTCCTCTGTAGAGGTGCAGTCGGTTTATTATAAAGCCCAAGCCGACAGGGCAAAGGTTTGTTTCATATATCTAAGTAAACACTGCCAGATACATCAAGGTCTAAACTACATTGTTTATCTACTCTATTACATTGAATTTGATTGTTTTGCAATAGGATGGCCCCATTGGGAGGGTTCTCACCCCTCTGCAGAGGTGCAGTCGGTTTATTATAAAGCCTCAGCCGACAGGGCAAAGGTTTGTTTCGAATATCTAAGTAAACACTGCCAGCTACACCAAGGTCTAAACTACATTGTTTATCTACTCTATTACATTGAATTTGATTGTTTTGCAATAGGATGCTCCATTGGGAGGGTTCTTACCCCTCTGCAGAGGTACAGTCGGTTTATTATAAAGCCTTAGCCGACAGGGCAAAGGTTTGTTTCGAATATCTAAGTAAACACTGCCAGCTACACCAAGGTCTGAACTACATTGTTTATCTACTCTATGACTTTGAATTACTTTGCAATAGGATGGCCTCAGGGGGGATTTCACCCCTTTGTAGAGGTCAGTCGGTTTATTCTAAAGCCTTACCTGACAGGGGGGAATTTATTTTTACTAAATTATTTTAGCAATACTCTCATAAAATCTAGGTCGGCGCCCTTTTTACTGTACATAATTGAGTCAGATATTTTGTGTTCTCTACTTTCTGAATGTTTTTTTTTTCGTGAAATAAAAACGCGTTTTCTCTCAGCTACTTTTGAAATTTAGTTGATTTAATGTCATATAGGAAAAATGGAGATGGTATCTTCTCTGCTTAGCCTGAAGATATTTGATAATAACAATAATGCATTTGATGTACAGTGTATTTGTGTTCATTTCCATCCCAGTAGGTTTTTATTTTGTTTATTCTTTCTAAATATTAATTCTCACTTTCGTTTTATTTACTGTTATCTCCTAAAAGCTTGAATATTCGGATCCATTTTGTTGCGTGTTGAGTCTTCAGGCGACAGCATATTTCTACTACCACCAGCACTACTCCCACCGAAACGCGACTTGCTGAATGTTTCGTTCCCTTTTTTAAAAATTTTTTTTATACAAGGTGTGTCAAAAAAGTATCGATATTTTTTGTACTTTTGACACACCTTGTATTCTGAAAAAAATATAACGTTCCCTTCATTATTACTTTATTTTTTCAGAATACAATGTGTATCAAAAAGTATCAATTTTAAAGCTGTATTTACTAAGATATAAGTGAAGAATTAATGGAACGTAATTTTTTTTCAGAATACAAGGTGTGTCAAAAAGTACCAAAAAATACCGATACTTTTTTGACACACCTTGTATACTATAATTTCGTTTCTTAAACTTATTTAATGCCTTGCTCAAACTTCCTCTCTAAAAAATGTTCCTATATTATATTCGTTTTATCTTTCAATTGTTTGTCTTTCTTTTTCTTTTTAAATTGTGTCTCAATTTCTTCTTTCTTTCTTTCTTTCTTTCTTTCTATCTTTCTTTCTATTGGCCTCTTCTTCCCTTTCATTCTGTCTTCAACTCTCTATCAAATTATCAAATAAATCAGTTAAGTAATTAATTCATTTATCTTTCTATTGCAATCTTTACTTGTTTCTTCTTCAATATTCCCACTTGGTTCAACTAACCAAACGTCTTTTGAAAAATTCATCCCATGAGCCCTCAGTGCCAGGGTTACTAAGAACTAATCAATGATGAAAATGGCATTGTTCCAGATTATCCAATTCTTCGAGTCGCAATGGGAATTCCACGGGAGGACCGAAAAGCCATGCCTTCATAGAACAGTAAAAGAGATCACACAATTAAAACCCAACCCGCCAGTCGCATTGAACATTGATGCCAAACACTAATAAACTTTCTGGCCGTTCTGACAATCATTTCAGTAGAAGTAGGTATGGTCAAACTTTGACGTTTTTTTTTTCTCGATATCATCCAGACCATAAGACCTGTTAAAATAAGTTAATATACGTTGAAGAGTACTGCAGATCTGAGAAGACTTGCTGTCACTAAGACGCTAGTTAAAGACTAATAGTTAAAACTGGTATGATAAACTCTCAAGGAATAATAATAATAATAATAATAATAATAATAATAATAATAATAATAATAATGCCGTAAAAGAGTGTGGGTGAATTGGGAATCAGAGGTAGAATCGGGAACATCCAAACTACACCATTGTTAAGATCGGCTTGAATACTCGAGTTCTGAAGATCGGAGGAAATTTTACTGTCACTTAGCCTCCAGTAAACCACCGGCTACGGCTGAAGTGAAAAACTCTAATGGAATGAAAATAATAATAATGGAAAAGAGTTTGTGCGAATTGGAAATCACAGGTAGAATCGGGAACATCCTAACTACAGCGGGAGTGAAAAACTGGCCGTAAAAAAAACTAGGCGGGAGTTATAAACTCAAATTGAGTCAAATAATAATATGGTATAGGCATAAATCAGAATCCGTCCTGGAGAATGATACGCATAAAATCCTTTGGAACTGAGATACACATTCATCACTTAATCCCGGCCAGGAGACCAGACCTAGTATTAATTAACAAGAGGAAAACGTGTCATATCATGGATTTTGCCATCCCGACGGATCACAGAGTGAAGGTGAAAGAAAAAGAAAAGATAGACAAATACTTGGACCTGGCCAGAGAGCAGAAAAAAAATTGTGGCATGAAAGTAAAGGTCGTACCAATTGTAACTGGTGTCCTTGGAACAATTCTCAAGGCTTTGCAAAAGAGTCTGGAGGAACTGGGAATCCGAAGAATCGAGACCATCCGAAAACAGCTCTGTTAAGATCAGCTAGAATACCCAGAAGAGTCCTGGAGACCCGAGGAGACTTGTTGTCACTCAGCTTCCAATGACGTACCAGCTTAGGTGGGTGGAAAAAACCTTAATAATAATAATAATAATAATAATAATAATAATAATTTAGGGTCCTGAAGACCTGAGATGACTTTCTGTCACTCAGAGTCCAGTTAAAGACAATCAGCAAACGCTGGTGTGAAAAACTCACAAGAAGTGAAATAATAATAATCATAATGGACTTTGAAATAAAAACGGATCACCTTATCCTAGCAATAAGACCAGACCTAGTGTTGATAAACAAAAAAGAAAGAACTTGTCAACTCGTGGATTTTGCAGTGCCAGCAGATCACAGGGTGAAGGAAAATGAAAAAATGGACAAATATCTGGACCTTGCCAGAGAACTGAAAAAAATATGGAATATGAAAGTGATACCAATTGTAGTTGGTGCACAGTCCCAAAAGGATTGGAAAAGGGTCTAGAATGTTTGGAAATCAGAGGAAGGGTTGAAACCATTCAGAACACTGCACTGCTGCAATCTGCCAGAATACTCAGAAGAGTCCTGGAGACCTGAGGAGACGTGCTGTCACTCAGACGCCAGTGAAAGACCATCAGCTAATGCTGATGTGAAAACTCAAAAGGAGTAAATAATAATAATAATAATAATAATAATAATAATAATAATAATAATAATAATAATAATAATGATAATAATAATAATAACACTAGGAATTGTGCAAGAAACAAAATTTTGACCATGAAACAAAATGGTATATGCACAAACCGGATTCCGTTCTAAAGAAGGAAATGCCAAAAAATTCCATGTAACTTTGCGATAAAGAGGCTTCCCATTATCCCAACCGGAAGGCCAGAACTAGTATTAAATAACACGAGTAGAACTTGTCAAATATTAGATTTTGGCGTCCCTGCAGACCACAGGATGAAAATGAACAAAAAAAGAAACAAAACAAAATGGTTAACAAGTACTGTCTTTCTTTTGCACTTTCCTACACCGAGTACAAACGAACAGCATATCGTTTACAATACTTTAGAGATATTTGTATATGTGTTAGGCGTTTATCTTCCATAACAACTCTACTAAACTATTTTCTTTCGATGAGGTTGCATGTTTCCTAGTTATCTTTTCGTGTCATATATCAATTTCAAATTAATTCATCGCAATTGTTATGAGGAAATCTGTGTAAGACATGAACAAATACAGAAAGAACAAAAATAACACAGCAAATCACATTGTTTTTCTTGAAAATTGGAACTTGGGGTTTGGCATGATATTATCTTTGACACGTGGTTGTTGAACAGGATTTTAGAAGTTGATAATTGCACTATAAAATGTAAGCTCCATACAACAAGCCTAGTTTACTGTATACACACCAAAATAATACGGAACAAAAAAAAAAAAAAGAAAAAGAAAAAAAATGATAAAAAATATATGTAGTTAAATCCTCATTGATAAGCTTACGCAATTCCAGAAGGTATTGTGACACAGGAAAATAAAAAAAGGCGATAAAGTATATATTTACCAACCCCTTAGCACGAGAAGGATGTGACACAAGGTCAATTTTATGCGGGGTTTAAATGAATTCAAAATGTTCCTTCTCTTTGACCGGTTTCTATTCCAAGGTTAAAGAGCTCAGCTTAATGATTTTAACAATGAATTAGATATCCATTGATAAGCTTACACAATTCCAGAGGGTATTGTGACGTAAGCAGTGACGTAGTTTCGGTTACAAACACTGAATCTCCATTATAATGAGATTTGCTTATATTTTTCAGCTGTTTAAGGCCTTGTCTGCTAGGGACACAGTCGGTGGCCCTGTTTTAGAGTGAGATAGACGTGTTCAACATTTTTGTCTACCTTAGTGAGATCGTCGGCGAATTTATTCTTGGAGACATACCTCGAGAGGTGACTCTGATCCCCACGAAGTTTCCTATTCATTGTAGCTGTGTGCTAACCTTTGTTGATATATTTTGGCGCCAATATTATATTTCGCCAACAAATATTTCGAAGTTTTTAATACGTTGATCGGGCTATTTACAAAAATCCTGCCTTCTGTTGTCACCGGGGGGT
>CM042152.1:42864180-42871680 GCA_023376005.1 Doryteuthis pealeii | reverse complement strand
AAAGATAGAATAAAAAAATACCCCCTCCCTCCATACAAAAGAAAAGGAATCCTTGTGTCTCATATCACTTCGCCATCCGAATCAATAACCCGTCGAAAGTTTTTTTTCCCCGGTGCACACGAATGTCGACAATTCTTATTGCATTTCGCATTTGAAGAATATTCCTGGCTCCAATCCGATGCTAATCCTCTTTGATTTTTTTTAGCATCGGAGGACGATAAGTTCGAAGAGGGTCACTTGCAGCTGACACTTGCGACTGAACAGCAAAAAGAAAGCAAAATGCAATTACTATATTCCGTTTCAGCTTTCAGCCTTCCATTTGACTTATATATTGCTTTTCACCCACGTCTTTTTACTTTGATACGGCTACTATGTATTCCAATCACTTTCTTCAGAGTAATACCTGGAGATTAGAAGGGTGTTTGCATGCGCCTCTCTCAGTTAAGTAAGTCAAGGTCTTTAAGAATGGGCGATTTTATTGATACAAACATTTATTGAGTGATGTGTAGATATAAGTTGGTTAATTTTAATAAACAGGTCTGCAATGGGAGTCTGTGTGATGGTTAGAAAATTTAATAAACAGGTGTGTAATATGAGTCTGTGTGTTGGTTAGAAACTTTAATAAACAGGTGTGTAATGTGAGTCTGTGTGATTGTTAGACATTTTAATTAACACGTCTGCAATGTGAGTGTGTGCGATGATTAGAAACTTTAATAAACAGGTGTGTAATATGTGTTTGTGTGATGGTTAGAAACTTTAATAAATAGGTATGTAATGTGAGTGTCCATGTGGTTAGACATTTTAATGAACAGGTATGCAATGTGAGTGTGTGTGATGGTTAGAAATGTTAATAAACAGGTGTGTAATGTGAGTCTGTTTGATGGTTAGAAACTTTAATAAACAGGTATGTAATGTGAGTGTGTGTGATGGTTAGAAACTTTAATAAACAGGTGTGTAATGTGAGTTTGTGTGATGGTTAGACATTTTAATAAACAGGTATGTAATGTGAGTGTGTGTGATGGTTAGAAATTTTAATAAACAGGTGTGTAATATGAGTCTGTGTGATGGTTAGAAACTTTAATAAACAGGTGTGTAATGTGAGTTTGTGTAATGGTTAGACATTTTAATAAACAGGTATGTAATGTGAGTGTGTGTGATGGTTAGAAAGTTTAATAAACAGGTGTGTAATATGAGTCTGTGTGATGGTTAGAAACTTTAATAAACAGGTGTGTAATGTGAGTTTGTGTGATGGTTAGACATTTTAATAACAGGTATGTAATGTGAATGTGTGTGATGGTTAGAAACTTTAATAAACAGGTGTGTAATATGAGTCTGTGTGATGGTTAGAAACTTTAATAAACAGGTGTGTAATGTGAGTGTGTGTGATGGTTAGACATTTTTATAAACAGGTATGTAATGTGAATGTGTGTGATGGTTAGAAACTTTAATAAACAGGTGTGTAATGTGAGTGCGTGTGATGGTTAGAAACTTTAATAAACAGGTGTGTAATGTGAGTGTGTGTGGGTTGTGAGCTAGGAAATAGGAATCGGTGCTCCGAGTCTGAGTTTCACTTCAAGCTATCAGTAATAGTAAAGTCTGCCGAGTGGCCTATTGTAAGTATCAGCCTGTCAGTAAGGGAGTCTATCCTCTTTCCACTAGAACTAGTGGAAGAACTTTTTATAAAGTGCTTGTCTTTTCTATCCCATGTAAGTAAAAAAAAAAACGTCGATATAAGCTAAACAGCGAAGGAGTCTATCCTCTTTTTTCTAGCGCTAGACCAAGGAGATTTTTTTTGCGTCTGAGGTGGAGTGCATTACCTACCGTCACCTTCAACTAAACGCCCTGATCCGAAGTTGTGCTACTCATGCGCTGGATCCGGAATCCTGTGATTTCCAGACGAAAGTAAACCGTCAAAACTCAGCTAATTATAATGTTTAAAGCTGTGAATATATTGATCAATATTAGGGTTGGACTCACTAGTATCCTTGTTGAGACAAAGGAGGGGGGTTAGTACTGAACTGCCTGAAGAACATTTGAGACTTAGAAAGTTTGTTTTGCCTTGATAGTCAACCAGTCTAGGAGATGAGAAACCGAATTATTCCGCTTGAAAATTGACTTAGTGACATATCATGCCCATTGCGGAGTGATTATATATATATATATATATATATATATATTATATATATATATATATATATATATATAATCCAAAATCAGGAGAAGAAATCTTCCTTGCGACATAGTGTTTTTTTTAAACGTGTCGCAGTTTGCAGAGCTCAATGTGTGGTCTTATTGTTAGGGTCACAGAGCAAAATTATATAAGTAAAAAATATAACAGAAGACTCTGTTAGGGTACATAGAGGAACACAGGTCAATAAACAAAAATCTGTTCCAACTGCCATAAATGTTATAAAGAATTGGATCCTTAGACACTTGGTTCTCGGCTTCCTGAAATAGGCTATAAGGCAAAGAATCTAAGTCTTCTGTTATATTCTTAATTGTGGGTAGGAGTTGGCGTCAAAGCACGTGAAGACGTGAGGGGAAGAAAAAATACAGAACAACTAATAGGTAAAACTAAGAATATAGATAGCAAGAGGAATAAATATTCATCTTCCCTTGCAGGCATGATACAAAGCTTTGTCTGTAAATAAGGAAAGATGAGTTTAGAACAAAACAAGAAAACAGGAGACAAAAAGTGTTGTTTTTTTTTCCCCAGCGACTTCAGCTAGAATATGGTGTAGGCATTCTAAGACTACATCAATATATATATATATATATATATATATATATATATATATATATATATAATATTAGTTTAATTTAAAATATATCAATCTAATCTAAATATAACGTAAATCCTATCTAAATCTGCAAGACCAACAGATAAAATTTGATACATTATTTATTCAAATTATTTATTAGTAGGATCTCAAACAGGCAAGAAAACCCATTAATATTAGTTTATTTGAATTTTCAGTCGGTAGAGCGGTCGGCTAGAAACTACAAGGTTCCTAGTTCGATTCCGGTCCTCGCCAACTCAGCGTTATGAGTAGTACAGGGATTTGTGCGGTAAAGTAATATAATTGCATGTTAATAGTATGTAGATAAGGCCAACAATATCAATAATTTAAAACAGTTTTATCAATAACTGAGGTTGAAATGAAAATAAAAACATGGAGAATGTGACGTAAATAACTAAAGGGGTTGTGACATGGGTACTGATATAGTTTCGGTTACAGACAGACAGACACACAATCTGAATGATAATAAGATTTTTTGTTCAAATTTTAATTCCTAGGGTGACATGGAGAGAAGGAAACAATAAAAGTGAATTATTTAGAAGGCGTAACGTCTTTGAACATTCATTTCCTCCAGCTTAGTTTCAAATTGGAAGACATATAAAGAATTGGCCATGAGTTGCCAGTGGCTAAATATAAACGCCCGACCAGCGCCGAGCAGGCGCTGCTGTCTGCCATTAGTAACTGTTTAATTAATTTACGAAACTCACTCAAAGCACTCGTTGTAATTTCATAATTCCTCTCAATTTTGTGTTTCATGATTATGTTTTTATTTCATGAGTGTTCTTTTTTAATGAATCTTTTTGCGTTTCTACAACGTCTGTTCTTCTCTCTCTCTCTCTCTTTTCCATCCGTCCTAAACCTATTATTTGTTTTTTTCCTTTCTCTTTCTCGAAACTATGACTTGATTTCCTTCTTTTTTTTTTCTTCTTTATAATTTAATATTATTTTTTCTTCGTTTCGTTTATTTTTATATTTGTTCGTTTTCTATTTGTACCGATTTCAATCACATCCCATTTTCTACGACTTTATATTTAAAAAAAAAATTTTTTTGTCTTTCGTTTTCCTTGATTTTTGTTGCTTTCTTTCTCTTCACCGTTTCCTCTTCGTAGTAAGTTTTTTTTTTTCTTTTTCTTTGGGGGGGGGGGGCTAAATTACATTTTCAACCATTTTCGTCCCTCTTCTTTCACCTAAGTTTCTGCCTTTCTTTCTTTAAAAAAATCTAGGAATTTTCTTTCTCCCTATTATTTCTGCCTTGCTTTAATTGTTAACGACTTCATCCTCACACATTTCAATTCTTTATTACTTTCTGTTTTCAAAAAAAAAATCACTATGAATATTATTATTAGATATTGCTAGACGACCTGTGAACACATTGGATTCCCGTGGTAACAACTAGAGAGAGAAATAATGTGTGTATGTGTGTGTGTGTGTGTGTGAGAGAGAGAGAGAGAGAGAGAGAAAGAGAGAGAGAGAGAGGGGGGGAACAAAATGAAAGAAGAAAAGGGGAGAGGTAGAAAAGGAGTGAATAGATGAATGGTTGAATTTTACGGCATGTCAATCCTTGTTGGGCTATTTTATGCCGAAGGACGTTTGTTTTGTTCATTCTTGTTGGGTATTCAATTTCTTCTAACTCATTTTTTAAAACACATTTTTAATACTCAATTTTATCTATTTAACCCATAGATTGGACCCTAATAGGTACTACCATTCCGGGTCATGGAGGACCTGGAGGGAATGGGGGTAAAAAAAAGTAGTCCACATTCCCCAGAGTTGAGTTCTAGATTTTTACTTACTTATGTGTGCTGACAAAGGATAACACCGACAGACTATGGATAGCTTTATTCTACTTAGAATAATTGGTACACTTATTGAGAGTTTATATAGTCTAGTATTCAGTAGAGAGTTTTCCAAAAAGAAGGTAATCATAAAATAGGGGAGCTAATTCTAAATTACTTATTACATTATGATACAAACCCTATGATATTGAATTTCTAACTCCCAACTCTTCAGCCAATATTCTTTAAAAAATAATTTTTACATCTTCCGCAGAGCGTTTATCTTTATTTGCTAGTAATAATAAGTTAGAAACCCAGCGTTCATACATCTTACCGGAAGTTGTTTCAATGGTTGTGCCTGCGCGCATGCGCACGATTCGGTTTATTGACCAGAGGTCGAACATAAACGAGCACAGAACTCCATTTTCGACATTATTAATTTCTCTATTTTCCCAACTATGTATTCTTATTTTTCATCCTCCTACCACTCTCTATCTCTCTCCCTTGCTTCAGTCATATTCACTATTTTCATCAATACAGACACAGTATAATGGCTGAGGAGAAGACCAGGTCATTTTAGTTTGATACAAACCGCAAGCAATAATAAGCAGTTGTAATGGTGGCAGCCATTGGCGGTAAAACATGCTATATTTGCGGTGGTCATGGCCGCGCTTGATACCAAAATAACTACAATAATCTAATATAACTAAAAAGTGGATATGCTCGCTGTGTAAGCATGACTGTTAAAAATGTCACCCGGAGGCACTGAAAGATTATTAGATATTTACTAAATATATCTTGGACTAGAAGATGAATACAAGATAGTGGACCCCGGTCAATTAAAAAAAGAAACCACTATCAATGTATTGCAAAGTTATCCTGCAAACAATTGTATAAGAGTGATAAACGAGAAAAAAATGGTTATTTCCCGGCTGAGTAACATGATATTACAGGGTGACCCAGAAAAAACAGAACCCAAATTATTTATTTTCCCATTAAACTAGCCCTAAACCCCAAACCCAATCCCAACCCCAACCCCAGACCCAGACCCAAACCCAACCCTAAACCTAAACCCTACCCCCTAGTTGAGTAACATAATATTATAAGGTGACTTAGAAAAAACAGAACCCACAAATTTTGTAATAAAACTCTTAATTTTTTATTTTTTTAAAGTTTAAGTCCAACAAGGGTTAGGGTTTAGGGTTAGGGTTAGTTTAATGGGAAAATAAATAAATAATGTGGGTTCTGTTTTTTCTGGGTCACTCATGTTACTCCTCTAGGAAATAACAAAAAATCAATTTGAAATGGAAACTTAGTTCTGTCCTCCACAAATAAAATGATTCGTGCGTCTATCAATTATTAATTGAATAATTATTTTGAATATTTTACACATAAATTTTACACAAAATGCATGGTATTTATTTATTAGTAAACTTTCTACTTAAAAAATAATTTTAAGATTTGATTATAAATTTCACAAAACAACTTTCCATTTAGATTAATAATACAATTTAATTAATCTAATAGTTTATCTATTTAAATTGTCATTATTACAGCGGAAAGGATTCAAATGCTGCATTATAAGAAACAGCTTTTATTCATGTTATTAATATCAAAATTGAATATTTAAAAAAGATGATATAAGATATATATTATACAGAAGAATATCTAATATCATTGATACTGGCGGCCTTATCTACATACCAATAGCATGCAATTACATTTATATATACAGGCAAATAGCGTATTATAGTATGACCGGGAATGATAATCATAAATTAAAAATTGATTTTTAATTTTTAAATTTATTTGATAAATCTTATTGATTTTGTGGCTAATGTACTGGATTGCGACATTGTAGTCACTGAGTTCGAACTCCAGTTGTTGCTTATCGTGCAACGGAAGAGAAATCTTCCGGTCAAGAGATTAAGAGAAAGATATATATATATATATATATATATATATATATATATAAGAGGGAGAACGGAAGAGAGATCTTCCGGTCAAGAACCAGGAAGAAGATGAAGAAATATATAAAAGAAAAAAGGAAAACGGAAAACTCCTCTTCCGGTGAAGAGGCGGAGAGAAAGATAAAGAAATCTATAAAAAGAGAAGTATGTCCGTTATCAGATCAAAAGATAAAAATGCGTGGGCATATTCATAGTATATAAAGGCTAGCGGATTAAGGGTGTCAGTCAGTCCCCAGCGAGCAGCCGTGAACGTAACCTCGTCGCCTCCCGTCATCAACCACACTCCGAAGTTCATTGTGAACACTGCGCTCTTCACCAACTACCCGGGAATTTTCATTGTGAACACTCGTCGCCCCCCCCACCACCCACACACCGAAGAAAATAAAGACGGGTCATATTTTCATATACACGTGTCTGTGGTTTTATTGAAGTCCAGTAGTCGGCTATACAACACAGTCACGCTATAACTTTCACTGTCGGGCTAAAAACATTGAGAAAGTTATGAAACCCTCGTCCTCCCAGATTTGGGTTAACTTCTTGCATACCACTCACAGTAGCTTTTACTACTGTGGCGATCCAGCCGTAAGCCGCTGACCGTGGCTCTCTTGTGTGTTATTTATTTACATTTGAAAATCACTGCGAAAACACCCCTACCATCTTCATTTGAATAGAATGTGTTCTGAGGTGAATAGAAAACAAACATTGGAGTATCCCATCTTACAGGTAGAAATTACCAAGAAAACTTTGTACAGCCGTAGGGAAAATTTGGTAGACAAAGAGTTAAATCGTACCACTACTGTTCTTCTACAAATATGGCTTGGCATTGAATATTCCACGAATGTGTATATTCCAAAGAAACCAAATCAAACCTAATGGACTGGACACAATTAATATCGACATTACAGTAATTAAATTGATTTTTTTTGTATTCTGTATTTCAGAGACGATCTTGGT
>CM042152.1:42841680-42859180 GCA_023376005.1 Doryteuthis pealeii | reverse complement strand
ATATATATATCAACAGAGCACCGGCACATCAACATCTTCGGGCCCGGCCTTTACATGCGACATCTGTGTTCGTAACTGTTTTTCGAACATTGGCCTTCACAGTCATAGAAGACGTTGTGCTAGAACGTGACTTCAGGGCACAAGAAATATATGGTCTTCCAAGACTGCAATAGCGATGAGGTCAGCTTTATATGGACTTCATATGGAATGTTTTTAAATTTTTACTGACGTTAATCTACCCATCGTGCATGGTGTGTGGTGTGTGGCCATGTGTGTGATGCAATTAAACTTAGGCAAATAGCAATGGTACCTCCATTGTGTAAATTTCTTACCATTTCTTTCTACAGGTCCGTTACTACTTACGACTGGTCATGTTTTTAAAGGTTCTTGAAAAGACCAACATAATTCGTATCAGATAAATTCACAGTAGTGAATATATATATATATATATATATATATATATATATATATATATATTCAATAAATGAAGGAATGTAATGAAGCAAATTTTAAGTTTTTTCCTTAATTTATTGAATATCTTGCTATGTCCGTCCACTCACTGTCGCTAGGCACATTGAGCTCTCGTTACGGTTTACCTGCATCAGCTTGGTTAAAGCAGACATAGAAAGATCCTAACTACAGGAATATATATATATTATTTAGGATGCTATTTCAACAAAAGAAAACGATTTTTTTGAAATTTTCAATAATAATTCGTATGGATTAAATAAAGGATTCAGTTCCAGGTTCAGAGAAGACTCCCGATCATAACATGAAGGCTCTCGATTTCAACGAGAAGGTCCCAGAGTTCGACACCTGAAGGAGGCCGGAGGCCATATCAGGCGAAACTTTATGTACATAAAGATAAGTACAATACTCCGATATATATAAATAATACAGAAGAAATGTCGTTCTGAAATTTTCAAACCAAATTTTGCTTTTTGATCCGGAACAGCATCAATCCGACATAAGGTGAAATGAGCAGTAAGAGATATCTTTATAGCTATTGCAGATTCACAGTTTGTAGAAAAAAGTTTAACCAGCAAAGACACGTATATAGTATTTGATTAACAGAGTTGAATAATTTTGTACATGTACTCAGAAGATAATTGGTTTGCTTTGCTTTCGTTGTTTTAATGGCATATTCACCATCATGGGTTATTTAATACCAAATCCATCCTAGTAGAAGAACAGTAATGGTGCTATTCAACACATAGATGGGACGGGAGATTTTTCATACATTTCCGAAGGATATTAGTTCGAAATTGAAATTAATAACGCGAATGCTGTTTGAACTTGCTAACTACGATATCACAGACCACTACGTTATTTACTACACCACAGGGACTCTGCCCAATTTCTGGGTATGAAGAAATAAGTATTAAGATGGGAAGAGCCCGATCCATTTCTTTTGATTTTTAATCAAATAAGCATATATATATATATATATATATATATATATATATATATATATCACTAAATTTTTAATTACACACACACATACACACACACATACATATATATATATATATATATATATATATATATATATATATATATATATATATATATAAAAAACCATATCATAGTCGAATACATAATCCACGACGTCACAAGGACTCCACCCACTTTCTGGGAATGAGGAAGTAAGTGATAAGATATGAAAAAAGCAATCCGTTTTTCTTGATTGGTAACCAATCAAGCATATATATATATATATATATATATATATATATATATATATATAACAAATTCTCATTATATACATATGCACACACGTATATATTATACAATTCTCATTATATTATATATATATATATATAATTATATACTACAAAAAATTCTCATTTATATATATATATATATATATATATATATTATATATATAATATATATATATATATATTATATACTACAAAAATTATCATTATATATATATATATATATATATATATATATATATATATATATATATATATAATATATGAAGTTCTTGTCCGTGAGAGAAAAAAATTAAATTGTATTAGTTGATCGTTATTAGTTGAATATTCTTCTTAAAATGAGTGAAAAAGTTCAAAGGAAAAAAAAAAGATTTCACCGTTTTAATTGAATTTAATGCATCAATATTAAAAAAAAATAATAACGAAAAGTGAATTAATGACTAATTCTCGTAATAAAGAAAATCTAACTTACGCTAATCATTCAAATAAATTCAATTATCTTTTTTTAAAAATATCTAAGAACACAAAAATACAAAAAAATAAAAATCAGAACAAAACAATAAAAGCAAGATAAAACAAAAAAAAAAAATCAAACCCAAAAACAAAAGCAAATAAAGCCAAAACCAAAAAAAATAAAATAAAACAAAACAACAACTACAAAAAACAGTCGCCATATTATACGGATTTAGCCGCTGGGTAAGAAATATTCAACGACGCAGCGGGAGTAAAAGCTTTGGGAAAAAAATGAAAGAAACAACACCACCTAGTGGCAGCAGGAGGCATTGCGCTTACCGATAAAGAGAAAAATCAACAATTTTATACAAACTGTAAAAATACTAGCGTAACGGATATGTTACTCGCCTTCTTACCTACAAAGTGGGACGTTCAAATTATGGATTTACAAGCAGGATCTGTGGATATACCACATTATGGTGATTTAATTATTACAAAGTTCGATATGTTTACATAAGAGCTGTTGCGAATTGTTCAATATGTAAAAAGTATGATAATCTTGATTTAACTCTCTAATCTGTTTCAATCGAACAAAATGAAAAGAAGAAAAGAAAGAAAGAAAGAAAAAGAGTGAGCTTGGGTTAAATTAGGATTATTATACTTTTTACATATTGATCTATTTGGCAATAGCTGTTAAGTAAAAAACAGATCGTCGGGGTGACCTAAAGACGGTATCAGCCAGACATCGAAGGAGTCTATCCCCCTTTCACTTGTGGTAGACCAAGAATATTGCTTTTTGGTGTCTGAGGTGGAGCGCAACACATACCACCAGCTCCTCATTTTACCGCACAGATCCCCGAGCTACTCATACGCGGAGTTGGCGAGGGCTGGTATCGACCCAGGAACCTTGCGATTCATACTCAAGTACTCTACCGAATGAGAAGTAAAAATATCAAACGTTGTAATAATTACATTATTATTATTATTATTATTATTATTATTATTATTATTATTATTATTATTATTATTATTATTAGATAGTTTCTCATAACAGCATTACCTGATTGTCTTTCATTTGAGTCTGAGTGACAACAAGTCTCAGGTCTCCTGGACTGTTTTGATTATTCTAGCCAATTGCAGCAATGCAGTTGTCTGGATGGTCTCAATTCTTCCTATGATTTCCAGTTTCTCCAAGTGTATCAACTACAATTGGTATCATTTTCACCCTCATATTCCATAGCTTTTTCACTTCCCTCGCAATATCCCGGTATTTGTTTATCTTTTCGTTTTCTTTCATCTTCACATTTTGTATCTGCTGGAACTGCAAAATCTACAATTTAACAAGTTCTCTTATTTAAAAAATCAATACTAGGTCTGATCTTCTAGCTGTTATATTTACTCCTTTTGAGTTTTCACATCAGCGTTAGCTGATGGTCTAACACTGGAGTCTGAGTGACAGCAAGTCTCGTTAGGTCTCCAGGACTCTTCTGAGTATTCTGGCAGATTGTGGTAGTGCAGTGTTATGAATGGTATCAATCCTTCCTCTGATTTCCAGACTTTCCAAACCATTTTCTAATCCTTTTCGGACCGTTCCAAGTGCACTAACTACAATTGGTATCACTTTGACTTTCATATTCCATAACTTTTTCAGTTCTCTGGCAAGGTCCAGATATTTGTCCATTTTTTCATTTTCCTTTAGCTTATAACCGGTGATCCGCTGGAACCTCAAAATCCACCAGTTGGCAAGTTCTTTCTTTTTTGTTAATCAACATCTAGGTTTTTTCATATGCAACCTCTCCTGTGTGTCGTTTGAAGTGTCCATATAATTGTTTTTCTTGCCATTTTTGTTTTCTAGTCTTTGTTGTTTTTCTGTTTGTCCATATGTCACATCTACTATTGTTGGCCGCCATAAGTAATCTGTCTTTGCTCTTTTTTGTGTAGTCTTCGAGTTGTTGGATTGTGGTTTCTACGCAGTCCTCTATGTTGGCAAGACCCCTTTCCCCTTCCTTTCTTGGCACATATAATCTGTCTCTATCGTCTCTACGGTAGAGAGCCTTGTGCATGGTCGTTAATTTTCTCGTCCTTTGGTCAATCTGTCTGATTTCTTCTTTTGTCCATGTTAAGAATGGTCCTGAGTATCTTATAATGGGGACAGCCCATGTATTGATTCCTTTGATTTGATTTGATTTAGTTCTCCTGAGATATTCTTTTTTTTTTAAACTTTTCCTTTCATTTCTGCTTGCTTGATATTGTCTGCTTTTAAAATTCCTAAGTTTTTGTAACTTTCATTTTCATCAAGTGATTTTATAATGTCTAATTATTATTATTATTATTATTATTATTATTATTATTATTATTATTATTATTATCATCAAATCCACACTAGAGTGCATCAATAAGTCCTGTCCTAGAAGTTATAAGCTGAGAGCTGTTTTTTAAATTAATCATGTATAATAATCTATCTATATAAGTAATGAGCTGTTGAACATCTTCACTCGGAATTATGAGAATTATGACAAAACCAAAATATTTGCCTAAAATAAATAATTTTTCCATCGTTCAGCTACGGAATTACAGAGGTATCTATGCATATTAGATGGGATGAATATAGGTGATTCAAATTCATCTCTACTCTTCCGTGTTTCTATTTACGTTGATACCCTGTGGGCGTTTTCTCGACAGATATCCGATTCTTAGTCTATTAGGAAAAGTGTGTGCTAATCAAAGAACCCACTGGTTCCAATATCAGAATCACCTTTGTGATTGGCACCAGTGTTCTTGCCAGCAAGGGAATAATTATCAAAATACTATGGCTGCAATTAATGTCATATAGGTTCCGCCTGTGTCCCCCAAGGTTTCAGCCTTGATCGAACTTTCGCATCAAATATCATAATTAGCACGTCTATTTGTCGTGTAATTCAGGCAATAACTGTCACGCTGTTTAACCACTTAAAGACGGTCATTTGTCGTGACTCTAAATACGCAAAGAAAAGTGCCAAAACTCATATAAAAAAATGAGTTACAATTTACGAGAATTATAAATTGTGAGCAGGCCCTGTAGCTAGGAATTAAATTCAGGTATATCAGATTTAGAACCAAGGGGTTCATGGGAAAATACCAAGATAGTAACCTTTGATGGTAACCTTTGACCTAGAGGCACGAATCCCACGTGCCATGAGAGACACGTGATATAGTTTTAGTCAGAGTTAGATTAGATTCAACCCGACTTGGAAGTAGAGCGGACGTTTTTGTATCTCTCTGCTGGGTTATCTCAAACTGCAGTGGAATGGATGGAATGATGGGCTAATAAATAAAAGCTCGATCAAGCAACATAAGTCTTGTTAGTTTATTTAATTAAAACAATCAAAGACCAACTTAGAAGTACAAACGTATTTGAACTCAACTAAATAACAAGATGTCGGCCATAGCAGATAGGAAAATAAGAATCAGTAACCAGCAACAAGTAATCGGAGTAATCAAATAATCAAGTAAGAAGACCATCCATCATCAATATAATCTCTAAAGTAAGTCTCTAATATGTCTCTCTCTCACTTGAATGATTCCAAGAACTCTCTCTCGCTCTCTTGGATGATTCCAAGAACTCTCTCGCTCTCTATCTATCTCGCTCTCTCTCTCTTCTTGGATGATTCCAAGAACTCTCTCTCTCTCTCTCTCTTGGATGATTTCAAGAACCCTCTCTCTCTCTCGGATGATTCCAAGAACTCTCTCTCTCTCTCTCTCTTGGATGGTTCCAAGAACTCTCTGTCTCTGTCTCTGTCTCTCTCTCTCTCTTGGATGATTCCAAGAACCCTCTCTCTCTCTCTCTCTCTTTCTTGGATGATTCCAAGAACCCTCTCTCTTCTCTCTCTCTTTCTTTCTTGGATGATTCCAATAACTCTCTCTCTCTCTCTCTCTCTCTCTCTCTCTCTATATATATATATATATATAATATATATATATATATATACCCGATGTTTGATGTTGGTATACAACAAATGTTCCGGTAAGTAAAAGTGAAATGTTCTTTTCTTCTGCTGAATAGACAGGTTTCAAAATAAAGAAGAAAAGTTCGCTCTCTGTCTTTATCAAAGACACAGCGAGTTGTTCAAGTATCTGTGGTATGAGCTGTACGAAAAGCCACAACTTATATTTATAGACTTTATCAAGTAGCAGGAACATGAATGACCAACGAAAACATGACAAAAATCCTATTCACCAAAATCTTTTACAATGAAGTCTCCCTGGTGTATTGTCTATCGTACTGAACTGCGACATCGCAGTAAGCGAGTTCGAATCCAGCCATGATATCACTTTCAATTTCGGACTGATAGACTTGGAACGGTATGAACTTCATTATCCCCAAGCTATAGGTTCAATAGTATAATTACTGTTCTTGTACAAGGATGGTTTTGGCATTAAATAACCCACAAATGTTGGTATGCCATTAGAACAAAGAAACTAAATCAAACCTAATGAAACGGACTTAATTAATATTGACATATCGGTAATTAAATTGATTTTTGTCTGCTTTCTGTAATTCAGAGACGAACTTGGTTTGTTGCGAATCTTAAACTTTTGACATTAAAAAGAGACATGAAAAAAAAAAAAATAAAACAATAAAACAATAAAAACAACAAAGAAACACAACTTGAAAATCTGAGGAATAGTTTAAGCATATATTTCTCCTAATGGTCTGTAACGACCAATTATCTTTCTCCTTTTTTTGATATTTGATCGGATCATTGAGAATTCAAAATCAAAATTAACATTTTCCGACCAATCAAATTAAAGCCCACCAACAAACAAGAATCGAAACGAAATACTCGAAACGGACAAAAAACTGAAACATGGCCTCCAATTAATTGCCAGTCCCTACTCAACTGTCCACAGACACACAAGACAATTTTTGTTTCGTTTTTGTTTTACTCGATCCAACTTTTCTATGTCCACTCTCATACTGAGTAGTATTGAATTCTAAAGGAATATCAATCATCATCATCATCATGAAGGAATGCCGACTGCCCGGATTCCTTTTGACTCTCTCTCTCTCTCTCTCTCTCTCTCTCTCTCTCTCTCTCTCTCAGCACCTGTCCCTATTTGTCATTGCTCTTGGGAAGTTATCAAGACGGCATCCAATGTTCGGTAATTTTATAATCACATATTCTTTTAAATTTCTCTAGTATATACTAGTTAACACTCAAAAGTACATCAAGCTAGAACTCGTATTAAAAAGAGTTATCTATCTATCTATCTATCTATCTATCTATCTCTCTCTCTCTCTCTCTCTCTATATATATATATATATATATATATATATATATATATAGCTCTTAAGTAAACATATCAAACATTGTAATAATTAAATTACCATACTGTAGTATATCCACAGGTCCCACTAGTTATTATCTATAATCACGCATTACACACATTTAATATTTAAAGTATTCGTATCTAATACTAATAATTTACGAAAATGTGTGTGGTTTAAATAACTATTTTTATTTAATAATAATCGTTTGTTTGCACTCAGTTAGGATATCAAGTATTCGTATCTAATGCTAATAATTTATACACAATTCCTGTTCCTTAATTGTACAGACATTATCATCTTGCAACACCCTCTGATTGAAAATAAGACCGTCCAAATCCTTCAAGATAACATGCAAAAATGTAAATCCTGATTATCTGGTGTTGCTTAGCCGCCGAAATCTTATTTCTTATGAGTGTCGTCACTTAAATAATGGATCATTCCGTTTTTATTATAAAGAAAGAAAAAGGAGAAAAAGGAAATTCTACACAGAAAAATATAATTGGAAAGAGAATAGAGGGATGTTATATAGACAGGGGGTGAACATGCAGAAGCCATAACGCTAATACGTTTCAATCGAAAATAATGAAAAGATGTAAAGTTGGAAGGAAAGAAAAAAGTGAGATAAATTTACATCCAGATTATTATACATTTTACATATAGAACTATATAGCAATAGTTCTTGAGTAAACATATCAAACATTGTAATAATTACATTATTATTATTTGCTCCTTTTGAGTTTTCACATCAGCATTAGCTGATGGTCTTTCACTTAAGTCTGAGCGACAGCAAGTCTCCTCAGGTCACCAGGACTCTTCTGAGTATTCTGGCAGATTGCAGCAGTGCAGTGTTCTGAATGGTTTCAATTCTTCCTCTGATTTCCAAACATTCCAGACCCTTTTTCCAATCCTTTTGGGACTGTTTCAAGTGCACCAACTACAATTGGTATCACTTTGACTTTCATATTCCATAAATTTTTCAGTTCTCTGGCAAGGTCCAGATATTTGTCCATTTTTTCATTTTCCTTTAACTTCACCCTGTGATCTGCTGGCACTGCAAAATCCACCAGTTGACAAGTTCTTTCTTTTTTGTTTATCAACACTAGGCCTGGCCTTCTTGCTGGTATAAGGTGATCCGTTTTTATCTCAAAGTACCAGAGAATTTTGTGCGTTTCGTTCTCAAGAACAGATTCTGGTTTATGCATATACCATTTTGTTTTGTGGTCAAAATTTAATTTTTTGCATAATTCCCAGTGGATCACCTTCCCAACCCAGTCGTGTCTAGTTTTGTATTCTCGTTGCGCTAGTTTGCTACATTCGCAGAGTATATGATTAACAGTCTCATCTCTCTTACCGCAAAGTCTACATTTACTATTTTGTTGGGTCTTATCAATTTTCGCTTTATTATTATTATTATTATTATTATTATTATTATTATTATTAGAGAATTTTTCACACCAGCATTAGCTAATGGTCTGTCACTGGAGTCTGAGTGACAAAAAGTCTCCTCAGGTCTCCAGGACTCTTCTGAGTATTCTGGCCGATTGCAGCAATGTAGTCGTCTGGATAGTCTCAATTCTTCCTATGATTTCCAGATCCTCCAGTCTTTTTTGTTCAGGCTTTTTGGGACCGTTACAAGTGCACCAACTACAATTAGTATCACTTTCACCCTCGTATACCACAACCTTTTCAATTCCCTGTCAATGTCCAGATATTTATCTATCTTTTTCGTTTTCTATTTTCTTTTATACTGTGGTATATGTACAGATTCCACTGTTACATAATCTATGATAGATTATTGTCAACCGCCTGTATTTCTGAAGGAATGACCCCTTTTCATATCACGGGCGAGACTTTTCATGGAATATTACAGAAAGCCCGCCAAATACGTGAAGTCACGTGGGACCTGGTTGGCTCTCAGTTTCAGCTTGGACGTCAGGCAGATAAGATATAACTGTCCTAGCTGGGACTCACCTGCACACGCGCGTTGTGTTAGCTAGAGAAATATGATAGTTAAGTAAATAAAGGTTTAAATGAATAATATGGTTTTGTGGTTGATGAATGTCTTGGCAACAAGACTGACCTAGAAGAAGAAATGAATCAAGGACGACCAACCAGAAAGACGAAGTCCAGACGCTAGAAGAACGTAAGATACCAAAGATGAGCAGAAGAAGTAAAGAAAGGGTATACAACACCACTAGTTATTATTATTATCATTATTATAAGTAGTAGTAGTAGTAGTAGTGGTAGTAGTAGTAGGGATGATTTTCCCTTAATTCCGGAAATCCCTTCATCACGTTTTATATATGTGATATACATTGATTTCCGAAAGTTTCTAAAAAAACTTCCGTAAAAGATTCACGCTGGTTAAATCACCAAGTTCCAACTTATATATCCTCATGATTTTCATTTAGACATCTCTCTGTGAACAACCTTTTCCCCTCGTGCCTCTTGCATAAAACAACAGCACTTACTAAGCATGGTCCATTATATATTTTCAAAAAGAGAATCTCGTCGCAAAATACATTGTTCACCCAGCAAGTACACTTCTTAAATTAACATATTTTTTAAAAGGATGTAAGATCAAAGTTTTGAATTATTAATATCTTATTCAATTTTTCTCTTCCCATGATGAATGCATTACGCACGCTGGATTCTCCACACTTGCGACCTTGTGTTACATTCTACCCGTGGCGAAAGGCTACTAAAATGTAATGGAAATATTGTCATCTTTCTGCCTATACATAATTTTAGCAGTTGTTTTACTATTATCTGTATCCTTTGTTTTTCTTCTATGTTTTTAATGGCATATCAAATTTTGTGGGTTATTTAATACCAAAACCATTTTTAGAGAAGAACAGTTGTGGTACTATCTAACCATAGCTGGGGATAAAGCATTCATACCGTTTCCGAGTGTATTATCAGAAAGTAAATATAATAGCGTACCTGGAGTTTGAACTCGCCTACTATCGCAATTTTTTCTTCTATGTTTTTAATGGCATATACAATTTCGTGGGTTATTTAATACCAAAACCATTTTTAGAGAAGAAGAGTTGTGGTACTATTTAACCATAGTTGGGGATAAAGCATTCATACAGTTTCCGAGTGTATTATCAGAAAGTAAAATATAATAGCGTACCTGGAGTTTGAACTCGCCTACTATCGCAATTTTTTATTCTATGTTTTTTAATGGCATATACAATTTCGTGGGTTATTTAATACCAAAAACCATTTTTAGAGAAGAAGAGTTGTGGTACTATTTAACCATAGCTGGGTGATAAAGGGTTCATACCGTTTCCTAGGGTATTAGTCAGAAAGTAAATATAATAGCGTACTTGGAGTTTGAACTCGCCTACTACGATATCACAATTCAGCACGGCAGCCACTACGCCACGGTGACTCCTCTCTACACCCGAGTCTCTTTCAACACTGAAGAAGGGGCAGATTCTTTTGACTGGGGTAAACGTGGCATATCAGTTTTCCATCAAAATCTGTGTTTCCAACAACAGATTGTTTGGATTAGCTTATCTTTTTAACGGCATATCAACTTCTTAAAGGTTATTTAATGCTGCAATTTGAATCTATTGTAAATATTTTTTGGCAATCTTAATTATTTATAGGATTGGCACATCAACTCCTAATGGGCTATTTAGTATCAAAGTTTGATTTCTTTGTAAATATTTCATTATCATCATCATCATGTCACACAGTTAGCAAGAATATCCATGACATCTCTCGACAACCTTCTTTATCGTTCATTGTCATCGGGAGGTCCTCTGTGCAGCATCCAGTATCCGCACAGAGCTGGTCAATGTATGTCTTTGCTAGGCGGCCCACATTAACATGTCCATGTGTTGGCTTCCACAGGAAAACGTCGCGTATGAGTTCACCCTTGCTTCTCTAGCAGTGTCCAACATGTCTTGTCTGTCCTACTCGGATGGTTTGTGAGATAAGAGGCAAGTGGCCGTACAGCTGCTTCCTTGTGGGGTGTTGTTTTCACGACTTGTTTAAGATCGTACGTACCATTCTTGTGCAGTTCCCATCTAGCTTATTCTCCAGAGGCCTCGTTAGGGTCCAAGTGGTGCAGACATACAGCAGCACTGATACAACCACAGCTTGGAAGAATTGTCGTTTTAATTTGTCAGTGAGAGAAAAAAATTCATTTTTTAATGTTCCATTGCACTCTTTTAAAATGACCTCTCTTTATAATCACGCATTGTACGTATTACATATATTAAGTATTCGTATCTAATACTAATAATTTACACACAATTTTTTGGTTTAAATAACTATTTCTATTTAATAATAATCATTTGTTTGCACACAGTTAGGATATCAATTTTATATATTATATTTAATACTAATAATTCAAAATATGTATAATTAGGAGGCATTTCTCCTTTCAAACATATTTGATTGAATTGTGCAAACATTTATTTGTCTGCAAATTTTGTTCGTAATATATTCTAGTTGCTGAATAGATATTATATCAAGATGAAATTGGCTGATGTATTTTGTCGTAACTTATCTGCTCTCAAGTATATATATATATATATATATATATATATATATATATATATATATATATATATATATATATATACAGTATATATATATAACAGTATATATATATACAATATATATATATATACATAATATTATATATATACATTATATATATAATATATTATATATGTATATACAGTATATATATATTATATATATATATATATATATATAATATATATATTATATATATACAGTATAATTATATATAATATATATATACAGTATATTATATATATATATATATATACATATATATTATATATATTATATATATATAACAATATATATATATATATATACATATATATATATATATAATATATATATATATATATATATATATACATATACAGTATATAATATATATATATATATATACAGTTAATATATATATTAATATATATACTATATATATATATATATATATATATATATATATATATATATATATATATATATATATATATATATATATATATAAATATACGATATATATATATATATATATATATATATATATATATATATATATATATATATATATATAATATAAAGATTTTTGCTTTTAATATTGTATACATCTGCATAAATTACATTTACTTCTTATTCATTTGAAAGAAATGACTTCACGTCCGGTCCAGGCAGTTATATATTTATCTGCACTGCATTATCGTCTTGAAATATATAATACGAATGGAAGAGGATATACAAATTTTAAAAAAATCAAGGTACTTTAGAAGATCTCGTGTTGTCTATGATATATATATATATATATATATATATATATATATATAATATATATATATATATATAAGACCCAACTTCACGAAGAAGAGAATAAATCTATTTCTCGCTTGAAAGCCACGGGCTATTTTCAATGATGTCACAAAAAACATGAGGAACAAATGACCTATACGATATGAAGCAACCCCTTCTAAAAAAAAAGGTAACGGGAGGGGGAAGAAAAAATCACATGACATCTTTATATTATAAAAAAAAAGGGCTGCGTTAGCTCAGTCGGTAGAGCATTCGGCTAGAAACCAGAAGGTTCCTAGTTCGATACCGGCTCTCATCAACTCAGCGTATGAGTAGCACAGGGATCTGTGCGGTAAAGTAGGGAGCTGATGGTAGGTCTGGCACTCCACCTCAGACGCTAAAATAATCTCCTTTGTCTAGCGCTAGAAAAAAGTCGTTAAACTCCCTAGCTGATTGGCTGATACCGACATTAGGCCGCCCCGACGACTTTACTTTATATGAGAAGTTCCCGCAAACATAGATAATAGTCTAATATGTCTAAAACTATCCAAGATATGATAAATCGTAAACTTCATCGCGAGAACAATGATTTGGTTTGGTTGCTTTTATGGCATTTCAACCATTTTCGGGTCATTTAATGCCGAATCAATTAATTTTTTTAATAAACAAAGGACTCAGGTTTCGTACAGTAGCTGCTCTAGCTTAAGTGGTCACCCAATCAAGTATTGAACAGGCTCATCTCAACTTAACTTCGGCGTGATAGATAGATAGATAGATGTGGGCAGGCTGAAATTTATAGATAGATAGATAGATAGACAAAACAGATAGATATAAATAGACTCAGCTAGATAGGTATATATATATATATATATATATATATATATATATTATAGAAATATATATATATATATATATATATATAAAGTAAAGTCGTCGGGGTGGTCTAAAGTTGATATTAGCCAATCAGTGAGGGAGTCTATTCCCCTTTCACTAGAGCTAGACAAAGGAGATTGTTTTTGCGTCTAGGTGGAGCGCCACACCTACCATCAGCTCCTTACTTTTACCGCAGAGATCCCTCTGCTACTCATACGCTGAGTTGGCGTGGACCGGTATCGAACTAGTGGTTTACCTTGTGGTTTATATATATATATATATATATATATATATATATATATATATATATATAATATAAAAAGGCCTAGATAGAGATGTAATGAAAATGCTGAGATAGAAATATAGATAACTATGAACAGATTTAGATAGATACAGTGATCCTGATAGCTTTTTGATTCAGTGCGTCCTTGGACGCACACATTTGTTTCAATGTGTCCCCGGGAAAATTTATGGGTACCAGCTAAAGCCGTCTAAATCCTATCTTGTAACCTATCCTGTGTAATTCGTTTCTAAGAAACTATTGAAATGTATTTACAGTTAGCTTGGAATGGCGAGGGAAGAAAACAGATAAACACTGGGACGCATGAATATGATTCTACTGCGTCCTTTTAGATTATTTGTGCATCAGAGACACAGGACGCGTACCTATCAGCATCTCTGTAGATAGATGAGAACAGTAGAGATATAGATAGATAGATTCGTAAGCAGCTACGTACATACATTTTGAAAGATAGAAAGAAAGATAGACAGATAGACAGATAGATAGATAGAGAGGCTTTTTTCTCCTTTATTTTTAGTTTCCCTCTCTAATTTTCGCACATTCCTGCCTTTTCTTAGTCTTTCTCTCTCTATCACTAATATTCTTCTTTGGTGTGTCACTCACTATATTCGTACCCTTGATGTTCTCTTCTGTCGTCATTTCCACCTCGCGAGTTTAATCATTAGGATTTTTTTACTCAGTCTTCCAGCCACCTTCCATTCACCACACTTGACTACCGCCCGAAACCACGCACCTCTTCAGGGCTTGAGATGAGAGAATTCACAACGGAAAATTTACACAATTAACAAAATCGATAAGAGATTTTTAATCATCCCTTTTGTCTCAGAATTCTAAAAAAGAAAACGTCGATTCGGAAAATCTATTTTCTAATTGATTTCTGTATGGATTTTGTTTTTTTCAAAAACTCAGTTCCTTGAAGGTTTTCTCTTCTTTCTGTCTGTTTTTTTTTCACCATCTTTCTTCATTCATTTTTCCTAGCATATACCTTTCATAGGTGCTGCGGCCTAATGGATGACGAAACAGAGAATGATATCGGCGATCGGTGTTCAAACTCCGGCCGGGGCAGAATGTGTTCATTTTTTTTTTTTACTAATTACCTTGATAAAGGCATGGATCCATTTCTGTGACCAATTGCGAATCAAAGGCAATCTAATCTTGAGTGCAGGGACACGAATCATAACAAAAAATAATTAAATGGTAATGGTACCACAACAAAGAACCATTCATTGGTAATAGTAAAATAACCACGAACTAATCATTGCTAATGGTGCCACAACAAAGAACCATTCATTGGTAATAATAAAATAACCACGAACTATTTATTGCTAACGATAGCACAACAAAGAACTATTCATTGGTAATCGTACCACAACAAAGAACCATTCATTGGTAATAGTAAAATAACCACGAAATATTCATTGCTAATGGTACCATAACAAAGAACCATTCAGTGGTAATAACCACGATTTATTCATTGGTAATGCTGCCATAACAAAAAAAAAACATTCATTGGTAATGGTGCCATAAAAATAACCATTCTTTATTAATGGTACCATAATAAACAAAAGATTCATTGGTAAGATACCCAAGAACTCTACATTGGTAATAGTACCATTGAAAATAGCCATTGATTAATATTTGTAATATAACAAATAACCATTAATTGGTAACGGTACCATAACAGAAAACCATTCATTGGTAATGGTACAATAAAAAAATAACATTTCATTAGCAATAGTACCATAACTAAGAACCTTGCATTACTAATGGTACTATAACAATGAACCATTCATTGATATGGTACCATAAAAAATAAATGTGGGTGTCCCAGTAGCGTAGTAGCTAACGTTCTCGACTGCGAAATCATAGTAAACATGTTCGAACAATTCCGTTCACATTTGGTCTAATATCCATGGGAAAGGTATGCATAACATCTCCACGGCTATAGGTTTAATAGCACCACTCCTATTCTTCTACATAAATGGCTTTGCCATTTACATAACCCTTGCAAGTTGATATGCCATTAAACAAAGAAATCAAAACAAACCATAACAAAACGAAAAAACAACGTTCATTGCTTATGGTAAGTGAAAGACCGTGAAGTGTCCTGTTGCCTGCATCAGCCAAACAGCGAGGGCCCCTATCTCTTTCTCGCTAGCACAAGAAGAGGTAGATTGTTTTTGCTGAGCTGGATTGCACCCACATACCGTCAGCTCTTAGATGCTTTACTGCACTGGTCAAATTGCGCAAACTGTGTTACTCATGTGCCTAAAAGACTGTTATGTTTGTCTTCCTACAATCCTACATTCAACACTTACTTAAACTACACGAGCACTTTCAGTGCCCATTTCGGTCAATCAGCTGGTCACGTCAAGCCCTAGCACCTATAGGATTGTCCCTAACTTATTGTTCTCGTGGCAAGCCCTAACCCTTTTTAACGTATAGAAGTGCTAGAAGTCTGGTGCTTAGGGTCTTAGTGTCCTGGATATGACGTTAAACTATCTAACGGTAAAGTTCCAATTCTGGAGCTCTGTGGAATGTGGAGTAACCCTTCATCACAATCACTCTCCGGTCTACTCTGACACGGAGTGGTAGAAACCTATTAGGGTCCATCTAATGGATCAACTAGAAAAAAATGAGTTTAAAATGGATTAAAAATGAGTTTTCAAAAAAAATGAGCTTGAAAAAAATTGATTTCGAAAATAATGTTGAATGCCCATCAAAGATGAATAAACCGTAACATTTCGGCATAAAATAACCCAAAAAGTATTGACATGCCGTAAAATACAACCACCCTACGACTTGAAAAAGCAAAAGGTAGAAGTTAAAACCAGGAAACGTAGGACAATATTGTTCCAAGATGCTGTCCTGGATATCCGTTTAAAGGATGAAGCATTGGATTTTTAAAATTATCATTTTATTCAAAGTTACTGGAGTTGCCTGTTGACGAAACCAGCAGAACAGCAAATGGAGTCTATACAATTTTCCTTAGCACTAGACCAGGGACTTTTTGCTGATGGAGCGTTCCCTAACGTCAGCTCCAAACTTTATCACACAGATCAGATTCCAAATCTGTACTACTCATACGGTGAGTGTCAGGGACCGTATCAAACTCGAACCTTTCGATTCCTAGGCGGAAGCTCTACTGACTAAGCTTAAAACCGGCACTTTTAATATTCAAATTCATATTCAAAGCCTAACCTTTATATAGCTACCTTAGCAATGGAGTCTATCCATTTCCCATTAGCACTAACCTGGGAATTTTTGCTGAGGGAGGCGCCACACCTAAATGTCAACTCCCAACTTTACACACAAAGATTACATTTACTGAAATCTTTGCTCCATACTGTGTTGGCAAGGAACAGTTCCACAACCCATAACCTCGCGATTCCTAGACAGACATCTTTACCGACTGATTAAACCGCCACCTTTTCATATTCAAATTCTCTAATTCAACCTACCCTTTCTATACGCTACATAGCTGGATCTTCTTATATAGACTTAATCAATCAATTTAAG
>CM042152.1:42832799-42841580 GCA_023376005.1 Doryteuthis pealeii | reverse complement strand
CGAGAGAGACCGGATATAATGTACCTATACGCTAACTAAGTCATAGTCCGGCGAATACTTGAATAGATATTCGGGTATATTTAAGTACCGGACTTGAGGGGACATGAAGTCAACTGCGCTTGTTATTACTGAGACAGTTTGGTCGCCTATGCAAATTTTTCAAAATAAATATATTGTGATTATGTCGTTATCGAACTAATTGGGCAATGCGAAAACGCAAGATAATAGTAAAGTCAAATCAAGCCTCATCCAAACTTACAGTAGAATGTAACTTGGTTGAAAAATTAATATCGCGCAGAAACTGTAAATACCAAGGACACTGTTGACTTGCATCTCCACGGCTACCTAACTTTTATAATATATAACCACAAGGTGCGCAAAAAATTAATTGAATTTTTTGTACTTTTTGACACACCTTGTATTCTGAAAAATTAACATTCCATTCATTGTTAATTTCTATCTAGTTAAATTACAGTTCACACTCGCACTTTATGACACACCTCATGTAGTCTAAACAAATTAACAAGTGGGATCCATTGATTGTTCATTTCTATCTTGGTAAATAAGCTTCAGTCCTCGATACTTTCAGACACACTCTTCTTCTCTCTCTCTCTCGTCAGAAAGAGTAATGAATTCACTATTCTCTTCTAGCTATAGGTAAAGTATAAAGAGAACTGCGGGGTCATTTAATCGTGCCTGTGCGCATCTTCAGTATAGGAGGAGGAAATATAATTCAACCTGTCAAATCTCACTTCAGATGAGCTTATAGATGCCGCCTATCGAATGTTGGTTAATATATTATATATGTAAGAAGATTTTCGATTTTTTTGTCCGCTTAACTCTCTCTCTCTTCTCTCTCTTCTCTCTCTCTCTCTCTCTCTCTTCTCTCTCCCTCTCTCTCTCTCTCTCACTCCTCTCTCTCTACTCTCTCTCCTCCTCAATCTCAATGAAAAATACAATAATGGAGAATATTTGAATAATTAATAACAATGGGTGTTCTCACTTCTCACTCATCTGAAGAAAAATCACTCCAATACCACTCCAAGTCAGAAAACTCCCGCAAGATTTGTAGTCGATTCATTTGCTACTCAGCAAGCACGTCCAACTGTGTTAATCGCTTCATTTAAACCACCTTGGGTGACCCAGTCCTCTTCTGCTCTGGTTCTAAGTCTTCACTCTCATTTCTTTCTGACATCAACACACAGCATCATATCACCATCACACACATATGTAACATCTAAAGAAAAATAGTTAATACAATCTTGGATGAGTGTTTAACAAGAATATTACGAGTAAATAGTCGAAACTTACCTAATACCATTATTCTAGTCAATGATGTTAGGTTCGATTATTAACGTCTTCATCGCCCTTTTTTTCTACTCTTCTTCACTCTCGTTTGCTCCCTCTCTTCATCACATTGCTCGGTTCTCGCCTCTCAATCTCTCTCTCTCTCTCTCTCTCAATCTCCCACGTTCTCTCTCTTCTTATCCCCTTGGTCCTCTACTCTCGTCTCTTTGGCATTCAGGATCATTTTGACGTCGAACTAAGGGTTCACGTGCTCATCACCTAGTATTATGCAAGAGAGAACTTTTAATAGAATATAGAGTTCCGGCGCGAGAATCAGAAGAGTTCGTTTAATATTTCAACGTGTTATTCATGTAAAGTGGGATTCAGAACTGCAGTGCTTCCTGCGTGTCGACGGCGGTGACCGGCGATCGTCATCGTTCCTAGCAATAAAATGACTATTTCCTTATTCTTCCCTCGTACCGATTTACGCCGAATCGTTCTTTGGTTCTTAGTTAAGTGCGATCAGGCCTCGTTTTAATTGAAATAATGATAAAACGGCATCGCTGCCTCGAAAAACGTTTTTTCTTTGGCATAATGACCAGGGGTGCTATAGTCGTTGATAGTTATCTGCTGGTGTCTCTGGTGGCTTCTGCTTAGCCCACCCGTTGACACAGAAGGCGGATTTTTGTAAATAGGCCCGGATCATAACGTATTATAACTTCAAATATCTTTTGTGGCGAAAATATAAGTAATTGTCCGCATAAATATATCGAACAAAGTTAGCACATTCAGTTCCAATTGAAAAGTTTTAAACTTAACGTGGGGATAGAGACCTCTAGCGGTATGTCTCCAAGAATAAATTTCCCAGACGATCTCACTTATGGTAGGACAAAAATGTGTGAATCACCGATCTATCTCATCTAAAACCAAGGCACCCAGCGGTGGTCCTCAGCAGACAAAGGTTAAACAAGAGGAAAAATTATAAGCAAATCTCATTATAAAGGAGATTGTTTTGTAAACCGAACTACGTCATGCTCTTACGTACATACCCTCGGGAATTGCGTAAGCTATCAATGGATTATAATCATATAAAATATTAATCTGAAGCGTCTTTAAACCTTGATAGAAAACGGTCAAAGAGAAGGAACATTTAATGAATTCATTTAAACCCTGCATAAAATTGACCTTGTAGATTCACATCTCTCGTGCTAAGGGGTTGGTAATATATATTTTAATCGTTCCTAAATTGTTTTTTTATTTTCCTGTGTCCAGCAATTACTCTGAATTGCGTAAGCTTGTCAATGATGATTTTAATTACATAAATAAATTTTAATCATCTTTTCTTTCTTTCTTTCTTTCTTTTATTTTTTTTTTTGTTAATATGCTATCAGAATTATATTTGGTGTTATACAGTAAACTAGGCTTTGTTGTATGGGGGCTTACATTTATAGTGCAATTATCAACTTCTAAAATCCTGTTCAATCACCAGTGTCAAAGATATATATCAATGCCAAAACCCGCAAGTCCAATTCAAGAAAAACCAATGTGATTTGCTGTGTTTTAAGGGTTGTTCTACTATCCTGTATTTGTTCTAAGTCTACACATATTTCCTCTGGACAATTGGATGAAAAATTTGAAATTGAGATATATGAACGAAAAGACTAACTAGGAAAATCAACTCATCGAAAGAAAGAGTATTTTAGTAGAGTTGGTTTATGGAAGATAAATCTCAACACATATACAATATCTTATAAGTATGTAATTACGTATGTAGTTTTCGTTGTACTCGTGTAGGAAAGTGCAAAAGAAAGACAGTAAATCTTGTTAGCCATTTTGTTTTGTTTCTTTTTTTGTTCATTTTCAATCCTGTGGTCTGCGGGACGCCAAATCTAATATTTGACAATTCTACCTCGTGTTATTTCAAGAGATCTAAGCTTTCCCGGTTTGGATAATGGGAAGTCTCTTTATCGCAAGTTTACATGGATTTTTTGGCATTTTCTTCTTTAGAACGAATCCGGTTTGTGCATTACACAATTTTGCCTCTTCCTGGTCAAAATTCTTGTCTTGCACATTCCTAGTGTTTTATTAGGTATTATTATTATTATTATTATTATTATTTATTTGCTCCTTTTGAGGTTTTCACATCAGCGTGAGTGATGTTCACTGGCGTTTCTTGAGTGACAGCAAGTCTCCTCAACGTCTCGGACTCTTCTGAGTATTTTGGCAGATGCGCAGTGCAGTGTTCTGATGTTTCAATCTTCTTCTGAATATACCAAACTTTCCAAACCCTTTTCTAATCCTTTTTGGGAATGTTCCAAGTGCACCACTACTATGGTATCACTTTCATTTCATATTCCATAACTTTTTCAGTTCTCTGGCAAGGTCTAGATATTCCATTTTTTACATTTTCCTTTAGCTACCCCTGTGATCTGCTGGCACTCTAGACAAGAAATCACCAGTTGAACAGTTTTCTTCTTTTTTTGTTTATTACACTAGTCTGCTCTAACTTGCTGGATAAGTTTATTCCGTTTTTATTTCAAATTCCCAGAAGAATTTATGCGTTTCGTTCTCAGAACAGATTCTGCGTTTAATGCATTACCATTTTGTTGTATGGCCAAGAATTAAATTTTTATTATTATTATTATTATTATTATTATTAATTATTATTATCACTTCTTGTGAGGCTTTCACACCAGCGAATGTTTAATGGACTTCGAGGGACAACAAGTCTCTTCACGGTCTCCAGGACACTAATTACATATTTATATTATATTAAAATTATCATTATTTTTACTTATTATCTATTATTATTTAATGTTTTCCACACGCCACTAAGTCTGGTACATTTGGCAATATTGAAGCCGAGTGACCAACAAGTCTCCTCAGGTCTCCAGGACTTCTTCTGGTAATCTCTAGCTGATCTTTAACAGAGCTGTTTTTTTGTTAGGGTCCTCGATTCTTCGGAGTGTCCAGTTCCTTCAGACTCTTACTTTGGCAAAAGCCTTGGATAATTGTACTTCCAAGGACACCAATTACAATTGGTACGGACCTTTACCTTCATGCCACAATTTTTTTTTTGCTCTCTGCCAGGTCCTAAGTATTTGTCTATCTTTTCTTTTTTCTTTATCTTCAACTCTGTGAATCGTCGGATGGCAAAATCCACGATATGCTTTTCCTGTTGTTAATTAATACTTAGGTCTGGTTCCTGGCCTGGATTAGGTGAAGTGATCGTCGTATTCAGTTCCAAAGGATTTTATGCGTATCAATTCTCTCCAGGACGGATTCTGCGAATTGATTTCATTTATCACCCTATATCCATATTATTATTTGAACTCATTGAGTTTATAACTCCCGCCTAGTTTTTTTTTCACGGCCAGTTTTTTCACTCCCGCGTAGTTAGGGGATGTTCCCGATTCACTGTGATTTCATTCGCAGCAAACTCTTTCCATTATTATTATTTTCCACTCCATTTTAGAGTTTTTCATTCAGCGTAGCCGGTGTTTATACTGGAGGCTAAGTGACAGTAAATTTCCCTCGATCTCAGAACTCGAGTATTCACCGATCTTAACAATGGTGTAGTTTGGATGTCGACGTGTCTACCATCTGATTCCAGGTCCAATTCACCCACACTCTTTACGGCTTTATTATTATTATTATGATTATTATTATTATTATTCATTATTAATTATTATATATTATTCCTGAGAGTTTATCATACGGTTGTTTTAACTATAGTCTTAACTAGCGTCTGAGGAGCAGCAAGTCCTCAGATCTCATACTCTTTCAATCGTATATTAACTTATTTAACGGTCTTATGGTCTGATATTCGAGAAAAAAAAAACGTCAACGTTTGACCAGTACCTAATTCTACTGAAATGATTGTCAGAACGGGCCAGAAAGTTTATTCAGTGTTTGGCATCAATGTTCAATGCGACTGGCGGGTTGGGATTTTTAATGTGTGAATCTCTTTTACTGTTCTATGAAGGGCAATGGCTTTATTCGGTCGCTCCCGTGAATTCCCATTGCGACTCGAAGAATTGGATATAGTGGAACAATGCCATTTTCATGGCAATTGATTAGTTCTAGTAACCCTGGCACTGAGGGCTCATGGGATGAATTTTTCATAAGACGTTTGGTAGTTGAACAAAGTGGAGATGATTGAAGAAGAAAACAGTAAAGATGCAATAGAAAGATAAATGAATAATTACTTAACTGATTTATTGATAATTTATAGAGAGTTGAAAGACAGAATGAAGGAAGAAGAAGCCAATAGAAAGAAGGAGATAAAGAAAGAAAGAAAGAAAATAAGAAAGAAATTGAGACAGCAATAAAAAGAAAAAAGAAAGACAAACAATTGAAATGATAAAACGAATATATATAGGAACATTTTTTAGAAGGAAGTTTGAGCAAGCATTAAATAAGTTTTAAGAAACGAAAATTTAGTATACAAGTTGTGTCAAAAAAGTATCGGTATTTTTTGGTACTTTTTGACAACACCTTGTATTTCTGAAAAAAAATTACGTTTCCATTAATTCCTCATTACTATCTAGTAAATACACAAGCTTTAAAAATTGATACTTTTTGATACACATTTTGTATCTGAAAAAATAAAGTTAAAATGAAGGGAACGTTATATTTTTCCAAGAATATAAGGTGTGGTCAAAAGTAAAAAAAATATTCGATATTTTTTGACACACTTTATATAACAAAAATTTTTTAAAAAAAGGGAACGAAAACACTTCAGCAGTCGCGTTTCGGTGGGAGTAGTGCTGGTGTATAAAGATCTGTCGCCTGATAGACTCACACGCACAAAATGGTCCGCATATTCAAGCTTTTAGGAGAATAAAGTATAAACGAAAGTGAATAATATTTACGAAAGAATAAAACAAAATAAAAACCTAATGGATGAAATGAACACAATTACAGTTTTTTTCTGTACATAAATGCCATTATTGTTATTATCAAATACTTCAGGCTAAGCAGAGAAGATACATCTCCATTTTTCCTATATTGACTTAAATCAACTAAATTTCAAAGTGACTGAGAGAAAACGCGTTTTATTTACAAAAAAAAAACATTAGAAATAGAGAAACAAAATATCTGACTCAATTATGTACATAAAAAGGGCGCCGACCTAGATTTTTATGAGAGATTGCTAAAAATAAATTTAGTAAAAATAAATTCCCCCCTGTCAGGTAAGGCTTTAGAATCAACCGACCTTGCACCTCTACAAGGGGTGAAATCCCCCCCCAATGAGCGCCATCCTTTGCAAAGTAATTTCAAAGTCATAGAGTAGATAAAACAATGTGTTCAGACTTGGTGTAGCTGGCAGTGCTAACTTAGTATATTCGAAACAAAACCTTGCCCTGTGGCAAGGCTTTATAATCAAGCGATGTACTCTGCAGAGGGTAAGCAGAACCCCAATGGAGCATCCTATGCAAAAACAATCAAATTCAATTAATAGAGTAGATAACACAATGTCGTTTAGACTTGTGTAGCTGCAGTGTTTATTAGTATATTCGAAACAAACCTTTGCCAATGTCGGCTGAGGCTTATAATAAACCGACTGCACCTCTGCAGAGGGGTGAGAACCCTCCAATGGGGCCATCCTATTGCAAACAATCAAATTCAATTAATAGAGTAGAATAATCAATGTAGTGTTAGACTTGAAGTATCTGGCAGTGTTTACTTAGATATAGGAAACAAACCTTTGCCCTGTCCGCTTGGGCTTTATAATAGAACCGACGGCACCTCTACAGAGGAGTAAATCCCTCCAATGGAGCCTCCCTAATTGCAAATAACATCAATTCAATGTAATAGAGTAGAAACATGTAGTTAGACTTGTGGAGCATGTCGTGTTTTACTTGGATATTCCAAAGCAAAACATTCATCTGGCAGCTGGACTAAATTACACCGGGACTGCGGCCTCTATAGAGGGGTAAATCCCCCGAATGGAACTACTGTTGACCGTGGATAATGGCCAATTATGCTTAAGACGGGATCCTGGTGGCTGAAGGTTCCAAGAATTTCAGCTCTTCACTTTGCCTTTCTCAGCTAGACGAACAATTCGGAGAAACCCTCCATCTTGATCAAAAAACTGTTCACGTCAAGCGCTAGCACCCTATAATGATTGGCCCAATCCTATTTGCCCTAAAAAAACCCCAACCCTTTTTATAATATATGTAATCGACAAATTCAAATCCTGAACGAAGATGTTTCATTTCACATAGCGCTAATCCTTGAAACAGGTATGAAACCATATATTCTCCCTCCAACTATGGGTCAATTCGTGGACAGACTGGAACTCTTTAACTGGATAGGTAACAGTTAGGAGAAGAAAAAGTCTGAATTCAAACCTGATAAACTCTGCAAAAGAAATGACCTTGTGTCAATCCTGCTCGTGCAGAGGGGTTGGTATATATATATATATATAATATATATATATTATTAAGTATATATATATATGTATGTATGTGTTGTTGTGTGTGTGTGTGTGTGTGTGTGTTGTGTGTTGTGTGAGTTTGTGTCTTCCAGACAGCAATGGCTGGAGGTCCTGGTGTCGTGGGTAAATGACTTTTAAACTCAATCTCATGTGAAAATACAATTTCTGGAGCTCTGTGATTCCAACTTTTTAAACTCTTTGCTACCAAATTTCCGTCACTGATGTACCAAATCTTTCTTGTTTTTTTTGTTGTTTTTTTTAACCGTCGCATAGGATATCAAAGTCCACTATCTTATTTAACCTCAGAACTGATTTCTAATTGGAATAGAGTTCTGTTATTATTGTAATCGAGGATTTCTGCTTAATTATAAGTGCCAGCAGCTTAAGGTAATCATTGGTGGGAGAACCGTTGAAGAACCAAAATAGCAAAGACTCATTATGATGGCGCTAAGGAGTCTACAGACATGTTACCTGCTAAGGCTTGCGAAGACGCGTACTTTAGCTAGTGATCATATCCCTATTATCAAGTAAGAATGTACTAATGATAGTTAACTATAGCGATATACCAAGGGGAATCCAGCTACGATCACAAATAAAACTATAGGAAAACAGACAATATATACATGAAATATCGTAAATTTTGACAGAGGAAGAATATTTTGTATTTTCCCCTTAAAGCAAGAAAGGTTGTTTTTTTTGTTACATATCTAGGGATCGACTGATGGTTTTCTTGTCTTTTTTTATCCAGATTATTTGTCCTAGGATAGGATATAACAGCCGGGTTTAGCCCAGTCGGGTAGAGCGTTCGGTCTAAAACGCACAAGGTTCGATACGTCTCGCACTCAGCGTATGATATGTCGGCCAGGGGATCTGTGCGGTAAAGTAAGGACGTGACTGGTAGGGTGTGCGCTCTACTAAGATGGTAAAGGTATCTCCTGGTTTTTAGCGGGCTATATTTGAAAAGGGATAGAACTACCTCGCTAATTGGCTGATTACCGTCTTTAGGCCGCAACACGACGGAGCTTTATCTACATTGTATATAATTAACATTA
>CM042152.1:42817799-42830299 GCA_023376005.1 Doryteuthis pealeii | reverse complement strand
AAATCAAACCAAGAACCACTAAACCACTGGGCCTTCCCCGTATTTTGCATTTTTTTTTAAATGAAATATTTTCTTCAATGATTTTTTTTTCTGTTCCATCTTGTTTATATTTTACTTTTCATTGTTTTAAATTAGTGAAATAGGATTTCAGTAATTAGGATGAGCCTATTCTGGTAGTGACCAACTCCAAGCGAGTTTAACAAGTTTGAATTCTAGAGTTTCCCTTCTCTAGTCTGGTTGCCTAACCAAGGTTTAAAGAGACCAGTTTAGAGCTACAAGTTTACCCATAGATGGAGGGGGAGCATTGGATTCACTACCTTTACAAAGTGTATTAGCTCTATGTTAACTGTAGTTCATCCAGGATTTGTAACTCAGCGACGAGTCCTATTTTCTATATACTCAATCCAACACCACGCCTCCAACTGATTTAATCCTTGTTTGTTTTGTTTGTTGTTGTTGTTGTGTTGTGGGTGGGTGTATTGGTTAGAGTTATAGAAATAATGGACTCGCGACCGAGTTCAAAATCCTTGGATGAAACTACAGTTAACATAGAGCTAATACACTTGGAAAGGTATGATTCCAACTGCTCCCCCTCCATCTAGGAACTGTAGGCTTTTAACTGGTCCTTTTTAACCTTGGTTAGGCAACCAACTAGGAGAAGGAAACTCTGAAATTCAAACTTGTTAAACTCCGATGGAGTGGTCACCTACCAGCAATAGGCTCGTCCTAATTACGATTATTTTCACTAATTTAAACAATGAAAATAAATATAAACATATGACAGGAAAACCTTGAGAAAATATTCACTTTAAAAAAATATGCAAAAATACGGGGGAATCCAGTGGTTTAGTGGTTTTCTTGGTTTGATTTTACGTAATCAACCCTTGTTGGGTTAATTTTATGCTGAAGACGCTTATTTAATCTGTTGGTATTGAATGTTATTTAAATAATTTTTTTTTATCTATCAAACCATGAATTGGGACCCTAGCAGAAATATACTTAACTCCGGAGCTGAGTGGGCTTGGAATATTGGTGGTAAAGGGTACTCAAACACTCCTCTGAGCTCCAGTTGGATTAGTGTAACGTGCTGATGCGTACATCATAGTAAGCGAGTTCGAATACAGTCCAATTTTACGTTCATTTTCACTTGGGGCTTACCGTCAAGTCACGTTTGAAAGCACCGTCCCGCTAGATTCTGAAGTTAAGCAGCGATGAGCCTGTGTTAATACTAGATTATGGTTGACAAGTATTGTAACTGAATTCAAGATGACTGATTCGATGTTTATTGGATTAAAAAAAAAGGGTCACAATATAACATTTTCCATAACAAGGTTCACACACATTCAGCTGTCGTCATTTTTTGCCAGTAATATGTAGGATGGGCAAGTCCATATGAGTATATCTTAAATTGGATATGGTTTGGTTGGTTTATTTTTCTACGGCATCTCAACATTTTCGGGTCAATTTGATGCCGACATGAAGTAATTTTGATATTTGTTTTTTTTTTAGAGTAAGTGCGGTATTTACCTTAACCTACCTACCATGATCTTAGATCGAATAATGGTCTTTCACGGAGGTAAGCACACACAAACTACTTATGCGATGACTAGTAAAAATGCGTCCGTATCCCCCTTTTTTGGAGTGGCCTTAAAACAGCAGCCATAATCCTGTCCCTTTTTATGCCGAGAAAGCAGGTGCTGCCTGGTGGCAACCTCTGGGGATCAACGCGATTAAGTTTCCCGGAAGGCCGAAGTCAGCTGGGCGTGCTATTGCTTAAATGGTTTCTCCTTTTAAATATTTGAACTGACTCATCACTGGCTTAATTTCGGTGATTAGCTTTAACCGGTGCATTCAACATCCGTAACCAAACCTGTAAACTCCCAAACTCGAATTAGGACATAACTAACTTTTAACAATATATATAATATATGATATATATAATATATAATATATATATATATATATATTAATATATATACAGAGTATAGGAAGGTTGGTTGTAAATCCGAAGAGATGTGGTAATAAAATAAAGGAAAAAGTGGAAAAAAGGAGCAAAAACTCAAACAAGTAGATGTAGGAGATATATTTGTTCATCAGAAGAATATATCTATACATCTACTTGTTTGAGTTTTTGCTCTCTGTTTATCCACTTTTCTTTATTCTTACACAAAAACACAACAACCACACACACACACACACACACACACACATATACTATATATATTATATTTATAAATTACAAAGTCGCTCTACCATTGTTTTCTGAATCAATTTTTTTGGTGTTATTCCGTTCTTCAGAGGCTTTGACTTTGAAGAAAAATTTGGACAGTTTTTAAACTCCGCACGTATCCACGCGATCCGTTAATAGTCCTGCAATTCGCTTTCATCATTCAAGCGGCATCACTTTTGTTCGTCATTTGTTCTTTGTGATTTTAATTTTTTCCGTTATATATATATATATATTATTATATATATTATATATAATAGAGAGAGAGAAGTTAGAGAGATAATAGATAGATAGACGTTTTCTAGTATGAGAATAAAAATAAAATGTAACGATTATTGTGTAAAAGCTGTATTATTATTAAGTATAGTATACAACACTTTAAGGTAACAATGGCACCTTAAATGGATTGTACTCCTATTCTCTGAATATATATATATATATATATATATATATATATAATATATATATATATATAAAGTTATCTACAGACACCGTGTTTCGGACGTTCACGTCTCAATCAGTGTGATTTACATGCAACTACAATCTGACCAGGGGGAACCGACTGAATTTTCATCAGCCCGGTTCCCTTAACCTTTCGGCTGTGGTGTTTTAACTGTTATTAAATACATACTTCTGTGTATATTTTTATCGATCACCAGAAGAGATCGAATCTATATAACAACAGGACGATATATATATAATAATATATATATATAAGTAATAATATATATATATATATATATATATATATATAAATATATACTCCCTTTGGTTGATTCTCAAATAGGGATTAATTGTAAAAATACACCGTCTGGTTTAGCTAACTCTCTCTGTTTACAAGTTTAGAAGGACTCTAGTGAATTCATTTCCGCTTAGATATATCAATTAAATATCTCCTATATTACAGCCGCTACTGGCCGTATTGGTAAACGAGACTTGGCTGACGAAATTCTCAGGTCTCAATCCGGGCAGGGGTAGGTTACAAGTATAGCACACTGATGAGAGGTGAAACCTCGAAACACGTGTCTTTGGATGA
This sequence comes from Doryteuthis pealeii, assembly GCA_023376005.1. Lineage (NCBI taxonomy): Eukaryota > Metazoa > Mollusca > Cephalopoda > Myopsida > Loliginidae > Doryteuthis > Doryteuthis pealeii. The sequence continues at coordinate 42,827,036 of CM042152.1, read as the reverse complement.
ATTTATTTATTAATATATATAATATGTATAATTTATGTGTCGTGTGTGTGGTGTATATAAATATATATATATGTATATATTTACAATGTGTAAAAGTCGTCGGGCGGCCTAAAGACGGTCTAGTCCAATCAGGCGAGGTAGCATGCCCTTTTCAAATAGGCGCTTAAACCAAGGAGATTAACTTTATACATCTTAGGAAGATGCGCCAACACCTACGTCAGCTCCTTACTTTACCGCACAGATCCTGGGCTATCTCATACGCTGAGTGGCGAGGACCGGTATCGAACCTTGTGGTTTCTAGAGACCGCTCTATCCGACTGGGTCTTACCCGGCGTTATATCCATCTAGGACAAAATAAATCGGATAAAAAAAGACAAGAAACATAAGTCGATCCTATATTGTAATAAAGACAACTCTTCTTGCTTTAAGGGGGAAAAATACAAAATTATTCTTCCTCTGTCAAAATTTCGATATTTCATGTATATTGTATGTTTTTATAGTTTTTATTTTTTATCGTAGCTCGGATTCCCTTGGTTATCGCTATAGTTATATCATTAGTACTTCTTACTGATAATAGGGATATGAGTCACTAGCTAAAGTACGCGTCTCCGTAGGGGTAACAGGTGTAGACTTTTCCCACATAATGAGCTCTTTGCCTATTTTGAGTTCTTCAACCGGTTTCCCACCAATACGATCATACCTTAAGCTGCTGGCACTATAATAAGCAGAATCTCCAGATTACAATAATAACAGAACTCTATTCCAATAGAATCAGTTTCTGAGGTTAATAGATAGTGGACTTGAAATAATCCTAATAAGTAAAAAAAAACACAAAAAACAAGGAAATTTGGTACATCCGTGACGGAAATTTGGTAGGCAAAGAGTTAAAAGTTGGAATCACAGAGCTCCAGAATTGTAATTCACCATGAGATGAAGTTTAAAGTCATACCCACGGACACCAAGACCCTCAGCCACTGCTGTCTGGAAACACACACTCACACACACACACACACACAACACACACACACACACACACACACACACAATCATACATATAATATATATATATATATATATATATATTATATATATTAATATACCACCCTCTGCACGAGCAGGATTTGACACAAGGTCAATTTCTTTTGCCAGAGTTTATCAAGGTTTGAATTCAACTTTTTCTTCTCCTACACTGGTTACCTATCCAAGGTTAAAGAGTCCAGTCTGTCCTACGATTGACCCATAGTTGGAGGGAGAAATATATGGTTTCATACCTTTTCTAAGGGTATTAGCGCTATGTGAAATGAAAACATCTTCGTTCAGGATTTGAATTTTGTCGATTACATATATTATAAAAGGGTTGGGGGTTTGTTATTAGGGCAAATAGGATTGGGCCAATCATATAGGTGCTAGCGCTTGACGTGAACAGCTTTTTGATCAGAGGAGGGTTTCTCCGATTGTTCGTCTAGCCTGAGGAAAGGCCAAAGTGAAGAGCTGAATGTCTTGGACCGTTCAGCCACCAGGATCCCGTCCTTAAGCATAATTGGCCATTATCCACGGTCAACAGGTAGTTCCATTCGGGGGATTTTACCCCTCTATAGAGGCGCAGTCGGTGTATTTAGCTCCAGCTGCCAGATCGAATGTTTGTTTGGAATATCCAAGTAAACACGACATGCTACACCAAGGTCTAAACTACATTGTTTATCTACTCTATTACATTGAATTTGATTGTTTGCAATAGGGGTGGCTCCATTGGGAGGGATTTAACTCTCTGTAGAGGTGCAGTCGTTTATTAAAGCCCAAGCCGACAGGGCAAAGGTTTGTTTCATATATCTAAGTAAACACTGCCAGATACATCAAGGTCTAAACTACATTGTTTATCTACTCTATTACATTGAATTGATTGTTTTTGCAATAGGATGGCCCCATTGGGAGGGTTCTCACCCCTCTGCAGAGGTGCAGTCGGTTTATTATAAAGCCTCAGCGACAGGCAAAGGTTTGTTTCGATATCTAAGTAAACACTGCCAGCTACACCAAGGTCTAAACTACATTGTTTTATCTACTCTATTACATTGAATTGATTGTTTGCAATAGGATGGCTCCATTGGGAGGGTTCTTACCCCTCTGCAGAGGTACAGTCGGTTTATTATAAAGCCTTAGCCGACAGGGCAAAGGTTTGTTTCGAATATCTAAGTAAGCACTGCCAGCTACACCAAGGTCTGAACTACATTGTTTATCTACTCTATGACTTTGAATTACTTGCATAGGATGGCCCATTTGGGGGGGGATTTCACCCCTTTGTAGAGGTGCAGTCGGTTTATTCTAAGCCTTACCTGACAGGGGAATTTATTTTTACTAAATTATTTTAGCAATACTCTCATAAAATCTAGGTCGGCGCCCTTTTTTACTGTACATAATTGAGTCAGATATTTTGTGTTCTCTACTTTCTAAATGTTTTTTTTTTCGTTGAAATAAAACGCGTTTTCTCTCAGCTACTTTTGAAATTTAGTTGATTTAATGTCATATAGGAAAAATGGAGATGGTATCTTCTCTGCTTAGCCTGAAGATATTTGATAATAACAATAATGCATTTGATGTACAGTGTATTTGTGTTCATGTTCCATCCCAGTAGGTTTTTATTTTGTTTATTCTTTCTAAATATTAATTCTCACTTTCGTTTTATTTACTGTTATCTCCTAAAAGCTTGAATATTCGGATCCATTTTGTTGCGTGTTGAGTCTTCAGGCGACAGCATCTTTCTACTACCACCAGCACTACTCCCACCGAAACGCGACTTGCTGAATGTTTCGTTCCCTTTTTTTAAAAATTTTTGTTTATACAAGGTGTGTCAAAAAAGTATCGATATTTTTTGTACTTTTGACACACCTTATATTCTGAAAAAATATAACGTTCCCTTCATTATTACTTTATTTTTTCAGAATACAATGTGTATCAAAAAGTATCAATTTTAAAGCTGTATTTACTAAGATATAAGTGAAGAATTAATGGAACGTAATTTTTTTTCAGAATACAAGGTGTGTCAAAAAGTACCAAAAATACCGATACTTTTTTGACACACCTTGTATACTATAATTTCGTTTCTTAAACTTATTTAATGCCTTGCTCAAACTTCCTCTCTAAAAAATGTTCCTATATTATATTCGTTTTATCTTTCAATTGTTTGTCTTTCTTTTTCTTTTTAAATTGTGTCTCAATTTCTTTCTTCTTTCTTTCTTTCTTTCTTTCTATCTTTCTTTCTATTGGCCTCTTCTTCCCTTTCATTCTGTCTTCAACTCTCTATCAAATTATCAATAAAATCAGTTAAGTAATTAATTCATTTATCTTTCTATTGCAATCTTTACTTGTTTCTTCTTCAATATTCCCACTTGGTTCAACTAACCAAACGTCTTTTGAAAAATTCATCCCATGAGCCCTCAGTGCCAGGGTTACAAGAACTAATCAATGATGAAAAATGGCATTGTTCCAGATTATCCAATTCTTCGAGTCGCAATGGGAATTCCACGGGAGGACCGAAAAGCCATGCCTTCATAGAACAGTAAGAGATCACACAATTAAAACCCAACCCGCCAGTCGCATTGAACATTGATGCCAAACACTAATAAACTTTCTGGCCGTTCTGACAATCATTTCAGTAGAAGTAGGTATGGTCAAACTTTGACGTTTTTTTTTTCTCGATATCATCCAGACCATAAGACCTGTTAAAATAAGTTAATATACGTTGAAGAGTACTGCAGATCTGAGAAGACTTGCTGTCACTAAGACGCTAGTTAAAGACTAATAGTTAAAACTGGTATGATAAACTCTCAAGGAATAATAATAATAATAATAATAATAATAATAATAATAATAATAATAATAATAATAATGCCGTAAAAGAGTGTGGGTGAATTGGGAATCAGAGGTAGAATCGGGAACATCCAAACTACACCATTGTTAAGATCGGCTTGAATACTCGAGTTCTGAAGATCGGAGGAAATTTTACTGTCACTTAGCCTCCAGTAAACCACCGGCTACGGCTGAAGTGAAAAACTCTAATGGAGTGAAAATAATAATAATGGAAAAGAGTTTGTGCGAATTGGAAATCACAGGTAGAATCGGGAACATCCTAACTACAGCGGGAGTGAAAAACTGGCCGTAAAAAAAACTAGGCGGGAGTTATAAACTCAAATTGAGTCAAATAATAATATGGTATAGGCATAAATCAGAATCCGTCCTGGAGAATGATACGCATAAAATCCTTTGGAACTGAGATACACATACCTCACCTAATCCCGGCCAGGAGACCAGACCTAGTATTAATTAACAAGAGGAAAACGTGTCATATCGTGGATTTTGCCATCCCGACGATTCACAGAGTGAAGGTGAAAGAAAAAGAAAAGATAGACAAATACTTGGACCTGGCCAGAGAGCAGAAAAAAAATTGTGGCATGAAGGTAAAGGTCGTACCAATTGTAATTGGTGTCCTTGGAACAATTATCAAGGCTTTGCAAAAGAGTCTGAAGGAACTGGAAATCCGAAGAATCGAGACCATCCAAAAAACAGCTCTGTTAAGATCAGCTAGAATACCCAGAAGAGTCCTGGAGACCTGAGGAGACTTGTTGTCACTCGGCTTCCAATAAAGTACCAGCTTAGGTGGGTGTGAAAAACCTTAATAATAATAATAATAATAATAATAATGATAATAATAATAATAATAATAATAATTTAGGGTCCTGGAGACCCGAGAAGACTTGTTGTCCCTCAGAGTCCAGTTAAAGACATTCGCTGGTGTGAAAAGCTCACAAGAAGTGAAATAATAATAATAATAATAATAATAATAATAATAATAATAAAAATTTAATTTTGGCCATACAACAAAATGGTATATGCATAAACCAGAATCTGTTCTTGAGAACGAAACGCATAAAATTCTCTGGGAATTTGAAATAAAAACGGATCACCTTATCCCAGCAAGAAGACCAGACCTAGTGTTGATAAACAAAAAAGAAAAAAACTTGTCAACTGGTGGATTTTGCAGTGCCAGCAGATCACAGGGTGAAGCTAAAGGAAAATTAAAAAATGGACAAATATCTAGACCTTGCCAGAGAACTGAAAAAGTTATGGAATATGAAAGTGAAAGTGATACCAATAGTAGTTGGTGCACTTGGAACAGTCCCAAAAGGATTAGAAAAGGGTTTGGAAAGTTTGGATATCAGAAGAAGGATTGAAACCATTCAGAACACTGCACTGCTGCAATCTGCCAGAATACTCAGAAGAGTCCTGGAGACCTGAGGAGACTTGCTGTCACTCAGACGCCAGTGAAAGACCATCAGCTAACGCTGATGTGAAAACTCAAAAGGAGCAAATAATAATAATAATAATAATAATAATAATAATAATAATAATAACACTAGGAATTGTGCAAGAAACAAAATTTTGACCATGAAACAAAATGGTGTATGCACAAACCGGATTCCGTTCTAAAGAAGGAAATGCCAAAAAATTCCATGTAACTTTGCGATAAAGAGGCTTCCCATTATCCCAACCGGAAGGCCAGAACTAGTATTAAATAACACGAGTAGAACTTGTCAAATATTAGATTTTGGCGTCCCTGCAGACCACAAATGATAAAATGAACAAAAAAGAAACAAAACAAAATGGCTAACAAGTACTGTCTTTCTTTTGCACTTTCCTACACCGAGTACAAAACGAACAGCATATCGTTTACAATACTTTAGAGATATTTGTATATGTGTTAGGCGTTTATCTTCCATAACAACTCTACTAAATTATTTTCTTTCGATGAGGTTGCATGTTCCTAGTTATCTTTTCGTGTCATATATCAATTTCAAATTAATTCATCGCAATTGTTATGAGGAAATATGTGTAAGACATGAACAAATACAGAAAGAACAAAAATAACACAGCAAATCACATTGTTTTTCTTGAAAATTGGAACTTGGGGTTTGGCATGATATTATCTTTGACACGTTGTTGTTGAACAGGATTTTAGAAGTTGATAATTGCACTATAAAATGTAAGCCCCATACAACAAGCCTAGTTTACTGTATACACACCAAAATAATTCGGAGCAAAAAAAAAAAAAAAAGAAAGAAAGAAAGAAAGAAAAGATGATAAAATTTATATGTAATTAAATCCTCATTGACAAGCTTACGCAATTCCAGAAGGTATTGTGACACAGGAAAATAAAAAAAAAAGGCGATAAAGTATATATTTACCAACCCCTTAGCACGAGAAGGATGTGACACAAGGTCAATTTTATGCAGGGTTTAAATGAATTCAAAATGTTCCTTCTCTTTGACCGTTTCTATTCCAAGGTTAAAGAGCTCAGCTTAATGATTTTAACAATGGATTAGATATCCATTGATAAGCTTACGCAATTCCAGAGGGTATTGTGACGTAAGCAATGACGTAGTTTCGGTTACAAACACAATCTCCATTATAATGAGATTTGCTTATATTTTTCAGCTGTTTAAGGCCTTGTCTGCTAGGGACACCGTCGGTGGCCCTGTTTTAGAGTGAGATAGACGTGTTCAACATTTTTGTCTACCTTAGTGAGATCGTCGGGAATTTATTCTTGGAGACATACCTCGAGAGGTGACTCTGATCCCCACGAAGTTTCCTATTCATTGTAGCTGTGTGCTAACCTTTGTTGATATATTTTGGCGCCAATATTATATTTCGCCAACAAATATTTCGAAGTTTTTAATACGTTGATCGGGCTATTTACAAAAATCCTGCCTTCTGTTGTCACCGGGGGGTGCTAGCAGAAGCCCACCAGAGACACCAGCAGATAAACTATCAACGACTATTAGCGCCTGGTCAGTTGCCAAAGAAAAACGTTTTTCAGCAGCGGAGCCGTTTTATCATTATTCAAAAACGAGGCCTGATCGCTTAAGACCAAGAACGATTCAGCAGAAAGTCGGACGACGGAGAAGAATAGGAAATAGTCATTTATTTTGCTAGGAACGATGACGTCGCCGTCACCGCCGTCGCCGCAGGAAGCACCTGCGGTTCTGAATCCACTTTACAATGTAGACACGTTGAAATATTAAACGACTCTTTGATTCGCCCGGCTATTCTATAAAAGACTCTCTGCAAATCTAGAGTGATGGGCACGTGAACCCCACGTCGACGATGATCTGAATGCAGAGAGAGAGAGAGAAAGAGAGAGAGAGAGAGAGCGTGGGAGAGAGAGAGAGAGAGAGAGAGATTGAGAGAGAGAGAGCGTGTGTGAGAGAGGGAGAAAGAGAGGAGAAGAGTAGAAGAAAAAGGGGAAAGGACGTTAATTTGAAGTTAACACATTGACTGCTCTGAGTAGGTCAAAAGTATTCAATATTGTATTATTCTTTTAAACACTCATCCAAGGATTAATTTAATATTTTCTTTAGATAAAATATGTGTGTGTGTGTGTGTGTGTGTGTGTGTCAGAAAGAGAATGAGAGTGAAAGACTAGAACCAGAAAAGGGGAAAGGTGGTTAATTTGAAGATAACACATTGACTGCTCTGAGTAGGTCAAATGATATCGTATACAAATCTTTGCTGGTTTTCTACTTGGAGTGGTAGTTGGATGTGATTTTTTTTTCAGATGAGTGAGAAGTGAGAACACCCATTGTTATAATTTATTCAATATCTCATTATTTATTTTTTTGAGAGAGAGAGAGAGAGAGAGAGAGAGAGAGAGAGAGAGAGAGAGAGAGAGAGAGAGAGAGAGAGAGAGAGAGAGAGAGAGAGAGAGAGTTAAGCTGGACAAAATCGAAATCTCTTTTACATATATAATATTTAACCAACCATTCGACTAGGCGGCATTTAAGTCATCTGAAGTGGAGTTTGACAGGTTGAAATTCATAGTTTCCTCCTCCTATACTGAATGCCACAGCACGATTAAAATGCCCAGTATCTCTTACTATTTACCTATAGCTAGAGGGAGAATAGTTGAATTCATACCTTTCCTAGACAGAGAGAGAGAGAGAGAAGGTGTGTCATGAAAGTATCGAGACTGAAGCTGTATTTACCAAGATAGAAATGAACAATCAATGGTATGTTAATTTTTTTCAGACTACAAGGTGTGTCATAAAAGTGCCGAGTGTGAAGCTGTATTTAACTAGATAGAAATTAACAATGAATGGAATGTTAATTTTTCAGAATACAAGGTGTGTCAAAAAGTACAAAAATCTCAATAATTTTTTGACGCACCTTGTGTATATATATAAAAGTTAGGTTAGCGTGGAGATGAAGTCAACAGTGCTTGGTTATTTACAGTTTCTCGCGTATTAATTTTTCCAACCAAGTACATTTCTCTGAATGTTTGAGATGAGGCTTGATGATTACTATTATCTGCGTTATTCGCATGGGGACAATAGTTCGAATAACGGAGATAATACAATATTATTTATTTTGAAAATTGCATAGGCGACAAACTGTCAGTAACCAAGCGCAGTTGACTTCATGTCCACGCTAACCTAACTTAAATATACATGATCTATTCAAGATATTGAGGACTATTTACTTATAGATATAGTACATCATAATCTCTCTCTCTCTCTCTCTCTCTCTCTCTCTCTCTCTCTATATATATATATATATATATATATATATATATATACAAGGTGTGTCAAAACAATATCGAGATATTTCGTACTGTTTGCCACACCTTTTATTTGGAAAAAATAATGTTTCAATAATTAATTTCTTTTCAGAATACAAGGTGTGTCAAAATACTCCCAAGTTTAAAGCCATATTAACCAACATAAAAATGAAGAATAAATGGCACATTATTTTTTTCAGAATACAAGATGTGTCAAAAAGTACAAAAAATATTTATACTTTTTTGACACACCTTGTATATACAGTGTTATTAGTAATAGATGTGGTAAAGGTATGTATCAAATTGTTCTCCTTTCATCTATGGGTAAATAGTAGGGCATAGTGCGCTCTTTAATCTTGGTTAGGCAACCGTTCATTGAGGAAAACTCTGAATTAAAACATGTTAAACTCCGCTTAAGAAATTTGACCCTTTGTCACATCCTGCTCGTGTAGAGAGGTAAATATGAATGAATAATGAGTAGGGCAAGCTGTGCAGGGGTACAAGTGATCTACGAAAAAAACAAAACTCTGAATTCAAACAAGTAGGCAGCTTAAAATTTTATCTCGTCTCTCATTCTGCTCCCTAGTGGGAGGGATTGAGTTAAAAAACACCCATTATTTTATTCGAACAAA
>CM042152.1:42792799-42815299 GCA_023376005.1 Doryteuthis pealeii | reverse complement strand
AAAATAAAAAGATAGAATAAAAAAATACCCCCTCCCCCCATACAAAAGAAAAGGAATCCTTGTGTCTCATATCACTTCGCCATCCGAATCAATAACCCGTCGAAAGTTTTTTTTCCCCGGTGCACACGAATGTCGACAATTCTTATTGCATTTCGCATTTGAAGAATATTCCTGGCTCCAATCCGATGCTAATCCTCTTTGATTTTTTTTAGCATCGGAGGACGATAAGTTCGAAGAGGGTCACTTGCAGCTGACACTTGCGACTGAACAGCAAAAAGAAAGCAAAATGCAATTACTATATTCCGTTTCAGCTTTCAGCCTTCCATTTGACTTATATATTGCTTTTCACCCACGTCTTTTTACTTTGATACCGCCACTATGTATTCCAATGACTTTCTTCAGAGTAATACCTGGAGATTAGAAGGGTGTTTGCATGCGCCTCTCTCAGTAAAGTAAGTCAAGGTCTTTAGGAATGGGCGATTTTATTGATACAAACATTTATTGAGTGATGTGTAGATATAAGTTGGTTAATTTTAATAAACAGGTCTGCAATGTGAGTCTGTGTGATGGTTAGACATTTTAATAAACAGGTATGTAATGTGAGTCTGTGTGATGGTTAGAAACTTTAATAAACAGGTATGTAATGTGAGTGCGTGTGATGGTTAGAAACTCTAATAAACAGGTGTGTAATATGAGTCAGTGTGATGGTGAGAAACTTTAATAAATAGGTATGTAATGTGAGTGTCAGTGTGGTTAGACATTTTGATAAACAGGTCTGCAATGTGAGTGTGTGTGATGGTTAGAAATGTTAATAAACAGGTGTGTAATGTGAGTCTGTGTGATGGTTAGAAACTTTAATAAACAGGTGTGTAATGTGAGTCTGTGTGATGGTTAGAAAATTTAATAAACATGTGTGTAATGTGAGTCTGTGTGATGGTTAGAAACTTTAATAAACAAGTGTGTAAAGTGAGTGTGTGCGAGGGTTAGAGACTTTAATAAACAGGTGTGTAATATGAGTCTGTGTGATGGTTAGAGACTTTAATAAATAGGTATGTAATGTGAGTGTCCGTGTGTTTAGACATTTTAATAAACAGTTATGCAATGTGAGTGTGTGTGATGGTTAGAAATGTTAATAAACAGGTGTGTAATGTGAGTCTGTTTGATGGTTAGAAACTTTAATTTAACAGGTATGTAATGTAAGTGTGTGTGATGGTTAGAAACTTTAATAAACAGGTGTGTAATATGAGTCTGTGTGATCGTTAGAAACTTTAATAAACAGGTGTGTAATGTGAGTTTGTGTGATGGTTAGACATTTTAATAAACAGGTATGTAATGTGAGTGTGTGTGATGGTTAGAAAATTTAATAAACAGGTATGTAATGTGAGTCTGTGTGATGGTTAGACATTTTAATAAACAGGTATGTAATGTGAGTGCGTGTGATGGTTAGAAACTTTAATAAACCGGTATGTAATGTGAGTGCGTGTGATGGTTAGAAACTTTAATAAACTGATGTGTAATGTGAGTCTGTGTGATGGTTAGACATTTTAATAAACAGGTCTGCAATGTGAGTCTGGGTGATGGTTAGAAACTTTGATAAACAGGTGTGTAATATGAGTCTGTGTGATGGTTAGAAACTTTAATAAACAGGTGTGTAATGTAAGTGTGTGTGATGGTTAGACATTTTAATGCGCTGAATCCGGAATCTTGTGATTCCCAGACGGAGCTAAACCGTCAAAATTCAGCTAATTATTATGTTTAAAGCTGTGAACATATTGATCAACATTAGGGTTGGACTCACTAGTATCCTTGTTGAAATAAAGGAGTGGGGAGTTTAGTACTGAATTGCCTGAATAACATTTGAGATTTAGAAAGTTTGTTTTGCCTTGATAGTCAACCAGTCTAGGAGAAGAGTAACCGAATCATTCCGCTTGAAAATTGACTTAGTGACACATCATGCCCGTTACGGAGTTATTATATATATATATATATATATATATATATATATATATATATATATATATATATATATAATCCAAAAATCAGGAGAAGAAATCTTCCTTGCGACATAGTGTTTTTTTTAAAACGTGTCGCAGTTTGTAGAGCTCAATGTGTGCTCTTATTGTTAGAGTCACAGAGCACAATTATATAAGTAAAAATAAAACAGAAGACTCTGTTAGTGTACACAGAGGAACACAGGACAAATAAAAAAATCTGTTCCAACTGCCATAAAAGTTATAAAGAATTGGATCCTTAGACACTTTGGTTCTCGGCTTCCTGAATAGGCTATAAGGCAAAGAATCTAAGTCTTTCTGTTATATTCTTAATTGTTGTGGAGTTGGCCGTCAAAGCACGTGAAGACGTGAGGGAAGAAAAATAACAGAACAACTAATAGTAAAACTAAAATATAGGGAGCAAGAGGAATAAATATCATCTCCCTTGCAGGCATGTTACAAAGCTTTGTCTGTAAATAAGGAAGATGAGTTTAGAAACAAAACAAGAAAACAGGAGACAAAAAGTGTTGTTTTTTTTCCAGCGACTTTCAGCTAGAATATGTGTAGGCATTCTACAAGACTACTCAATATATATATATATATATATAATTATATATATATAAATATATATATACTATCACACATCAAAGCGGTCTTCCTGTCTATAGCTCTGCTGGATGAGGCCTAATAGCGCGAAATGTACATACAGAGATTGATTTTTTCGATTTATTTAGCCTTACATAAGAATAGGTATCCCACTAATTCGTTAATTATTAATTAATAATTTTCGATAAAATTAGGTACGACTTCGAATTAAGCACATAATTCTCACCAAAAAGGGCCGCCTAAAAAAGCCATATCAAAACAAACATCGTTCCGTTTGTTTACTTCTCATATTATAATATTAGTTTAATTTATAGATATAACCCAATTTAATGTGAATATAACTAAATCCTATCTAAATCCGCTGATCCATGAGTTATTATTTCTTCCTAATAAAAAGAAAATCCTATATTCGTGTGTCCGCCCATAAGTATCTTCATATGATTTATTTTGTACTTGGGCCTTGCTTCTTGTTTATCTATTTATTCAGTTTATCTTTTATATATACAAGCCAGAATATGCGCCCTCCGGGTGCAAGTATTAAAGTTTTAATGTAAAGAAATATATTAAATTAGAATGACAAACGAAACTAAATAACAACGCAGATATAAGGATTGGAAACAGAAGGGGTGTATAATCGAAAAATAGACACTTTAAAATTAACTCTTCAATCACTTTTCCATCACTTCCGCTTTCAACTGCAATTTAGTAAAAGAATTAATTAGAGTTTACATTTTTCTAGAATGTACTAATAAACTAAATACTAACGGCAGATATAAAGATTTTTACAAACAGCGGGGTATAATCGAAAAATAGAACAACTTTGAAATTAACTCTTCAATCACTTTCCATCACTCCCGTCTTTCACTGCTAAATTTAGAAAAAATATAATTAGAGTTATTTTTTCTTGTTAATGGATTTCTTTTAAGACTTATCTCTGAAATTTGTGCTCATTTTTATTAAGATAAAACCAAACAATTAGAAATCGATAACACCAAGCACAATTTATTAAAATCAATTTTCCAAAAGATCAATATTCAAATTAGTCTACCCACTTAAAACGGTAAACACTATTTTATTGTATATATAATATAATTGCATTAATAGTATGTAGATAAACCAACAGTATCAATTAATTAAAAAACGATTTAAATCAATAACTGGGGTTTAAATGAAAAGAAAACATGGAGAATGTGGACGTAAATAACTTAAAGGCGGTTGTGACAATGAGGTACTGATATAGTTTCGGTTACAGACAGACAGACACACAATCAATCTCTCCATGATAAGATTTAAGATTTTGTTCAAATTTTAATTCCTAGGTGACATGAGAAGAAGGAAACAATAAAAGTGAATTAATATTAGAAGAAAGGCGTAACGTCTTTGAACATCTTAATGCCTTCTCAGCTTAGTTTCAAATTGGAAGACATATAAAGAATTGGCCATGGATTGCCAGTGGCTAAATATAAACGCCCGACCAGCGCCGAGCACGCGCTGTCTGCATTAGTAACTGTTAATATTAATTTACGAAACTCACTCAAAGCACTCGTTGTAATTTCATAATTCCTCTCAATTTTGTGTTTCATGATTATGTTTTATTTCATGAGTGTTCTTTTTTAATGAATCTTTTTTTGCGTTTCTACAACGTCTGTTCTTCTCTCTCTCTCTTTTTCCATCCGTCCTAAACCTATATTTGTTTTTTTTTCCTTTCTCTTCTCGAAACTATGACTTGATTTCCTTTTTTCTTCTTTCTTTATAAATTTAATATTATTTTTCTTCATTTCGTTTCGTTTCGTTTTATTTTTTTTATATTGTTCGTTTTCTATTTGTACCGATTTCAATCACATCCCGTTTTCTACGACTGTTTATATTTAAAAAAATTTGTCTGTTCTTTTTCCTTGATTTTTGTTGCTTTCTTTCTCTTCACCGTTTCCTCTTCGTAGTAAGTTTTTTTTTTCTTTTTCTTTTTTTTTTGGGGGGGGGGCTAAAATTACATTTTCAACCATTTTCGTCCCTCTTCTTTCACCTAAGTTTCTGCCTTTCTTTCTTTAAAAAAAATCTAGGAATTTTCTTTCTCCCTATATTTCTGCCTTGCTTTAATTGTTTACGACTTCATCCTCACACATTTCAATTCTTTATTACTTTCTGTTTCAAAAAAAAAAATCACTATATATATATTATTAGATATTGCTAGACGACCTGTGAACACATTGGATTCCCGGTAACAACTAGAGAGAGAATAATGTGTGTATGTGTGTGTGGTGTGTGAGAGAGAGAGAGAGAGAGAGAGAGAGAGAGAGAGAGAGAGAGAGAGGGGGGGGAAACAAATAAAGAAGAAAAAGGGAGAGTAGAAAAGGAGTGAATAGATGAATGGTTGAATTTTAACGGCATGTCAATCCTTGTTGGCATTTTATGCCGAAGGACGATGTTTTGTTCATTTCTTTGTTGGTATTCAATTTCTTCTAACTCATTTTTTAAAAACACATTTTTAATACTCATTTTATCTATTTAACCCATAGATGGGACCCTAATAGGTACTACCATTCCGGGTCATGGAGGACCTGGAGGGAATGGGGGTAAAAAAAAGTAGTCCACATTCCCCAGAGTTGAGTTCTAGATTTTTACTTACTTAAGTGTGCTGACAAAGGATAACACCGACAGACTATGGATAGCTTTATTCTACTTAGAATAATTGGTACACTTATTGAGAGTTTATATAGTCTAGTATTCAGTAGAGAGTTTTCCAAAAAGGAGTTAATCATAAAATAGGGGAGGTAACTCTCAATTACTTATTACACTATGATACAAACCCTATGATATTGAATTTCTAACGCCCAACCCTTCAGCCAATATTCTTTAAAAATTATTTTTTACATCTTCCGGAGAGCGTTTATCTTTATTTGCTAGTAATAATAAGTTAGAAACTCAGCGTTCATACATCTTACCGGAAGTTGTTTCAATGGTTGTGCCTGCGCGCATGCGCACGATTCGGTTTATTGACCAGAGGTCGAACATAAACGAGCACAGAACTCCATTTTCGACATTATTAATTTCTCTATTTTTCCCCAACGTGTATTCTTTTTTTCATCCTCCACCACTCTCTATCTCTCTCCCTTGCTTCAGTCATATTTCACTATTTCATCAATACAGACACAGTATAATGGCTGAGGAGAAGACCAGGTCATTTTAGTTTGATACAGACCGCAAGCAATAATAAGCAGTTGTAATGGTGGCAGCCATTGGCGGTAAAACATGCTATATTTGTGGTGGTCATGGCCGCGCTTGATACCAAAATAACTACAATAATCTAATATAACTAAAAAGTGGATATGCTCGCTGTGTAAGCATGACTGTTAAAAATGTCACCCGGAGGCACTGAAAGATTATTAGATATTTACTAAATATATCTTGGACTAGAAGATGAATACAAGATAGTGGACCCCGGTCAATTAAAAAAAGAAACCACTATCAATGTATTGCAAAGTTATCCTGCAAACAATTGTATAAGAGTGATAAACGAGTAAAAAAAATGGTTATTTCCTAGCTGAGTAACATGATATTACAGGGTGACCCAGAAAAAACAGAACCCAAATTATTTATTTTCCCATTAAACTAGCCCTAAACCCCAAACCCAACCCCAACCTCAACCCCAGACCAAACCCCAACCCTAAACCTAAACCCTACCCCCCTAGTTGAGTAACATAATATTATAAGGTGACCTAGAAAAAACAGAACCCACAAATTTTGTAATAAAACTCTCAATTTGAATTTTTTAAAAAGTTTAAGTCCAACAAGGGTTAGGGTTTAAGGTTAGGGTTAGTTTAATGGGAAAATAAATAAATAATTTGGGTTCTGTTTTTTTCTGGGTCACTCATGTTACTTCACTAGGAAATAACAAAAAATCAATTTGAAATGGAAACTTAGTTCTGTCCTCCACAAATAAAATGATTCGTGCGTCTATCAATTATTAATTGAATAATTATTTTGAATATTTTACACATAAATTTTACACAAAATGCATGGTATTTATTTATTAGTAAACTTTCTACTTAAAAAATAATTTTAAGATTTGATTACAAATTTCACAAAACAACTTTCCATTTGAATTAATAATACAATTTTCTAATTAATCTAAAAGTTTCTTTATTTAAATTGTCATTATTACAGCAGAAAGGATTCAAATGCTGCATTACAAGAAACAGCTTTTATTCATGTTATTAATATCAAAATTGAATATTTAAAAAAGATAATATAAGATATATAT
Organism: Doryteuthis pealeii; assembly: GCA_023376005.1. Lineage (NCBI taxonomy): Eukaryota > Metazoa > Mollusca > Cephalopoda > Myopsida > Loliginidae > Doryteuthis > Doryteuthis pealeii. The sequence continues at coordinate 42,808,441 of CM042152.1, read as the reverse complement.
TATACAGTGTTGTTCTTTATTCTATGTATTAATGATTTGGGGTATTGTGACGTAAGCAGTGACTGAGTTTCGATTACAAACAGACACAGAATCTATTATCAACAGATGGAGATTATGTGTATGTCTATCTACAACCTAAACTACGTCACCTCTGACGCCACAATTTCCATAGTTATTTATTTCCCATTATCACATTCCTATTAAAATCTCAATTATTAAGAAGAATATGTAATATCATTAATAATGGCGGCCTTATCTACATACCAATAGCCTGCAATTGCACTTATATATACAGGCAAATAGCGTATTATAGTATGATCGGGAATGATAATTTGCATATTGATCTTAAAAACTGATTTTTAATTTTTAAATTTATTTGCTAAGTTTTATTGATTTTGTGGCTAATGTACTGGACAGCGACAATGTAGTTACTGAGTTCGAACTCCAGTTGTTCCATATCGTGCAACGGAAGAGAGATCTTCCGGTGAAGAGATTAAGAGAAAGATAAAGAAATATATATATATATATATATATATATATATATATATATATATATATATATAAAGGGGAGAACGGAAGAAAGATATTCCGGCCAAGAAGCAGGGAGAAGATGAAGAAATATATAAAAGAAAAAAGGAAAACGGAAAACTCCTCTTCCGCTGAAGAGGCGGAGAGAAAGATAAAGAAATCTATAAAAAGAGAAGTATGTCCGTTATCAGATCAAAAGATAAAAATGCGTGGGCATATTCATAGTATATAAAGGCTAGCGGATTAAGGGTGTCAGTCAGTCCCCAGCGAGCAGCCGTGAACGTAAACCTCGTTCGCCTCCCGTCATCAACCACACCCCGAAGTCATTGTGCACACTGCGCCTATTCACCAACTACCCCGGGAATTTTCATTGTGAAACACTCGTCGCCACCCCCCCCCCCCCACCACCCATACACCGAAGGAAAATAAAGACGGGTCATATGTTCATATACACGTGTCTGTGGTTTTATTGAAGTCCAGTTAGTCGGCTATACAACACAGTCACGCTATAACTTTCACTGTCGGGCTAAAAACATTGAGAAAGTTATGAAACCCTCGTCCTCCCAGCTTTGGGTTAACTTCTTGCATACCGCTCACAGTGGCTTTCCCACCAATGAGATCCAGCCGTAAGCCGCTGACCGTGGCTCTCTTTTGTGGCATTTATTTACACTTAAAATCACTACGAAAAAACCCCTACCATCTTCATTTGAATAGAATGTGTTCTGAGGTGAATAGAAAACAAACATTGAAGTATCCCATCTTACAGGTAGAAATTACCAAGAAAACTGTGTACAGCCGTAGGGAAATTTTGGTTGACAAAGAGTTAAATCGTACCACTACTGTTCTTCTACAAATATGGCTTTGGCATTGAATATTCCACGAATGTGTATATGCCAAAGAAACCAAATCAAACCTAATGGACTGGACACAATTAATATCGACATTACAGTAATTAAATTGATTTTTTTTGTATTCTGTATTTCAGAGACGATCTTGGTGTGTTGTAAAATATTAAACTTTTGTCATTAAAAATAAACATGATAAAAAAAGAACCAAAAAAAACAAATCAGCAGGAATAGTGTAAGCATATATTTATCCGAATTATATGTAACGTGTGCAACTTGGACATAAAATAACCAACAAAAGTTGATAGGCCTTAAACAAAACAAAAAAAACCCCAAAAAACTGTGTTCTAATCCCTCTATTAGAACTTCAGAATTTCACCGATCGCTATAAAGTTAGGATAGCCGAGGACATGGCTCATCGGCTCTTATTACTTTCAATTCTCGCATATGCGATATATTATATATATATATATATATATATATATATATATATATATAATATATAATATATATAAGTTTGTGTGTGTGCGTTGTTTTCTGGGGATATTTTCCTAGATCTTACTTTGTCAGAATTCCTTGGACGCTCCATCGTGTTGTAATGGTTGGCGAGCGTAGCGATCCAGTACTAATGGCGAGTTCGATCCTCGCTGGAGGTCCCATACGTTATAATTCCTACGTTTGAGGATTTTTGGAATGTGTAGTATTTCCAAACAATACTCAGAAACTCGGAAAAGTGAAGTAGTTTATAGTTTAACTTATAATGTACGGTATACTAGCACATCTAACAATACGCTAACAATAAAGTACTTCGCTTCAGAGTGCAAACAATTGAAGTCGGAAGTAGACTGCTCTAAACAAGCAGTCTTGGACCAGTCCATTTACTTTCTAAAAAAGGTAAGATATTCCATAAAATGTAGACTTCGTTGTGATGGAAACGTCTTTAAACATAAGGATACAATAATTATGAAGGATAGTTTGAATTGTAATGAAACGGGTTCGAAGAACAACAATTAAGATCGTAAGTAGACGTCTTCGTAAGGTTCTACCACTACTCAAAATAACATTGCACAAGTAGTCGTGGACCAGTTCATTTACTTTCTATAAAAGGTAAGATAGGCTAGTCCATAATATAAAGACTACATTGAAATGGAGCTTTTAAACAAAAGGGATACAATAATGATGAAAGGATGGTTTTAATTGCAATGAAACGGGTTCAAGCGTACCTTCCGGATAAAGGAAAGCACTTCCAATATTTATAGTTCAGTTAAAATTTCATGTTTAATTAATCATGTTTTTGAAATTTATGTCTTTAAAAATATTTTTAGATTTAAATACAAGTTGGAGAAACGATATGTTAGAACCTATTTGAAAATCAATATGGCGACTAATTAAAAACAGAACCGTCTGTTTTCTTCATTTTTTAAAACTTGTTTTTTTCTGCGTATAATGTTTCGCTGAGAGAATTGCAGGACTTTTCTTAGATTACCGAGCAGTGATTTCTTGAAACATTTCGTCTCTTCTTAGGATTTAAGATGTTAAAAAAAAAACACATTCTTTTTATTTATTTATTTGTTTTTTTACTGTTTCTGCATCCTCCTGTGTTGGAAGTTGTGTTTCTTATTATACTTAATGACGTCACTCTATTGCGTGATTGACCAATGGCAACTGTAGTTAAATGAATTTCTTTTATACAGAAGAAGGAGAGAACGTAGAAAATTACCGACTTTAAAAGAAAATTTTCGTTGAAACTTCCGAATAAAAAAAAAATAATTAAAAAATAATGAAATAAAATAACGGAAATAGAAAAAAAAATGAAACAAATCGGTGGGAAAAATATCTTCAATTAGTGCCAATAAATTACTCTGAATATTTTTGGGAAGACTGAAAATTAAAAGGATTCTGGGAAAAAAAATTTGAACTGGTAATTAGTCTTCTGATGAGAGGAAGAAACCGCCTCGTTTTGAACGTGAACGAAAATAACTCAAGAAACCAATGGAATGAAGATTTCTTTTTTGTATATTTTCTTTTTTCACTTAACACTCACATTAGTTACAGTGTGTTATGAGTACGTGGGACCTTTTTATTTGTGGGAAAGCGCTAGTTGTGGTGAAAATCAACTGTATATGTATGTATATATATATATATATATATATATATAATATATATATATATATATAGTTACTAAACTTCAAATCAATCCTAGCATATATAATATATATATATATATATATATAGTATATATAGTTTACTAAACTTCAAATCAATCCACATATATATATATATAGATATTATACATATATATATATAATATATATATATATATTATATAAAGTTACGAAAATATCACATTAAACACACAGTACACACCGGACTCTCTCTCTCTCCACACACACACACACACACACACACCACATATATATATATATATATATATATTATATATATATATACTCACATTAGGTTACATAGATGTGTATAAGGCCGTGGAGCCTTTAACGTGAGGAAGCCCGAGAGTATGCTAGAAATCAATTGTATATATATATATTATATATTATATATATATATATAATATATATAACATATGTGTGTGTGTGTGTGGTGTGCGTATACGCGTGTGAATATTTTGTTTTTACAGTAAGTTAGAACGTGGCAAACTTTCGAGACATAAAGCTAAGAAACGTTTTAAGGATGCCGTCCAAAAACAACCTAAGGGCACTTGGTGTAGATGTTGACGACTGGACCAGATGACGGAAAATCGATAAATTTTGGGGGAAAAAAGTGATCTTGATGGTTGCAATACATTTGAAATAGGAGGAAATCGAAAAAGTCACTCTTGAAATGATCACTTCGGAAACGGGATTCGACCCTCAGCCCCGGACATTTTTTTTTTCAGTTTGAACGCATGTTTCTGACATTGCAGCCGTTTGTCCACACCGGCTTGGCTGGTTGTCGGATTTTACCGGCATTTCACATTTTGTTCGGTTATTTCATTATTTCATAAATGTTTTCACTAACTCAAATTATTTATCAAAATAGAAATGTTTAATACGTATAAGTAAAAACTTATAATTATCTTTCAAACTATGTAAAAATTTACACCCACGGACGAAATGAATAAATATCCACTTCACAATTAAAAAAATTACAAAAACCAGTTTCACCCAATCGAAAACAACAAGACGTGGCAGCCTGCTCAGAGTTCAGTAAACTCGAGAAAACTGGGGCTTATTTGTAAACTAGCGTCTGGCTTCAGAGACAGAGTCAAAATCATTTTATAAAACAGAATCAGTATGAGATTTAAATATATTATATATATATATATATAATATATAAGAGAGAGAGAGAGAGAGAGAGAGGAGAAAGAGAGAGGAGAGAGAGAGACAAGAGAGAAGAGACAGAGAAGAGAAGAGAGAGAGAGAAGAGAAGAGATAGATAGATAGAAAGAACGGTGAAATTTCATCTTTGATCTATTGCAGATAGATAATCGATATATATATATATAGATAGATAGATAGATAGATAGAGATACATAGATACATAGGGAGAAAGATAATAGATGGATATATATAGAGAGATAGATAGATTGATAGATACAGAGAGATTGATAGATAGAGAGATAGAGGAGAGAGAAATATATATATATATGATAGATTATATATATATATACATATATATATATATATAAATATATGCATATAATATATATATATATATATATATATATATATATATATATATAGAGAGAGAGAGAGAGAGAGAGAGAGAGAGAAAAAGAGAAAATAAGACAGATAAATAGTAATATATAATATATATATTATATATATATATAGAGAAGAGAGAGAGAGAGAGAGGAGAGGAGAGAAGGGTTAAATGAGACAGAAAATTAGAAATATATATATATATAAATATATATAATATATATATATATAATATAGAAAGAGAGAGAGAGAGAGAGAGAAGCGGAGGGAGAGAGAGAATAAGACATAGATATAAATATATATTATATATATATATATATATAATATATATATAATAGAGAGAAGAGAGAGAGAAGAAGAGAGAGAGAATAAATTAAGACATAAATATATATATATATATATATTTATATATATATATATAGAGAGAAAAGAGATAAATAAGACAGATATATATATATATATATATATATATATATATATATATATATATATATATAGAGAGAGAGAGAAGAGAGAGAGATTTGTGTTTGTAGATAATAACTATTAATGGAAAGATTCACACATGTATTTATTTATGATAGTGCTTGGCCAATATATGTCAGTCTCTTTTATCTTGGAGTTTTATAACGATGGCAGACATTTAATGTATCTGGTGTTATGTAATTTATGACTAAAAACACTTTATCGTTCGTTTTTAAAAGAGGTTTATAGACTTAGATGTAACAAGTGCGTAGCTGTAAGGTGTCAATGACACCAAACACATGACTGCATCTAGTACTGAAGTTACAATTTTGGAGTTCGGGGAGTATGAAATATAACTTCAACTCCATTGCTCCCAGGTCCACTCTGATCGGAGTGGTAGTCTCTGTTAAGCTCCCATCCATGGGTCGAATAGATTAAAAATGAGTTTTAAAAAAATGTGTTTACATGAATGAATACCCAATAGAAATGTATAGAATAAAAGGTTTTTGGCATGAAATAACCCAAAGGTTGATATGTCATTAAATCCAACCAATCAACCTACTATAGGATTCAGCAGATATACCTCCCAACTACTCTACCTCCAGCTATGAGTAAATAGTGGGGAAGAATGGGCTCTTTAACCATGGCCAGGAAACCAGTCTTGGAGAAAGAAAACTCTGAATTTAAATCTGTTTAACTCTACTTAAGAAATTGATCTTGTGTCGTATCCTGCTCGGGCGGAGGGTTTGGTATATATATATATATATATATATATATATATATATATATATATATCAAAAGACCACCGGCCACATCAACATTCTTCCGGGCCCGGCCTTTACATGCGACATCTGTGCTTCGAAACTGTTTTTCGAACATGGCCTTCACAGTCACAGAAAGACGTTGCTGCTAGAACGTGACTTCAGGGCACAAGAAATTATATGGTCTTCCAAGACTGCAATGGCCGATGAGGTCATTCAGCTCCATATGGACTAATGAGAATGTTGAAATTTGTACTGACGTTAAGCTGCTCATCGTGCATGGTATGTGTTGTATGTCCATATGTGTGATGCAATTAAACTTAGGCAAATAGCAATGGTAGCTCCATTGTGTAAATGGTCTTACCCATTTCTTAAATAAGTTCACAGCAGGAATACACACCACACACACCACACACACACACACACACACACACCACACACACACACACATATATATATATATATTATATTCAATTAATAAAGGAAAGTTTTTTCCTTAATTATTGAATATCTTGCTCTGTCCGTCCACTCACTGGCACTAGACACATTGAGCTCTCGTTACGGTTTACCTGCATCAGCTTGGTTAAAGCAGACATAGAAAGATCCTAACTACAGGAATATATATATATAAATATATATATATATATATATATATATATATATATATATATATATATGAACGTTTTGTTTTGGATGCTATTTCAACAAAGAAAAACGAATTTTCTGAAATTTTCAATAATAATCTGTAGGTTGCAGGTTTAATCATCACTATGGACAAAAATAACATGGAACATTTAACACAGTTTAACACTTGTACACAGTCATGGTTAACGGAATCAGACCAATCTATCCATATGGATTAAATAAAGGATTCAGTTCCAGGTTAAGTGAAGACTCCCGATCATGACATGGTCTCTCGATTTCAACGAGAAGGTCCCAGAGTTCGACACCTGAAGGAGGCCGGGGTGTCACATCAGGCGAAACTTTATGTACATAAAAATAAAGATAAGTACAATACTCCGATATATATAAATAATACAGAAGAACCTGTGGTTCTGAAATTTCCAAACCAAATATTACTTTTTGATCCGGAACAGCATCAATCCGACATAAGGTGAAATGAGCAGTAAGAGATATCTTTATAGCTATTTGCAGATTCACAGGTTTGTAGTTTAACAGCAAAGACACGATATAGTATTTGATTAACAGAGTTGAATAATTTTTATACATGTACTCAGAAGATAATTGTTTGCTTTGCTTTCGTTTTTAATGGATATTCACCATCATGGGTTATTTAATACCAAATCCATCCTAGTAGAAGAACAGTAATGGTCTATTCAACACATAGATGGGACGTGGGATTTTTCATACATTTCCGAAGGATATTAGTCCAAACTGAAATTTAATAACGCGACTGCGGTTCGAACTTGCTTACTACGATATCACAGACCACTACGTTATCTACTACACCACAGGGACTTTCTGGGTATGAAGAAATAAGTATTAAGATGGGAAGAGCCCGATCCATTTCTTTGATTTTTAATCAAATGAGCATATACAATATATATATATATATATATATATATATTCACTAAATTTCTAATTAAACACACACACACACACACACACACACACACAAACGCGCGTCTGTAGATTGCTTTATATTATAATATATATATATACATGTATATATATATATATATATATATATATATATATATAAACCATATTCATAGTCGAATACATTATCCACAACGTCACAAAGGACTCCACCCACTTTCTGGGAATGAGGAAGTAAGTGATAAGATATGAAAAAAGCAATCCGTTTTTCTTGATTGGTAACCAATCAAGCATATATATATATAATATTATATATATATATATATAATATATATATATATATATACATATATATAACAAATTTCTCATTATATACATATACACACACGTATATATTATAACAATTCTCATCATTAAATATATATATATATATAATATATATATTATATTATATATATATATAATTATATTACTACAAAATTCTCATTATATATATATATATATATATATATATATAATATATATATATAATAATATATATATAATATATATATATATACTACAAAAATAATCATTATATATATATATATATATATATAATATATATATATTTATGAAGTTCTTGTCCGTGAGAGAAAAAAATTAAATTGTATTAGTTGATCGTTATTAGTTGAATATTCTTCTTAAAATGAGTGAAAAAGTTCAAAGGGAAAAAAAAAAAAGATTTCACCGTTTTAATTGAATTTAATGCATCAATATTAAAAAAAAAAAATAACGAAAAGTGAATTAATGACTAATTCTCGTAATAAAAGAAATCTAACTTTACGCTAATCATTCAAATAAATTCAATTATCTTTTTTTTAAATATCTAAGAACACAAAAAAAAACAAAAACAAAATCAGAACAAAACAATAAAAGCAAGATAAAAACAAAAAAAAAAATCAAACCCAAAACAAAAGCAAATAAAGCCAAAAACCAAAAAAAAAAAAAAAAAAAATTTAAAACAAAACAACAACTAGAAAAAAACAGTCGCCATATTATACGGATTTAGCCGCTGGGTAAGAAATATTCAACGACGCAGCGGGAGTAAAAGCTTTGGGAAAAAAATGAAAGAAACAACACCACCTAGTGGCAGCAGGAGGCATTGCGCTTACCGATAAAGAGAAAAATCAACAATTTTATACAAACTGTAAAAATACTAGCGTAACGGATATGTTACTCGCCTTCTTACCTACAAAGTGGGACGTTCAAATTATGGATTTACAAGCAGTATCTGTGGATATACCACAGTATGGTGATTTAATTATTAGAAAGTTTGATATGTTTACATAAGAGCTGTTGCGAATTGTTCAATATGTAAAAAAGTATGATAATCTTGATTTAACTCTCTAATCTGTTTCAATCAAACAAAATGAAAAGAAGAAAAGAAAGAAAGAAAGAAAAAGAGTGAGCTTGGGTTAAATTAGGATTATTATATTTTTACATATTGATCTATTTGGCAATAGCTGTTAAGTAAAAAAAAAAGATCGTCGGGGTGACCTAAAGACGGTATCAGCCAGACATAAAAGGAGTCTATCCCCCTTTCACTTGCGGTAGACCAAGAAAATTGCTTTTTAGTGTCTGAGGTGGAGCGCCACACATACCAACAGCTCTTCATTTTACCGCACAGATCTCCGAGCTACTCATACGCTGAGTTGGCGAGGGCCGGTATCGACCCAGGAACCTTGTGATTCATACTCATGTACTCTACCGAATTAGAAGTAAAAATATCAAACGTTGTAATAATTACATTATTATTATTATTATTATTATTATTATTATTATATTATTATATTATTTATTATTATTATTATTAGATAGTTTCTCATAACAGCATTACCTGATTGTCTTTCATTTGAGTCTGAGTGACAACAAGTCTCAGGTCTCCTGGACTGTTCTGATTATTCTAGCCAATTGCAGCAATGCAGTTGTCTGTATGGTCTCAGTTCTTCCTATGATTTCCAGTTTCTCCAAGTGTATCAACTACAATTGGTATCATTTTCACCCTCATATTCCATAGCTTTTTCACTTCTCTCGCAATGTCCCGGTATTTGTTTATCTTTTCGTTTTCCTTCACCTTCACATTTTGTATCTGCTGGAACTGCAAAATCTACAATTTAACAAGTTCTCTTATTTAAAAAAATCAATACTAGGTCTGAACTTCTAGCTGTTATATTTACTCCTTTTGAGTTTTCGCATCAGCGTTAGCTAATGGTCTTTCACTGGAATCTGAGTGTCAGCAAGTCTCCTCAGGTCTCCAGAACTCTTCTGAGTATTCTGGCAGATTGCAGCAGTGCAGTGTTCTGGATAGTGTCAATCCTTCCTCTGATTTCCAGACTTTCCAAACCCTTTCCCAATCCTTTGGGACCGTTCCAAGTGCACCAACCACAATTGGTATCCCTTTGATTTTCATATTCCATAACTTTTTCAGTTCTCTGGCAAGGTCCAGGTATTTGTCCATTTTTTCATTTTCCTTTAGCTTCACCCTGCGATCTGCTGGAACTGCAAAATCCACCAGTTGGCAAGTTCTTTCTTTTTTGTTAATCAACGTCTAGGTTTTTTCATGTGCAACCTCTACGGTTTGTCGTTTGAAGTGTCCATATAATTGTTTTTCTTCCCATTTTTGTTTTCTAGTCTTTTTTGTTTTTCTGTTTGTCCATATGACACATCTACTATTGTTGGCCGCCATAAGTAATCTGTCTTTGCTCTTTTTTGTGTAGCCTTCGAGTTGTTGGATTGTGGTTTCTACGCAGTCCTCTATGTTGGCAAGACCCCTTCCTTTCTTGACACATATAATCTGTCTCTATCGTCTCTACAGTGGAGCGCCTTGTGCATGGTGATTAATTTTCTCGTCATTTGGTAAATCTGTCTGGGTTCTTCTTTTGTCCATGTTAGGAATGGTCTTGAGTATCTTATAATGGGGACAGCCCATGTATAGATTCCTTTGATTAGATTTCTGCTGTTAAGTTTGGTCTCTAGAAGTTTTCTAGTTCTCCTGAGATATTCTTTTTTAACTTTTCCTTTCATTTATGCTTGCTTGATATTGTTTGCTTTTAAAATTCCTAAGTTTTTGTAACTTTCATTTTCATCAAGTTTTTATAGTGACTATATTGTTATTATTATTATTATTATTATTATTATTATTATTATTATTATTATTATTATTATTATTTATTATTATTATTATCAAATCGATACTTGGGTGCATTAATAAGCCCTGTCCTAGAAGTTATAAGCTGAGAGCTGTTTTTTTAAATTAATCATGTATAATAATCTATCTATATAAGTAATGAGCTGTTGAACATCTTCACTCGGAATTATGAGAATTATGACAAAACCAAAATATTTGCCTAAAATAAATAATTTTTCCATCGTTCAGCTACGGAATTACAGAGGTATCTATGCATATTGATTGGGATGAATATAGTGATTCAAAATTCATCTCTACTCTTCCGTGTTTCTATTTACGTTGATACCCTGTGGGCGTTTTCTCGACAGATATCCGATTCTTAATCTATTAGGAAAAGTGTGTGCTAATCAAAGAAACCCACTGGTTCCAATATCAGAATCACCTTTGTGATTGGCACCAGTGTTCTTGCCAGCAAGGGAATAATTATCAAAATACTATGGCTGCAATTAATGTCATATAGGTTCCGCCTGTGTCCCCCAAGGTTTCAGCCTTGATCGAACTTTCGCATCGGATATCATAATTAGCACGTCTATTTGTCGTGTCATTCAGGCAATAACTGTCACGCTGTTTAACCACTTAAAGACGGTCATTTGTCGTGATTCTAAATACACAAAGAAAAGTGCCAAAACTCATATAAAAAAGTGTTACAATTTACGAGAATCATAAATTGTGAGCAGACCCTTTAGCTAGGAATTAAATTCAGGTATATCAGATTTAGAACCAAGGGGTTCATTGTAAAATACCAAGATAGTAACCTTTGATGGTAACCTTTGACCTAGAGGCACGAATCACACGTGCCATGAGAGACACGTGATATAGTTTTAGTCAGAGTTAGATTAGATTCAACCCGACTTGGATGTAGAACGGACGTTTTTGTATCTCTCTGCTGGGTTATCTCAAACTGCAGTGGAATGGATGGAATGATGGGCTAATAAATAAAAGCTCGATCAAGCAACAAGTTTATTTAATTAAAACAATCAATGATCAACTTAGAAGATCAAACGTATTAGAACTCAATTAAATAACAAAATGTCGGCCATAGCAGATAGGAAAGAAGAATCAGTAACCAGCAACCAGTAATCAGAATAATCAAGTCAGAAGACCATCCATCATCAATATAATCTCTAAAGTAAGATATATATATATATATATATATATATATATATATATATATATATATATATATATATATATATATATATATATATATATGCTTAATTGGACTCTAAACAAATCATAAAATCTAAGAAGTTCGTTTAGTGTAGGGGTTATGAGATCGGCCTGTCAGCTTGGCAGTCCGGTTTCAAATCACGCACAGGGCGGTCTTCCGATCTATAGCTCTGCTGATGAGGCCTAATAGGCCGAAATGTACATACAGAGATTGATTTTTCTCGATTTGTTTAGCCATACATTTAATAGGTATTCCCGCCTAATTCATTATTAATTAATTAATTTTCAAAATTAAGTACGACTCCAATTAAGCACTTATTCTCCCAAAAATTATCGGCAAAAAGCCATTCTAAACAAACCTTGTTTACATATATATATATATATATATATATATATATATATATATATATATTATATACCCGATGTTTGATGTTGGTATACAACAAATGTTCCGGTAAGTAAAAGTGAAATGTTCTTTTCTTCTGCTGAATAGACAGGTTTCAAAATAAAGAAGAAAAGTTCGCTCTCTGTCTTTATCAAAGACACAGCGAGTTGTTCAAGTATCTGTGGTATGAGCTGTACGAAAAGCCACAACTTATATTTATAGACTTTATCAAGTAGCAGGAACATGAATGACCAACGAAAACATGACAAAAATCCTATTCACCAAAATCTTTTACAATGAAGTCTCCCTGGTGTATTGTCTATCGTACTGAACTGCGACATCGCAGTAAGCGAGTTCGAATCCAGCCATGATATCACTTTCAATTTCGGACTGATAGACTTGGAACGGTATGAACTTCATTATCCCCAAGCTATAGGTTCAATAGTATCACTACTGTTCTTGTACAAGGATGGCTTTGGAATTAGATAACTCACAAATGTTGGTATGCCATTAGAACAAAGAAACTAAATCAAACCTAATGAAACGGACTTAATTAATATTGACATATCGGTAATTAAATTGATTTTTGTCTGCTTTCTGTAATTCAGAGACGAACTTGGTTTGTTGCGAATCTTAAACTTTTGACATTAAAAAGAGACATGAAAAAAAAAATAAAATAAAATAATATAAAACAATAAAACAATACAACAAAGAACACAACTTGAAAATCTGAGGAATAGTTTAAGCATATATTTCTCCTAATGGTCTGTAACGACCAATTATCTTTCTCCTTTTTTTGATATTTGATCGGATCATAGAGAATTCAAAATCAAAATTAACATTTTCCGACCAATCAAATTAAAGCCCACCAACACAAGAATCGAAACGAAATACTCGAACGGACAAAAACTGAAACATGGCCTCCAATTAATTGCCAGTCCCTACTCAACTGTCCACAGACACACAAGACAATTTTTGTTTCGTTTTTGTTTTACTTGATCCAACTTTTCTATGTCCACTCTCATACTGAGTAAGTTATGACTTCTAAAGGAAATCAATCATCATCATCATCATGAAGGAATGCCGACTGCCCGGATTCCTTTGACTCTCTCTCTCTCTCCTCTCTCTCTCTCTCTCTCTCTCTCTCTCTCTCTCTCAGCATCTGTCCCTATTTGTCATTGCTCTTGGGAAGTTATCGAGACGGCATCCAATGTTCGGTAATTTATAATCACATATTCTTTTAAAATTTCTCTAGTATATACTAGTTAACACTCAAAAGTACATCAAGCTAGAACTCGTATTAAAAAGAGTTATCTATCTATCTATCTATCTATCTATATTATTATATATATATATATATATAATATATATTATATATATATATAGTTGTTATATAGCTCTTAAGTAAACATATCAAACATTGTAATAATCAAATTACCATACTGTAGTATATCCACAGGTTCCCACTAGTTTATTATCTATAATCACGCATTACACACATTTATATTTAAAGTATTCGTATCTAATACTAATAATTTTCGAAAATGTGTGTGGTTTAAATAACTATTTTTATTTAATAATAATCGTTTGTTTGCACTCAGTTAGGATATCAAGTATTCGTATCTAATGCTAATAATTTATACACAATTCATGTTCCTTAATTGTACAGTCATTATCATCTTTGCAACACACTCTGATTGAAAATAAGACCGTCCAAATCCTTCAAGATAACATGCAAAATGTAAATCCTGATTATCTGGTGTTGCTTAGCCGCCGAAATCTATTTCTTGATGTGTCGTCACTTAAATAATGGATCATTCCGTTTTATTATAAAGAAGAAAAGGGAGAAAAAAGGACATTCTACACAGAAAATATATAATAGGAAAGACAGTAGGGAATGTTATATAGACAGGGGGTGAACATGCGGAAGCCATAACGCTAATATGTTTCAATCGAAAATAATGAAAAGATGAAAAGTTGGAAGGAAAGAAAAAAGTTGGTATCACTTTGACTTTCATATTCCATAACTTTTTCAGTTCTCTGGCAAGGTCCAGGTATTTGTCCATTTTTTCAATTCCCTTTAGCTTCACGCTGTGATCTGCTGGAACTGCAAAATCCACCAGTTGAAAAGTTCTTTCTTTTTTGTTAATCAACACTAGGTCTGGTCTTCTTGCTGGGATAAGATGATCCGTTTTTATTTCAAAGTCCCAGAGAATTTTATGCGTTTCGTTCTCAATAACAGATTCTGGTTTATGCATATACCATTTTGTTTTATGGTCAAAATTTATTATTTTGCATAATTCCCAGTGGATTACCTTCCCAATCCAGTCGTGTCTAGTTTTGTACTCCCGTTGTGCTAGTTTACTACATTCGCATAGTACGTGGTTTACAGTCTCATCTGTTGTATGGTCAAAATTTAATTTTTTGCATAATTCCCAGTGGATCACCTTCCCAACCCAGTCGTGTCTAGTGTTGTATTCTCGTTGTGTTAGTTTGCTACATTCGCAAAGTATTTATTATTATTATTATTATTATTAGAGAGTTTTTCACACTAGCATTAGCTAATGGTCTGTCACTGGAGTCTGAGTGACAAAAAGTCTCCTCAGGTCTCCAGGACTCTTCTGAGTATTCTAGCCGATTGCAGCAATGTAATCGTCTGGATAGTCTCAATTCTTCCTATGATTTCCAGATCCTCCAGTCTTTTTTGCCAGGCTTTTTGGGACCGTTACAAGTGCGTCAATTACAATTGGTGTCACTTTCACCTTCATATACCACAGCCTTTTCAATTCTCTGTCAATGTCTAGATATTTATCTATCTTTTCTTTTATACTGTGGTATATATACAGATCCCACTGTTACATAATCTATGATAGATTATTGTCAACCCCCTTTATTTCTGAAGGGATGGCCCCTTTTCATATCACGGGCGGGACTTTCCATGGAATATTACAGAAAGCCCGCGAAATACGTGAAGTCACGTGGGACCTGGTTGGCTCTCAGTTTC
>CM042152.1:42700299-42787799 GCA_023376005.1 Doryteuthis pealeii | reverse complement strand
AGATAGATACAGTGATCCTGATAGCTTTTTGAGTTAGTGCGTCCTAGGACGCACAAATTTGCTTTCAATGAGTCCCCGGGAAAATTTATAGGTACCAGCTAAAGCCGTCTAAATCCTATCTTGTAATCTATTCAATTCGTTTCTAAGAAACTATTGAAATGTATTTACAGTTAGCTTGGAATGGCGAGGGAAGAAAACAGAGAAACACTGGGACGCATGAATATGATTCTACTGCGTCCTTTTAGATTATTTGTGCATCAGAGACACGGGACGCGTACCTATCAGTATCTCTGTAGATAGATGAGAACAGTAGAGAGATATAGACAGATAGATTCGTAAGCAGCTACGTACATACATTTTGAAAGATAGAAAGAAAGACAGATAGATAGAGAGGCTTTTTTCTCCTTTATTTTTAGTTTCCCTCTCTAATTTTCGCACATTCCTGCCTTTTCTTAGTCTTTCTCTCTCTATCACTAATATTTCTTCTTTGGTGTGTCACTCACTATATTCGTACCCTTGATGTTTTCTCTTCTGTCGTCATTTCCACCTCGCGAGTTTAATCATTAGGATTTTTTACTCAGTCTTCCAGCCACCTTCCATTATCACACACTTGACTACCGCCCGAAACCACGCACCTCTTCAGGGCGTTGAGATGAGAGAATTCACAACGGAAAATTTACACAATTAACAAAATCGATAAGAGATTTTTAATCATCCCTTTTGTCTCAGAATTCTAAAAAAGAAAACGTCGATTCGGAAAATCTATTTTTCTAATTGATTTCTGTATGGATTTTGTTTTTTTCAAAAACTCAGTTCCTTGAAGGTTTTCTCTTCTTTCTGTCTGTTTTTTTTTCACCATCTTTCTTCATTCATTTTTCCTGGCATATACCTTTCATAGGTGCTGCGGCCTAATGGATGACGAAACAGAGAATGATATCGGCGATCGGTGTTCAAACTCCGGCCGGGGTAGAATGTGTTCATTTTTTATTACTAATTACCTTTATAAAGGCATGAATCCATTTCTGTGACCAATTGCAAAGCAAAGGCAATCTAATATGGAGTGGAGGGACAAGAATCATAACAAAGAACAATTAAATGGTAATGGTACCACAACAAAGAACCATTCATTGGTAATAGTAAAATAACCACGAAATATTCATTACTAATGGTACCACAACAAAGAACTATTCATTGGTAATGCTGCCATAAAAATGAAGCATTCATTGGTAATGTTCAAATGACCACGAATGATTCATTATTAATGGTACTACAACAATGAACCATTCATTGGTAATGTTAAAATAACCACGAATTATTCACTGCTAATGGTACCATAACAAAGAACCATTCATTGTCAATGTCAAAATAACTATGAATTATTCATTATTAATGGTACCACAACAAAGAACCATTCATTGGTAATTTTAAAATAACCACGAATTATTCATTGGTAATGCTGCCATAACAAATAAAAACATTCATTGGTAATGGTGCCATAAAAATAACCATTCTTTATTAATGGTACCATAATAAACAAAAGATTCATTGGTAAGATACCCAAGAACTCTTCATTGGTAATAGTACCATTGAAAATAGCCATTGATTAATATTTGTAATATAACAAATAACCATTAATTGGTAACGGTACCATAACAGAAAACCATTCATTGGTAATGGTACAATAAAAAAATAACATTTCATTAGCAATAGTACCATAACTAAGAACCTTGCATTACTAATGGTACTATAACAATGAACCATTCATTGATATGGTACCATTAAAAAGAAATGTGGGAGTCCCAGCAGCGTAGTAGCTAACGTTCTCGACTGCGAAATCATAGTAAACATGTTCGAATTAGCACCTATAGGATTGTCCCTAACTTATAGTTTTTATGGCAAGCCCTAACCATTTTTAACGAATATGTGCTAGAAGGCTGGTGCTTAGGGTCTTAGAGTCCTGGATATGACGTTAAACTATCTAACGGTAAAGTTCCAATTCTGGAGCTCTGGGAATGTGGAGTACCCCTTCATCACGATCACTCTCAGGTCTACTCTGACACGGAGTGGTAGAACCTATTAGGGTCCCATCTATGGATCAACTAGAAAAAAATGAGTTTAAAAATGTGATTAAAAATGAGTTTTCAAAAAAATGAGCTTGAAAACAATATTGAGTTCGAAATAAATGTTGAATGCCCATCAAGAATGAATAAACCGTAACGTCTTTGGAATAAAATAACCCAAAAAGGATTGAAATGCCGTAAAATACAACCAACCCTACGACTGAAAAAAGCAAAAGGTAGAAGTTAAAACCAGGGAAACGTAAGGACAATATTTTCCAAAATGCTGTCCTGCTATCCGTTTAAAGTATGAAGCATTTGGATTTTTAAAATTATATTTTATATTCAAACTTATCGGAGTTGCCTGTTGACGAAACCAGCAGAACAGCAATGGAGTCTAGCACTAGACCAGGGACTTTTTGCTGAGATGGAGCGTCACACCTAACGTCAGCTCCAAACTTTATCACACAGATCAGATTACCAAATCTGTACTACTCATACGGTGAGTTGTCAGGGACCGGTATCAAACCTCGAACCTTTCGATTCCTAGGCGGAAGCTCTACTGACTAAGCTAAACCGGCACTTTTTAATATTCAAATTTCATATTCAAAGCCTACCTTTATATAGCTACCTAAGCAATGGAGTCTATCCCATTTTCATTAGCACTAGACCTGGGATTTTTGCTGAGGTGGAGCGCCACACCTAATGTCAACTCCCAACTTTACCACAAAGATTACATTACTAAATCTTTGCTACTCATACGCTGTGTTGGCAAGGAACAGTATCAAACCCATAACCTCGCGATTCCTAGACAGAAGCTTTACCGACTGATTTAAACCGGCCACTTTTAATATTCAAATTCTCTATTCAAAGCCTACCTTTATATAGCTACATGAGCTGGATCTTCTGATATAGACTTATCAATCAAATTTAATTCAATTATTCAGAATATTACCCTTTTATTCCT
Source organism: Doryteuthis pealeii (assembly GCA_023376005.1). Classification (NCBI taxonomy): domain Eukaryota; kingdom Metazoa; phylum Mollusca; class Cephalopoda; order Myopsida; family Loliginidae; genus Doryteuthis; species Doryteuthis pealeii. The sequence goes on along the minus strand of CM042152.1, from coordinate 42,784,775 downwards.
GTTTTCATTGAATTCCGGTATTTACAATAGGATTATATTAGGTTGTAACTTATCCATTTTCGGGTTGCCAGTGATTTAGTGTTTAGTGATATTAAGTTTGAAAAATCATACTGTATTCTTTCATCATTTGATTTAATATTTTCGGTATTCATCAATTGTGTGTAACTTATCAGATAGTCCTTTCATCCTAGTCTTTATTCCACGTTTGAAAATATGCGGGATGATGAAATATATATCAAGACTGAATTTTTAGAATTCTCTCTCTCTCTCTCTCTCTCTCTCTCTCTCTCTCTCTCTCACACACACACACACACACACACACACACACACACACACATTAACACGAAGCACATGAATATATATACATAAGGTGTGTCATAAAAGTATTGAAATTGAAGCTGTATTTACCAAGATTCTCCAAGGAATGGAACGTCATTTTTTTCAGAATACAAGGTGTGTCATAAAAGTGTCATTGAAGGTGTATTTACCAACATAGAAATGAAGAATGAATGGAACGTCGTTTTCTTTTCAGAATACAAGATGTGTCAAAAAGTACCGAAAATATTGATAATTTATGACACGCCTTCTGTTATATATATATATATATATATATATATATATATATATATATATATATATATATATATGAGATTAAGGTAATTTGCTAGAAGCATTGTTGAGTAAAGTATATTATTATTTATTTTTTTTGCCTGAAGGCAGTTACAATGCATATATCGTATAAAATTCGATAATTAATGAAAATAATCATGACAAGCGAACTCGGCAATATCGCCCCCTACGTAGAACATCGTACAGCATCTGTTTCAACTTTATTAACTCTCATCAGCGATGTATACTCACGATTTACCTCCGACAGAAATCGAAACCACGCAGAGTCAGAGACTTTACCACTGGTCACCGATATATATATATATATATATATATATATATATATATGAATTGCTTATGTATTATTAAGAACAATTAGCCCCCACCGAACCCTATCCCATCACATTACTAAAAACAATTGCCAGGTGTTGAAATAATTCCAGTGTTCATAAAACCATCAAACTAGCACTCTCAATAAAATAAACCCAAAGGAATAAATAAAAAAAAGGAAAGGGAGCTAACTCGGAAATGACAGAATTACAAATTAGCCGAACAGAAGGGTACAACTGATAACTCCAAAGGAAAAATACCGAAATAGCGACTAGATTAAGAAACCAAAGTCTATAAAAAGATTATATATATATAAAGTAAAAAGTAAAGTCGTTTGGTTGGCCTAAAATCAGTATCAGCCAGACAGCGAAGGAGTCTATCCCCTTCTCACTAGCGCTAGACCAAGGAGATCGTTTTAGGATCTGGGGTGGAGCACCACAGCTCCTTAATTTACCGCACATATCCCTGTGCTACTCATATACTGAGTTGGCGAGGGCCGGTATCGAACAAGGAATATAGTGGAGACCCACCGTATAAATGTTGACGTCGCACAAAAGGGACACATCTGCTTGCATTTCACATAGCGTAATATATTTATGAAAGTTAATAATCCGATTATTCTCCCTCCAGCAAATGGCAAATATTAGAGAAGACTTGTGACGCAATATTTAGACATGTAGTGTGAGAGTATTCGCTTTGTATACCGTCTAGGGTTTCGCAGAGTACAAGAAGGTTGAGAGAACTATGGCACGCTATACTGCATGTTTAGTTCTAAAGGATATGTCTCTGTCAAACCAATCTTGCCCCTGCAGACGGCGAAAGGTTTTGGAAGCATTTGATATTCGGAGATCAAGCTCTGCATCGAGTCTTTTGCTGCTGGAAACTGTGGAGTCAAGGTATTTGGAGGTATTTACCTGATCTCGACACACACACACACACACACACACACACACATACATGTCCATGAATGACAATCAGCTTCCTGGGGCGGGGGGTCAGTTGGGATGGATCTTTAAAATGCACTTCTTAACGATGTTTCTCACTGTGCGGTGACAAATTCCAACGCAACTTGGACATGGAGATTCTCGTTTTCAAAAACGATTTGCTGTGATTAAATTAATAGAACCGATCCAGACAAAACGACCCCCGTCGCGCCCCCACTCCAACGCTGCAGTCTTTTTTTTCGGACACCGCATGTCTTGCTTAAGACGCAAATAAAATGTGCATTTCACATTTCTTTTTTTCTTTATATATATATATATATATATATATATATATTCAGTCATACCGTCGGATTTATTTCCACTTATTATATACTTATATTGTCTACAAAAAAACAAAACACTGGATTGATTAACTTTTCATCATTGGAGGTTTATTTTCCATATGGCAAAGACCGCAACACAATGGATTTGTTAACCTTACCAATTCCCGGAACATTTCTTTCTTTCTTAATTGTGCCACGGACTTCCATTTAAACTCGTTTTCGTGGCTGGATTGCATCTTAAACACTTTTGATACACCTTTAATCTTCTCTTACACTTTTACTTCAAACTTTATTGAGATTTTCTCACTGATGTTCAGACTTTTAGTTTTAAAGATAAATTTATTCAATTTTTAATCCAAAATACGCATTTTTTATACAAATTTTGAAAGGCACTCCGGCCCAGAATGTGAGCGTTGTTTGAGCCTCTTGTCTTAACTATTCCTCTTTCTTTCATCAATATAGTTGCGCTTGACGAAGACCGTTTTTATAAAAAGTCGAAACGGATTATCTGTCAGCATACTACTATTATCATTTATTTTTCTATCTATTCATATATTATATATATATATATATATATATATATATATATATATATATATATATACATATATATATTTGTTTTCTGCAAACAGAGATTCACCGTTAGGTCGTGAAATCGTTTCAAGAGAAGCCATTATCTTGGTACTGATTATTGAAATGACAGACATATAATGGACTTATCCTAAAATTTGTGTGTCAGATGTCTGAAGGAAACTATAATGGAATGTGTTAGAGTTTTTCTCTATTACTGCCAACTTTAATTTAGTTCAAATTGCTCATTCTTGTTGCATTTGCCAGACAAACCGACCAACAGACAGAAATTGGCAGTAGAAAATAAATAGATATATCAGTCCGATAAGCAAATCAAAAATTTTTTTTTTTTTAACTGAACAGAATTTTCAAAACAGATTTTAATTATTTTCTATTCTTTCTTTCGCTTTCATTGATTTAAATCTTTTTGCCAAAGAAGTAAGGATAAGTAAAGATAAGAAGTAAGTGTTATATGCCGTCACTGGACCCGACAACGAACATGGAACACGCACACAAACACACACACACACACACACATATATATATCTTATTAAAATGGAGATTGTGTGTTTTTCTGTCTGTAACCGAAACTATATCACTACTCAAGTCACAATTCACTTAGTTATTGACATCACATTCCCAATGACTTTATTTTTATTTAAACCTCAATCATTAATAAAATTGTTTTACGTTATTAATACTGTTAACCATATCTATATACTAACAACATGCAATTGTATTTATATATACAACAAAATAGCGGTTTCCAGTGTGAACGGGAAGGCTAATTTGCATATTAATATTAAAAAATCGAATTTAATAAATATGTGCTTAGTATTATTGATTTCTAAATGTTTGGTTTTATTTTAATGAATATAAGCAAAAATCTCTTTAATAAATCTTAAATAAAATCGATTAACAAGAAAAAATAAATGTCATTTTATTCTTTACTTCCTCTTTTAACTAAATACTTAATTAGAAAAAATAACAATGAAAGACGAGAGTGATAGAAGAGTAAGTTTCAGTTGTTCTATTTTTCGATTATATCCCCCTCTGTTTTAAATCTTTTTATTTGCATTCTTATTTATTTCATTAGACTTTCTAATTTAATACAATATTTTATTACATTAAAACTTAAATACTTGCACGTGCATATATTTGCTAGTATATATAAAGTTATATTTTTATTCTTCGATTGTGTGTAGACTAAGAGTTGTCGGTTGTGAACTACACATACACAGGAGCCATCGGGAGTTTTGTCTGCGAGTGATCTAAATCTCAATCTGCTCAACCCAGATTTCTATTTTTTTAATAATACTTTAACTCAACAGGGTCACGCCTCTTTGATCGTGACACCTACGCAGTTTTCCAGTAGACACATCTCCTCGCCCACGTAGCTTTTTTAATTGGTTGTGAGCTATACCTACACATTTCCTGAGCCTACGCAGTGTCAATTTACACCTGTCTTTTCCGGGTGTCAAAGGTCGGTTCAATGCGTTTAAGGCAATATCCTGTTTTTGTTTTCAGGCTAATTTTTGACACCCACGCATTTGCTGCGTCCACATGCGAATCATCTGCACCTGGTCCCTAGACGCGAACTCGGCGATCAGGCAATATATTTCATAAGGATGATAAAGATAAGAAGTTCGATTTTTTTTAGATGACAGACAAATATTCGGATCTTGCCAGAGAGCTTAAAAACCTATGGACCATAAAGGTGAATGTGATACCAGTTGAAGTATGTATTTACAAACGGCTCCGCACGATCGCCCTGTCGGCTGGGGCTGTTGAATAGACCGATTGCACGCCTACTAAACCAAACTAAACCAAATCACACTTTCATGAAGAAAAATGAATTGTATGCATTTAAACAACCCTTCCACCATGGATTATATCATGACTGTTCTTCGAAAAGATGCTTTTGACATTAGATAACCCGAGAAGTTGATATGCCATTAAAAATAACCAAATCTAAGCAAGCACATTGAATAGAGAGTTGAATCAAAGTTCTAAACATTCTGTAATCATCTCCTTGTTTGTTTGTTTATTATATATTATTATTATTATTATTATTATTATTATTATGGAGGCACGTAGCATTATATTTATAGCCGTGGGAAGTGGACTCGTCGACCCGAGTTCAAATCCTAGACAAGGTTGTTTGTATTTCACATAGCGCTAATACCCTTGGGAAAGGTATGAATCCATGTATTCTCCCTCCAGCTATGGATAAAATAGTAGGGCAGACTTGCCTCTTTAACTGTGGATAGGAAACCAGTCTAGGAGAAGGAAAATTCTGAATTAAAAAAACCTGATGTCAGTCGTTGATTGGGTTTGTGGCATTCCTTGTGCACCAATTCTTCCTAACGACTGTGCCAAAAAGTGATGATTGTCCAACACAATCCTTCACCACTATAAACAAAACCACTGTGTAGGTTGTTCATTGGATGCACCTCATGCGTCGAAATCGACGAGAGAGTCCATTGTTTGTATATGCATCCTCTTTCTGAGACAATTCCGAATCTCGTCTTTAGCAAATTGTTTCTCTTTGGAGAAATTCAACAAAACAACCAGTTTAATCCGAAGCCTTTCAAACTGAAGTGTTGAGACACTTTAATGCGTAGCCCATAATCCCTAGGCGTGCCGTTAAATTAAGACAAGCTGATTAATTCTCTACTCGAAAATTGTACTCTTTAAGTGAAGCGCAAGCAGATTACCACCTACCTTTTGTCCATCCTCAATTCAAGGTACCCTTACCCACCAACCAGATTCCAACTGTTTGACGTATACAATCGACTAATAGCTGGCACACCAACCTTTTTATTATATACAAACACTAACAATCGTCTGCGAATCTAGCATATACAAGGTGTGTAAAGAAGTATCGAGATTTTTTAATAAGAGGGATGTGTTTGGATAGAATTCAACTGTGTATCATGTGAGTATTCATCACATGCGACCCAGTCCTTGTCTACCTGACTCTCTGCTTGTCAGTTTTTGGCTTCCTGCTTGTCAGTGAGTATATCCGGTCGAATCATTAGGGGAGATAACTTTCCCTTAACAATACTTTTTGACACACCGTGTATTCTGAAAAAGAAATAACATTCCATTCATTTTTTTTCAGAATACAGGCGTGTCAAAAAAGTACCAAATTTAAAGCTGTATTCACCAAGAAAGAAATGAATAATGATTGGAACGTTGTTTTTTTTAGAATACTAGGTGTGTCAAAAAGTACAAAAAATGTCGATACTTTTTGACACAGCTTGTATATGATAGAAGGCGGGTACTTCACCTGGTGTAATGATTAGCAAGCTAGATTCGCAAACCATTGTTAGTGAGTTCGATTCACACTGGGTGTCCCATAATTCTGGCCTTCCGCCACATCTTACCTAAGCTTAGTAAATAACAATATGCTAGAAGGCGGTGACTGAGGGTCTTAGTGTCCTGGGTATGACGTTAAACTGTATCTAATGGTGAGTTTATAATTTTGGAGCGCTGGGGCGTGTGCAGTACTCCTTCATTGCCATTAATACAAGGCCAAGTCTGGCCCAGAGTGGTAGTACCTGTTAGGGTCCCATCTATGGGTTAAATAAAATTTTCTTTGAAACTTTGAGTTTAAAAAATGTTGAATACCCATCAAAAATGAATAAAACAAAACGTCTGATAAATCTTGATATCTGGTGTTGATTATCCACCGAAATCTTATTTCTTATAAATATTGTCACCTCAGCTAAATAATGGATCATTCCGGTTATATTATAAAGAAAGAAAGAAATCAAAGGACATGCTACACAGAAAATATAATAAAGAAAGAAAGAGAGTGGGGGAAACATAGAGATGGGGGGGGGGCTGAGCGCGTGGAAGTGATAACGCAAAAGGTTTCAATCGAAAATAATGAAAAGATCAAAATAAATAAATAATATAAAATGTGTGAGAGAGAGAGGTCAATCAAGATTATTATATTTTTATATATTGAACTATTTACAATAGCTCTTAAGTAAACATATCAAACGTTGTAATTAATTAAATCATCATACTGTGGTATATCCACAGGTCGTGATAGTATTTTATCTTAAAATAAAAATGAGATTAAAAAAATGAGATTAGAATCGGTTTGTAATGTCAGATGACACTTACAAGAAGTTTGAAGTAAAGCCGCCAGAATTCGTACCAAGCATCCGACGGTCTGCACTGCTCTTCATCTCTCTGCTTAATTCTTGGAGATCTTTGGTATTCGTTTCATTTACAATTCCACAGAAACTAAAAGGTTTACTCACCTAAAAAAACAAAAGAAAATAAAAACATTATAGAAGCCGTAAAAAAACATGTTTATCATACAATTCAAATTCAACAACACACACACACACGTCTATATATTAATACACATTTTCCTAAAAAAAATTCAAAAATGTCAATCCTGATTATCTGGTGTTGCTTATTCGCTGCATTTTTATTCTTATGCATGTTGTCAGCTCAGCTAAATAATAAACCATTTCGTGTTTTTTTTATAAAGAAAGTGTTACGATTTTATGGGCCATACTTTAGGCTTCAGCAAGAGCGCTTGTCCAGTGGAAATCCTTGGTAAAGACTCCTTTGGTTGTCCCCTGGTGCTCCTCGTATTGCCAGTCCTTCGTCAACGATTGCAAATAGACGTCTCTCAGTATCAGTGATTAAGTAGTCAACTAGCCACGCAGTCGGGCTGTTGATTGGCTGAGGTTTAAACCATGTGACCTCACTTAGTCTATAAATTCAAGTGGTGTGTTGTAGCACGTCATATGCCACAAATAATTCAACAGAAAACAGGGAAGTAAAAAGGACATGCTACACGGAAAAATATAACAAGAAACAGAAAGTGAAGAAGAGTCCACTGGAAAAAAAAGGTTTTATATTTATTCTTCATTTTAGTATATTTTCGTTTACATATTATGATGGCTATCTGACGAGACCGGGTTCTTTAATGGAGTTACCGGTTTAAACAGATTGATAATATCCAAATGACAGTCTGTTGAGTTTTTCGTTCTGATTGGAAGTGCAAATATTGCTCTGTACATAATTAATATATTAATCATCATACATTGAGCTCTTTTGGGGGACTTGAAATATCCTTGTATAAATTTTAAAGATGTGTATCTGCATTGTAAATATACGGACGATAAAAATGATCCCAAATAGAAAAATTGTCAAATTACCCCTTTTTTAGTTTTATGTTGTTCCGTTCTTCTGTCTTATTTACGATATGTTTTAGTGACCCAGCGTCAGGCGAATTTTCGGCCCAACGTAGATATTTTCGAGTTTAGTTTTTGTCACTTTTAGTTGGCAAATCAATGTAGCTATTTTAAACGAATCCCCCATATTTTCATCAGCAAATCAATGTAGATATTTTACGACCCCGCTTAAGAAAGAGTATGTGAGAGTTAAATCGAGACTACTATATTTTTACATATTGAACTATTTTGCAAGAGTTCTTAAGTAAACATATCAAATTCTGTAATAATTAGATTATCATGCCGTGGTTTATTCACAGGCCCTGGTAGTTATTTAGTAATTTCTTTAGTAAACATTAACTGTTAGGCAAATAAAAATGTTTAAAATGAATGTAAGTTTTTTTTTGCTTCGCCCTCCTTCTCACTTCGTCTCCTACATTGTGTTGAGGATGCTTAGTTTTCATAATTTGTTCCATTGTCTATTAAATTCCAATAAACTTTTATCGGATGATTGTCTTCTATTCCATAGTTGATGCACACAATTTATAATACAGAAACTATAGTAAATAGGTGATATATTACTTTATATATATATATATATATATATATATATATATATATATATATATATATATATATATATATATACCAATACTCAGGTTACAATAGATTATCGATGTAAACGCATCACGTAATATCTGCAAAATATCTCGTCAACTGCTCCGGGACAATTACTGCGTTGTCTTTGTGAAAGTTAATTGTTTCATCCAATGTGGTTAAAAAAATATACGATGAATAAATAAAAATACAAAAGAGTTGCGAGTGACAATGTTTTAATCGAAGATAAAACGAGCACATTGTGTGTGGTTGTATTGATTTATAGAAAAATATAATTCCTTAAGTCAGTATCTCCTAGAGGCAGCCTCACTGTAGTTACGCATTTCTATAGACAATGCCAACCCCGTTCATTAGGTTTCGTTAAGTAAAAGCTAATCATAAAGTTCTCAGATAAATGTAAAGTCCGGAACTTGCTACCGTCAATGGAAAGACATGAAGTTGTTTCATATAACCCTCAAAAAAAGAAGAAGATAAATAAAATAAAATAAAATAAAATAATGAAACAAAACTGAAAATGAAAATAAAATAAAACCGTCAGTAGATTTGTGTAACTGACAACGAATGAAACGAATAAAAAAAGAGAAAAATAAAACAAATGAAAGATAGATTTCATAGCATTGAAAGAAAGAAATAAAAGAAGAAAAGAAAGAAAGAAAGAAAGAAAGTAAGAAAAAGAATGAAAATAAGAAAATAAAGTGAGAAAGAAAGGAAGAAAGAATGAAATGAAAATAAAAAAAGAGAATAATAAAACAAAGAGAGAGAGAGAGAGAGAGAGGAGAGAGAGAGAAGAGAGAGAGAGAGAGAGAGAGAGAGAGAGATTTATAAACATTGAAAGAAATAAAGAAAAGAAGAAAAGAAATTAAGAAAGAAAAGACAGAGAGAAAGAATGAAGAGTATACCGAAAGAAAATAAGAATATAAAGTGAGAAAGAAAGTAAGAAAGAATGAAATAAAAATAAAAAAGAGAAAAATAAAACAAAGAGAAAGATAGATTTATAAACATTGAAACAAAGAAATAAAAGAAGAAAAGAAAGATAGAAAGAAAGAAAAGACAGAGAGAAAGAATGAAGGGTATACCGAAGGAAAATAAGAAAATAAAGTGATAAAGAAAGGAAGAAAGAATGAAATAAAAATAAAAAGAGAAGAATAAAACAAAGAGTAAGATAGATTTCATGACACTCAAAGAAAGAAATAAAAGAAGCAAAGAAAGAAAGTAAGAAAGAAGGAAATAAAGGAAAGAGAGAAAGAATAAAGAGTATACCGAAAGAAAATAAAGTGAGAAAGAAAGGAAGAAAGAATGAAATAAAAATAAAAATGGGAAAAATAAAACAAAGAGAGAGATAAAATTTCATAACGTTGAAAGAAATAAAGAAATAAGAAAAGAAAGAAGTAAGAAAGAAAGAAGAGAGAGAGAGAGAGAGAGAGAGAGAGAGAGAGAGAGAGAGAGAGAGAGAGAGAGAGAGAGAGAGAGAGAGAGAGAGAGAGAGAAGAAGGGTATACCGAAAGAAAATAAGAAAATAAAGTGAGAAAGAAAGGAAGAAAGAATGAAATAAAAATAAAAAAAGAGGAAAGTAAAACAAAGAAAAAACTTAAAGAGAAAAATAGATTCCATAATTTTGTATTTTAATTTGTTTAATGAATTTTCTTGTTTTCTTTTTGTTCTTTTTGTTTGTTTTTTTTTTACATATTCTACATGACCTTTAAACTCCAATTCTTTAGAGATTATTTTGCTATGTTCCCTTGAAGTGTCATTGTCATATTACCTTCCTTTGTAAGGTTATGTATGAACATACAAGTGGGTTAAAATGGAGATGATTGTATGTTGGCACATGCGCATAGAAAACAATGGACTAATTGTGTCAGCCATGTTTTTATAAGAAATGGCGGGAAAAAGGAAAATAGAAGCAAATGATCAAAGAAAGATCTAATGAAAGAAAGAAAAAAGAAAGAAAGAATCAATGAAGGGGTGAAAGAAAGAAAGAATGAAGGTTGAAGAAAGAAAGAAAGAAAGAAAGAAAAGAAAGAAAGAAAGAAGAGAAATAAAAAAAATGGTAGAAAGAAAAAGAAAGAAAAATGTATGAAGAATGGAAATAGAAAACATGAAGGGGTGATAGAAAGAAAAGAAGAAATAAAGAAAAGAAAGGATGGTAAAGAAAGAGAAAGACAGAAAAGAAAGAAAGAAATAAGGTATGAAGAATGGGAGAAGAAAGAAGGAAAGAATGGAGGGGTGAAAAAAAATAGCAGAAATAAAGAAAAGCAGAAAAGAAAGAAAGGATGGTAGAAAGAAAAAGAAAGAAAGAAAAAAGTTATGAGGAATAGAAAAAGAAAGAAGGAAAGAATGAAGGAACGAACGAAAGAAAGAAAGGAAGACATAAATAAAAAAAGAAAAGGAATGATGGTAAAAAGAAAGAGAAAAAGAGAGAAAAAAAGAAAGAAAAAGTATGAAGAATGGAAGAAGAAATAAATAATAGAGGGATGAAAAAAGAAAGGAAAAATAAAGACAGAAAAAAAGAATGAAGGCGTGAAAGAAATGAAGAAAATGAAGGGTTAAGATAAAGAAAGAAAGAAAGACAGGAAGAAAGAAAGAAAGAAAGAAAAGAAGAAAAGAAAGAAAACTTATGTAGAAAGGAGTAAGGAAATAAAAGAAAACAATAAAGAAAAACAGAAAATAAAGAGAGAAAGAGTTTGATAAAAAGAAAATGAAAACATAGAGAGAGACAGAAAGGAAGAAAAACAGGAAAGAAAGAAGAGAAAGAATGAAGAGTAGACAGAAAGAGAATAAGAAAAGAAAGTACAGAAAGAAAGACAGGTAGAAATAGATAAAGAAAGAATGAAAAGTAGAAAAGAAAAAAAAGAAAATACAATGAATGGTAAAATTAAAGAAAGAAAGAATGAATGAAGGTTTAAAGGAAAGTCAGAAGCAATGAGAAGAAAATAAAAAGAAGGGTAGAAAGAAATAAAAGAAAAAAAGAAAGTGAGAAATAAATAAATGAGAATAAGAGAGAAGACAGAAGGAAAATAAAAAATGAAGAAAACAAAAAAGAAAGAAATAAACGTGGGTAGAAAGAAATTAAAGAGGAAACGAAAGAGAGAAAAAACGAAAAAGAATACAAGAAAAATGAAAAAAGCGAGGAAATAAAGAAAGTAAGAAAGAAGAAAAGAAGGACATAAAAGAAAGAAGAAAAGAAAATAAATAGATGAATACCAAACAAAAGAAAGATAATGAAAAAAAGAACTTAATAGAAAATAAAAGTTAAAGAAAGACAGAAACAAATAATGATTGCAGAAAGAAAGAATGAGAAAACGAAGAAAGAAAGATAGAAAAAAAAGATGTGATAAAAAAAATAATTGTATATATAGAATACAAGGTGTGTCAATTTAAAAAAAATATTCTATCTTGGTAAATACAGTTTTTTAAAAATTAATGAATGGAACGTTATTTTTTTTCAGAATACAAGTGTGTCAAAAAGTACAAAAGATCCCGATACTTTATTGACACACCTTGTATGTTGATGAAAGAAAAGAAAGAAAAAAAAAAAAGAAAAGAATGACTCGGTCGTCAGAAGAAAAGAAAAGGAAAACAAAAAACAAAAAAAAGGAAGCAAATTATCATACGTTAGTAAAATCAAAAACTAGATTTTGTACATTTCCTTATTATAATCATATCAAAGTGTATGCGGAGTTTTAATGTTCAATATTATCTGAGGTATAAGTTGACACGTACACACCAGAAACAGACACAACTCTTATATATAACTACTAAATGAAAACTTATTGATATTAATGTAAAAAAATAAAATAATAAAATAAAAACAGTAATAGATGCAGCTTTAAGGACGGAAGGAAACACATAAGGAAATCCGACAAAATAAAAATATATAGAAAGAAAATAAGAAGTGGGCGGAATTGATACGCAATAAATAGAAAGTACAAGGAGCAAACTGAGAAATATATAAGAAACGAGCCGGTTTAGCTCAGTCGGTAGAGCGTCAACCTAGGAATCGCAAGGTTCCAGGTTCAATACAGGCCCTCGCCAACTCAGCGTATGAGAAGCACAGGGATCTGTGCAGTAAAGTGAGAGGATGGTGGCAGGTGTGGCGCTCCACCTCAGATGCTAAGATAATTTCCTTGGTCTAGTGAGGGGGATAGACTCCCTCGCTATCTGGCTGATACTGACATTAGGCTGACCCGCCGACTTTACTTTACTTTTATACTGGAGATTTGTCTTTCTATAACCGAAACAACATCACTGCTAACGACACAATTCCACCAATGAGTAATATATAGTCAAATCATTAATACATAGAATAAATCTTGTTTATTAAAGGAGGCCTCTGTGGTAATCTGAGTCAGATTTGCCTCGAAACGGCCCATGTTATTAGTGCGTTTAAAATCCAGCAATGTGTCTTAAATATCACTAAGAAATAAAGCCTTACATAATATATGGTGTGGTTAATTTGCGTACTGGTTTTAAGAAAACCGGGTTTAATATATAATCATTTGTTGCTATTGATCTCTAATATTATTGCTTTATTTTCTAACGTATTAGAATCAATCATATGAAGGATTTTATGTAGAAATCAATTAAAATATAATTAAAATATGTGATTTTTTGTATATGTTCTTATTTGATATATTTCATAGTATTAAAACTTAAGGATTTAAGCACCGGGGCAGCATATTCTCGTTAGTTGTAATAATGAGAAAAAAAAAGGTTGACTATGAAAAAGAAATGGAAATAGTATCAAATAAACATTTAACTTTAAAAATGTGTCATTCATATATATATATATATATATATATATATATATATATATATAAGACATTTTCAAAAATTAAATTTTACATTTCACATAGCGCTAATACCATTGAGAAAGGTATGAATCTATATATCCTCCCTCCAGCTATGGATAAAATAGTAGGGCAATCTGGGCATTCCTTGTGCACCAATTCTTTCCTGTTTGACAATCCTAAAAAGTGTGGATGGTCCAACACAAGCCTTCATCACTCAAAATAAAACACTGTGTAGGTTATTCATTGGGTAAAACCTCATGCGTTGAAATTGACGAGAGAGTCCATTATACAGGGTGTGCACAAAATCTTGAACCAGGTTTAAGATTGAACATTTAATAACTCACATTGTACAAACGAAAATCTTTTCATAAAAAAACATAAAAGTTCAACTCTTAAAGGTTTAATATTAATGTATTTTTAAAAAATTATTGCACTTCAACATGACCGCCATCCTTGTTGATACATTTTCAACCCGTAGCGGAACTTTATGGACACCTATATATATATATATATATATATATATATATATATATATATATATATATATGATAAGTATGTAAACACGATGTGTTTGGATATGGCTTTTTGCCGACAATTTTTGGGAGAATATGTGCTTAATTGGAGTCGTACCTAATTTTGCAAATTAATTAATAATTACTTAATTAGCGGGAATGCCTATTTAAATGTATGGCTAAACAAATCGAGAGAAAATCAATTTCTGTATGTACATTTCGGCCTATCAGGCCTCATCAGCAGAGCTTATATATATATATATATATATATATATATATATATATATATATATAGAGAGAGAGAGAGAGAGAGAGAGAGAGAGAGAAGAGAGTGAGAGAGAGAGAGAGAGAGAGAGAGACAGACAGACAGACAGACAGAAGGACATTTAAAAAATGAAATGTAAGGTTAAAAACGTCAGAAATAAACGTAATACAAATGAAAACATCGAAAAGTAAGAGGAAATTTAAAAAAAAACAACAAACCAACAACAAAAAGACTTACAGATATAAGACAAGATGTAGATAAAATAGAAGAAGGACGACCAGCAAAGAAAATAATTAAATTAGAATTTAAAAATAAAATAATAATATAAAAGAAAGCTTTAAGTCTTAATTTACAAAGCTCGGCTTAGTTTGGCACACTGACAGAAGGTACGTGACCCCCCCAGTGAGATTCGAACTCACTTTGCAATCATCTACTAAAAGAAAAAACGCCTCGAATAATAGGAAGGAATAATCAGCATGCAAGAACGCGAAAAGGAAGCATAAGAACAAAAGGCAAAGAAGAAAACAAAAACAAAAACAAAAACAAAAAGAATAGAGTATCGGGATAAATGGGACAAAAAAGAAAGCGCATATGAAAACAAAGTATTACAAAGGCTTACAGAATCTAAAGAGACCGCAATGAAAATGGAAGCGAAAGCTGCTTTTGGGCTAAGTTTTGTTCTGCATCAGAGCTAAACTATACGATTGCTAATGCTAAGGGAGTAAAGGCGAAAACCGGAAGAGTCGATTGCATCTGACAGGAAGCACGCATGCGTGATTCTTTGATACCCCATCAGGGAATCTCCGACGAGCGTGTAGGCCGACAATTCTTCATTGCATATCATGGCGCTGAATACAACTGCATACGAATCGGAAGCGGGCGCAATGAAATACACTGACGCCTGGAGACAATATACCAAAAAAATAAATCAGTGTATTCTTCCGCGAACGGAGTCTGGTTCGGTCGCAAACACCGTATCGCGTAGAAAAAACACCTACAATACTGATCTCAAAGACATAGATTGAAATGTATAAGACCTTACGGGAAAGAATAAGAAAATATATGGTCACAAGTAAAAGAGAAAAAAATATGTACAAGTTATTAAATTTCTGGTCGCAGTTTTTGGCGTTTTGTTCTTCTGTTGGTAAATCTAAGTCGGTATTGAGTTCTGTCGGTTAATCTTTATAATCTTAGTCTATAGTGTTCCTTGAACATCTTGGTAGAAAAGCGTGTAGTATCAATAGATCTCCATGAAATCCTAGGTAGAAAAGAGTGTAGTATCAGTAGATCTCCATGAAATCCTAGGTAGAAAAGAGTGTAGTATCAGTAGATCTCCTTGTAATCCTAGTCTGTAGTGTTCCGTGAAATCCTAAGTGATAAAGAGTGTAGTATCAGTAGATCTTGTAATGCTAGTTTTTAGTGTTCCATGAAATCCTAGGTAGAAAAAAGTGAATTTATGACGGAGAACGAAAAAGAGCAAGACATTGTCTTGCCTGTCGGGATCGAACCCGCGTCCTCCCGCATGGGAAAGCAGATGCGAGTTAGGCACTGGACAGACGCGAAGTGCCAGGATGTTTCGGTAAATACGTACATAAATAACATGTGAGTCGAGCGCTGGGCAGTCAGGAGTTGCAGTTGCAGGTTGACTGACGCGAACGACCGTGTAAAGAAATGCGATTTTGAACTGCTAAAAATTATTTCGACTACGGTGACGGATTTTGCAGCTGCTAAACGAAAACGAAGAGCGTGTTGACCAGGGAAAGGTTTGGCTTGCTGGAAGACTGTGGACTCGCTTGTTTTTGCCCCCCCCTCTCGGCGGGAGCTTGTTGATACGAACATCTATTTCCCCCCATATATTCCCCCTCTCTTCCATAGAATTATCAGTAGATCTTGTAATCCTAGTCTGTAGTGTTCCATGAAATCCTATGTAGAAAAGAGTGTAGTATCCGCAGATATCAGTAGATCTTGTAATCCTAGTCTGTAGTGTTCCTTGAAATGCTAAGAAGAAAGTGTAGTATCAGTAGATCTTATTGGGTCATAAAGTCCAATGAGCAATTGATTCAACTGACGACGATCTTATATGCTTTTCTGTGGGAAAGCGTGGTGTAATGGTTAAAGTCATGAGAAATGGACTCGTCGACGCGAGTTCGAATCCTGGACGTGGCAATTATTTCACTCAGCGCTAATACCCTTGGGAAAGGTATGAATCCTACTCTCCCTCCAGCTATGGGTAAATAGTAGGACAGACTGTGCTCTTTAACCTTGGTTAGGTAACCGGTCTAGGCGAAGGAAAACTCTGAATTCAAACCTGTTGTACTCCGCTTAAGAAATTGACCTTGTGTCGAATCCTGCTCGTGTGGAGGGGTTGGTAAATATATATATGCTTTTCTTTGCCCGTTTGTGATTAGACAATTTTTACCGGGAGTACCTGCTGCTGTTAGGAATGTTCATAAATAGGAGTGTTAATTTGGCGTATATTTTATACCTAGATAAACCAATATAGATATTATTATTCATGAATTACGTTCTTTCACTTCATAACCGGAAACAAAGGGCACAAAAAGTCACATTGACGCATAGGTCAACCCCAAAGTTCTAATAGTGATAATTACTTTAATTGAAAACTTGTACCCCCCCCCAAAAAAAAAAAAAAAAAACACACAAATAACTATATTCCATTGAAGTGTCACTGTCCTTTTACTTTCCTTTATAAGCTTATGGATAAACATACAAGGGGTAAATATGTCGGTGATTGTATGTTAGCACATGCACATAGAAAACAATGGACTAATTGTGTCAGCCATGTTTTTATAAGAAATGGCGGGAAAAAAAGTCGAATAGATGCAAATGATCAAAGAATGATCTAATGAACGGTAGAAAGAAAGAAAGAAAGAAAAGAAAGAAAGAAAGAAAGGCCGACATAATCTGTAGCATTTGATCGTCGTTTCCTTCACAGAACATTTTTACTGTCAACTTCGAGAGATCGATTTCTAGAACATCACTCTAGCACAGCTTTCAGAGATGGTCTATCAATGGTAAAAATTCTCATGGTCTCTGATTGGCCATGACATCAAGGAAGCAGATTCCGGTACACATGTCAATCACTTGCTTCTACCTGTCAAAGCTAACAATGGACATATGAGCCATTACGCTAGCTTGGCATGAACGAACAATTATGGAAGAGGATATTGGCCATATAGACTGCGATCAACCGATTCTCTATCATAAATACTGTAACAACGAAAAATATGGAACAGTCCAAAAATGAATACAACCCGCCTTTATGTTTGGTCATAGAGGCATTAGAGTTTCAAAATTATATATATATATATATATATATATATATATATATATATATAATATATATATGGGAGTAAATATGGAAATTAAATCCGACAATATAAAGAAAATTTGAAAAAAACAAGTGTTCCGAAAATGGGAATGAATTTTATAAAATCGATGTTTAAAACATTTCGGTTACATTGAACCTTCATCAGGATGTCTCTTGGGGGGAAGAAATTGATGGATGTTTTTATATGTGACAGGAGATGAAAATCTTTTTAGTTATGTAACTGTATTTGATCAGCGTTTTATTTTTGAAAGGTAAGTCGCGATCTACTCACGCGAAGGTGTCATGACGCGTGACGCCACTCGAAGAAATGCAAAAGACGAGAAAAAGTATTAATGGACTGATTATTTTTAAGAGAACATAGGGAAACAAAGCGGGAATGATAACTAAATAAATAATTAAATGAAGCCTGGTATTTAGTATTTTTAAGTTTTTTTGTTTTTTTTTTCATCCCATTTTCGGAACACTTGTTTTTTCAAATTTTCTTTATATATATATATATATAGGGTGTTCGGGATAAACTTGACATATTTATATTTGGATATTTCTCTCAGTAGGTTGGAGGTATTGACGCACACTACGCATCATTTAAACGCTTAGACCCTTCATTTATATACGTGATGGCAGATAGAATGGATGACTGGAACCCACCTGACTGCAGAATTGCAATGGAGACTACGAGGTTGTGGCTAGAAGAAAGCAACGTAACAGACGATCTGATTGCGTTCGTACAGCAGAATTCCTAAAAAATATGCAGAAAAAAGTGTCGGAGAACCCTCAGATGCCTACCTGGAGTTGCTAAAGCCCAGGACAACAAGGGTAGCCAATGGTAGGCCATATGTATGTCAGCAGGATTCAGCTCCCTGTCACACTTCTGGGAAAAGTCAAAAATGGTTGTCGGTGATTTTTTACGATTACAGCACTCCCAATGTTTGGCCTCTGAACTCGCCAGATCTTAACCATATATATTATTATGTATGTGGCGCTGTTGAGAAAGCCATCAATCACCGTGCCAGTATTACAAAATCCCAGTTAATCGACAGAATTAAGGTAGTTTTTGAGACCCTTCCCAGAGAAACTGTAACATCAGCTTCCTCCATGTTCCGGAGCAGGATTTACGCTATGATCGACGCTATTGGTGGTTATGTTGAGTGAAACTTGTTGACAGTCGTCTAATTTACGTGCCTATTGAATTTCTTTACAATCCATTAAATTCTGTCGCTACAAGCACATATTCTTTTTCCTTATGAAACTGTCAAATTTCTCCCGAAGACCATATATATATATATATATATATATATATATATCGTGGATATTTCTTCTTGGAAAATTATTATTATTATTATTATTACTAGCAAATATATGCACCCTCCGGGTGCAAGTATTTAAGTTTAAATGTAATAAAATATTAGATTAAATAAGAAAGGCTAATGAAACTAATTAAGAATTCAAATAAAAAGATTCGAAACAGAGGGGGTATAATCGGGAAATAGAACAACTGAAATTTACCCTTTCATCACTTCCGTTTTTCAATGCTAAATTTTCCTAATTTAACTATTTAGTTAAAATAGGAAGTAAAGAATAAAATTACTGTTATTTCTTCTTGTTAATGAATTTCTTTTAGGATTTATTGAAGAGATTTTTACTCATATTCATTAAGATAAAACCAAACAATTAGAAATCAATAACACCAAGCACATTTTTATTAAAATCAGTTTTTTAAATATCAATATGCAAATTAGCTTTACGTTTACTCTGAAAACTGGTATTTTGTTGTATATATAAATACAATTGCATGTTATTAGTATTTAGGTATGGCCAACAGTATTAATAATGTCAAACAGTTTTATTATTAATTGAGGTTTAAATAGAAATAGAATCATGGAGAATGTGCCGTAAATAACTAAGGAAATTGTGACTTGAGTAGTAATATAGTTTCGGTTACAGACAGAAAAACACACAATGTCCATTATAATAAGATTATTATTATTATTATTATTATTACATTTTTGTCTTTTAGTTTGATTTCAGTTTTTTTAAGTTTGTTATATTCATGGAAGGTGATAATGGCTATTTTTACTTTTTGACAAGAATTATTGTTATTTGAAGTATTGTTTTTAGGTAGCGTTGTTTTCATGCTTTGCAGCTTATTGTTGGTGTGAGTTATTTTAATTTTTTTCCAGCTGCCAGATGGGTCTAGAGAGTGTTGTTTTGTGTTCGTATTTTCATTGTTAAATGATTTGTGTCCCTACCATTCCAGCATACATATATATATAAGCATGTCAAAAAGTTTCGAGATTTTTGTACTTTTTGACACACTTTGTATTCTGAAAAACTTAACGTTCCATAGATTGTTCATTTCTAACTTATTAAATACTGCTTTAAACTCGATACTTTTATGACACATCTTGTATATATTTGGGGGGAGGGTATCAAGTTTTTCCTTGATAGGATTCAACCAATATTAAGAACTCAAACGTACGTATGAGAATTTGCGTATATAGGAAGTATTATGAATAAATGAATTAATGGATATCTTAGTTCAGACAAATTTATTTCGGCGTTTTTTTCCCTTTCAGTCTGACTGTTACTAATTTAAAGATTTCCTATTTGATCTTATTGCTCTGTTTTTCCCGTCTCACTTGAAATTATTAACAATTAGGGCGAAAGAGAAAAAATGCCGGAATAAATCTGTGCTAGAGCATCCATTTATCCATTTATCCATATATATATATATATATATATATATATATATATATATATATATATACAAGGTGTTTAAAAAAATATATCCTGATTTTTTGTACTTTTTGACACACCTGGTATTTTGAAAGAAAATAACGTTCCATTCGTTCTTCATTTCTATCTTGGTAAATACAGCTTTAAACTTGATCCTTTATTGAAATACCTTGTTTTCTGAAAAAATAATGAATGGAACGTTATTTTTCAGAATACAAGGTATGTCAAAAAGTACAAAAATCTCCATACTTTTTTGATACACCTTGTATGTATATATATATATATATATATATATATATATATATATATATATATATATATAGTACCTCTCTTGATCTTGGCTATTTTTATTTTTTCACAGGCAGTAATTCGTAGTATATTTTTACTTGCAAATTATTTACCTGGTTCTTTTTTCTTCATGTAACCCTTAACTAATAGGATAGTAATATATATATATATATATATATATATATATATATATATATATATATATATATATATATAGTACTTCTCTTGATCTAGGCTATTTTTATTTTTTTCACAGGCAGTAATTTGTAGTATATTTTTATGCAAATTTTTACCTGGTTCTTTTGCTTCACGTAACCATTACCTAATAGGATTAGTAATAATATATATATATATATATATATATAATATATATTATATATATATATATATATATATTATATATATATATAATAGTACCTCTCTTGATCTTGGCTATTTCTATTTTTTTTCACCGGCAGTAATTCGTAGTATATTTTTAATTTGCAAATTATTTACCTGGTTCTTTTTTCTTCATGTAACCGTTACCTAATAGGATTAGTAATATATATATATCTTATGAGACTAGAAGATAATTCAAATTTCCGCCTTAATTTCTCTGCAAGGTGAGAGGTGTGCGTCAAATCTAAAAATAGACCAAACACAGGCTTGTGAAGTCATAAAGTATATTGGTGAGGCTTAGAACTTTTTTTAACGACAGTCCTATATTCGTTTCATGAACAACACCCGAAATATGTATGCAAATATAAGCTTGTCAGATGTGTGGACATATAGATTTAGTATTTATATATAAAAGGTGCTATATATATTGAGGCTTAAGGGTATGAACGCACATAAATATTCATACCATTGTATGTAAATTTTAAATTCATTCTGCTTACATTACACACACACACACGCACACACAACACACACACACACACACACACACACATATATATATACATATATATATATATATATATGCGCGTGTGCGTGATTAGCATATTTTAGTCCAGTGAAGGAGACAGGTCTCCCACAAAGGCTCGAAGACATGAAAACTAAAGAGTCAGAATTATGAATGGGGGGAATAGATGAATTTATATCTTTACTTCAGGGCTTACTACCAAAATTCAAAACTATACAGCCCTTCTCTCTCTCCGTGTCTCTCTCACTCTTATGCACCCATATAATATATATAATATATATATATATATATATATATATATATATATATATAATATATATATAAGGCAATTACAATGCGTATATCGTATAAAATTTGACAATTATTGAAAATAGTCATGACAAACAAATCCGGCGAATAACGTGCGCTACCTGAAACACCGTACAGCTGTTTCAACTTTATCAAGTCTCATCAGCGGTGTACACCTACGATCTCCCTGATAGAGATCGAAACCGGGAACCCAGCAAGCAGAGTCAGAAACGCTCCCTACCAAAAAAAAATACTTTACATAACAATGCTTCAAAAGCCAATAATCAAATTCCATTTATATATATATATATATATATATATATATATATATATATATACTCTCCCGTCGTATTACATATCACCTTTCAGATACTAGTGCTATAACTTCAGACAAATTCACATCCTCCGACATAAGAAAAATTATCACCGAACATACCAAAATCCTTTATGAAAAATAGCAATAAAAACGCCTAAAACATCCATGAGTTGTTTCCATGGTTCTTTTAATACAAATAGCAGTAGGAATAAATAGGAGAGGAATTCAGAAGTTTATAAGAATGCTATGTGGAATACTGGGAGGAGAATTGGCGGGAAATTATAGGTATTTTAGAATATTTTGACTGGTTTCGAAGTTTACCCTTTTTAAGGTTTTTTTTGTGTGTTTAATGTGTACGGCTTCGTGTATTGAAATTTTGTTTGTTTTTGTTTTTTTTTTTTTCGTTGTGCAGTATATGTGAGTTTTCAATTAGAATTTTCCGGTAATCTATAAACTTGACGAAACTGCGTTAAAAAACTAATTCGTAATGATATTTCTTCCACTGAACCCAACAAGAAAGTTAAACTAATCATCTATTACCCAAAGTTTCAAACCACCAACCTTGTCACAAACAACAACTCAACCCCCAAAATTAGTCGTCTTAACGAGACCAATCCTGTGTATGAATTTAAATGTCCAGTCGGAGACTGCCTCTCAAACGTTGAACACACGTACATTGGTCACACAACGACGACTTTGTCACGCCGCTTAATACTACATTAAACTCATCATGCTTGATCACGTTCCTTCTAACTGAAAACACACAAATACTTTCAAAAAAGAAAAAAAATAGATGAAGCAGAAAAAAATCATGTCCAGAACCACTGAGAAAAAATCCTTGAGGGTATTCCAAAATTGTTTGTCTTAACGACTTTTCTCTTTTGCTTCATCGATCAAATTCCTTTCATCAAAAGATAAATCACCGATCGACGAAGGTAAACGTTTCAGTTTTCGCAAGTTGTTTTCAATATCTCTAAGCGGCCTAGTTTTTTTTTCGTTTTTCTTTCATCTCCCCACCTTCTCGTTTTTAGATTAAACAATAGATTCGGATTTGGAAACACGCAAAACAAGAAATACAATAAGCAAATTGTGTTGGAAAATTCTTTGTTCTTATAAAATAGGCCTTACCGATGTAAAGATATCGAAGCACACTGTATATATATATATATATATATATATATATATATAGATATATATATATATGTATATTTGTGTCAAAAAAGTATCGAGATTTTTCGAATTTCTTGACAACCTTGCATTCTGAAAAAAATAACGTTCCATTCATTTTTCATTTCTATCTTGGTAAATACAGCTTTAAACTTGGTACTTTTTTTACACACTTTGTATTCTGAAAAAACATGAATGGAACGTTATTTTTTTTCAGAATACAAGGTGTGTCGAAAAGTACAAAATATCTTGATACTTTTTTTGACACCTTATATGATATATATATATATATATATATATATATATATATATATCTTGTTGTCTGAACCTCATACGTCGAAATCGACGGAAGAGTCCATCATATATATATATATATATATATATATATATATATATATATATATATATATGATGGTCTCTTCGTCGATTTCGACGTATGAGGTTCAGACAACAAGATATATGTATATATATATATTATATATATATATATATATATAGTACCACACTTGATGAGAGAGTAGTAAGCCAATATATACAGTACTAATAGGAAAATGCTAAATATCTATGATAGACCGTAATAATAATAATAATAATAATAATAATAATAATAATAATAATAATAATAATAATAATAATAATAATAATAACAAAAAACAACAATAATATAATAATAATAATAATAATAAATATATATTTTTTTATATTTATTTCTATGGAAACTAATCTGCTACATAATGTTTCATGCTCCTTAAACCTGGTTGTCTAAGCGGAGTAATCTTTGGGCAGCTACAGTGGGGGAAAATAAGTATTTCACCCCCAGCTGATTTTCTGAGTTTGCCACCTTACAAAAATAGGAATGGTGTATAATTTTAAGGGTAGGCCCGTCCTTTTGTTGACTTCATAATTTTTAACAAGGTTTCTTTCTTTGATTCTCAATTTTGTTTTCTTCATTTGCGTCCATGTTCATTTTCTTTCTTTCTATCTTTCTTTCTCATCTGTGTATTATTTCCTTCTTTCGAATCCATATTTTCTTTTTTTTAACTTCGTTCTTGGTTTTCATTCTTTCTTTCTTTCTTTCTCATCTTTTTTTTCTCATTCATATTTTCTTTCTTTGTTGGTCATTGTGTTTTCTCTCCCTTTTATTTCCACCTTTTCTTTCTTTCTTCGCGTTCGTGCTTTATTTGCTTCTTTCTTTTCTTTCGTTCGCGTCCATGTTTTCTTTCTTTCCTTCCTTATTTTCTATTCGTGTTTTCTTTCATTCATTCTTTTTTCTTTTTCATCCTTGTATTCTTTCTTCTTTCTTTTCATCCTTGTGTTCATTCTTTCTTTCTTCTTTCTCATCGTTTTTCTTTCTTTCTTTCTTTTCTTTCTTTCTCATCATTTCTTTCTTTCTTTCTTTCTTTCTCTTTCTTTCTTTTTCCTTTCTTCTTCTCTTTCTTCTTTTCTTTCTTTTCCGTGTTTTCTTTCTTTCTTTCTTTCTTTCTTCTCATCCATTTTTCTTTCTCTTTCTTCTTTCTTCTCTCATCCGTGTTTTTTTCTTTCTTTTTTCTTTCTTCTTTCTTTCTTTCTAATCCATGTTTCTTTCTTTCTTTCTTTCTTTTCTCATCCGTGTTTTCTTTTTTCTGTTTCTTCTTTTCTTTCTTTCTGTCAAATTCATGTTTTCTCTCCTTACTTCTCCCTTTCCTTTTCCTTTCTTTCTTTTCTTTCTTTCTTTCTTTCTTTCTTTCTTTCTTTATATCCTGTTTTCTTTCTTTCTTTCTTTCTTTCTTCTTTCTTTCTCATCCGTGTTTCTTTCTTCTTTTTTTTCTTCTTTTCTGTCGCATTTATGTTTTCTTCCTTACTCCCCCTCTCTTTCTTTCTTTCTTTCTTTCTTCTTTCTTTCTTTCTTTTCTTTTCTTTCTAGTTTCTTGTTTCTTTCTCTCTCTATCTTTGATATCTCTTACATCAGCATAATTTATTCTAATTTCAATATCCTCTCATAAATCCATGTTCCGTCCCCATTACCTAACAATTTGAGTTCGCATTAGACTCATACAACCAAACAATCTCTTCACATTCCCGTACATCTTCTTCTCCCCCCTCTCTCTCCCTCTCATTTCTCTCTCTCTCTCTCAATCACCCCCCCTCTCTCTCTACATCTCTCTATATTAGTTGGTTCAGATCTATGAATCTTTTTTAAGTATGGATGCATGTACTCAAAGAACAACAAAACTACCAAAAGACAACAAAAAAAAAAAACAACATTCAAGGGAATTCTGTATCAATCTCCGGTTTACTATTTGTTTTTTTTTTTTTTGTTTGTTTTTGTTTTCTATGGTTTTTCTATTCTCGTATACAAGCGAAAAATCGATAGGTCAAGGCAATACTACACATCTTCCTTTGAGATCCGTCTTTATCCTTTCCACAAACCGTGCCTCCACTGACCGCACTGTTTGTGTTGTGAGGTGGCAGGGGGTGGTGGTGCAAGTATCCTCCCAAAATGGAATGCATGCTCATAATGTCAGACCTCTAGAAGAGCCGCGATGAGATACAGCGTTTGGATCGTAAAAGCTGTCTTTTGCAGAATAAATAAAACGCGTATAAACTTTGCCGTTCCGTGAAATGTACTTCTTTAAATTAGTGGGAATCTTAGAGACAGATCTCCAAACGGGGAAATTAAAAAAATGTATGTCAGTTCGAAACATCCTATATATATATATATATATATATATATATATATTATATATATTGTATATGTGTGTGTGTGTGAGTGTGTGTGTGTGTAAGTATGTATGTCAGTATATGTGTGTATGTAAGTATATATGTCTGTATATATATATGTACATATATATATGTGTATGTGTGTGTAAGTATGTATGTCTGTATTATATATATATATATATGTGTGTGTGTGTGTGTGTGTGTGCGTGTATGTGTAAGTATGTATGTCTGTATATGTGCGTAAGTATGTATGTCGGTATATGTGTGTATGTAAGTATGTATGTCTGTATATATATGTGTGTGTGTATATATGTCTGTATATATGCGTGTGTGTGTCTGTAAGATATATATATATATGTATGTGTTGTGTGTGTGTGTGTGTATGTTTATATATATCTATCTACATATATATATATTATATATTTGTACGAAAATCCCGGGAAAGTCATTTAGATCTTAAGCTCGCTCGGCTCTCTCTCTACATATATATATGTGTGAGTCTGTGCGTGCGCGCACGCGTGTGTGTGTGTGGTGTGCGTGTGTGTATATGTAAGTATATATGTTTTTGTGTGTACATGTGTGCGGATATACATATGTGTGTGTGTGTTATATATACTTCGATATACATATATATATATATATATATATATATATATATATATGTTTGTAACTAGTCATTGGGAAAGTCATTTAGATCTAAAGCTCTTATCTGTTTAAACATGGCGTCTTGCCGCAGAATAGTTTCTGATCTCGTTTTCCTGGCTATTACAATTGAGAGTTTACGATTATGTCGCAATAATGGTCTTGTAAAAACCTTGGATCTTCTTTTCCCCTTATACGCAAATAGCCGCGAAATTGAAGACATTTAGCCTTGTAAAAGGCAATCCCTCTTGGGCGAACGATAATAGGTCACTGTTGCCTTGTAACCAAATACAAACTGTCCCACACCACCAAGTAACCCCCATTGTTCTAAGAGATATCAGGAATAGGAATAAGGTCATTGCTGCCATTTATGTGTTTTATACAGGAATATATGAAAGCGCGTGGTGTAATGGTTAAAGTCATGGGAAATGGACTTGTCGCCCTGAGTTCAAATCCTTGACGTGGTAATTGTATTTCACTTAGCCTAATATCCTTGGGAAAGGTATGAATCCTACTCTTCCTACAGCTATGGATAAATAGTAGGGCATTCTTTAACCTTGGTTAGGCAACCGGTCTAGGAGAAGGAAATTTCTGAATTCAAAACTGTTGAACTCCGCTAAAGAAATTGACCTTGTGTCCCATCCTGCTCGTGCGGAGGATTTGGTAAATATATTTATGTGTTTTATACCCACTCGTCAAGGGCAGGATGTGACACAAGACCAATTTTTAAGCGATTAAAGCATATTTGAATTCAGAGTTTTCTTTATCCTAGTCTTGTTGCCTAAAACCGGCTAAAAAATATGTCCTACTATTTTCCCATAACTTGGAGTGAAAATAGTTGGATGCATACCTTTCCCAAGGGTA
Source organism: Doryteuthis pealeii (assembly GCA_023376005.1). NCBI lineage: Eukaryota > Metazoa > Mollusca > Cephalopoda > Myopsida > Loliginidae > Doryteuthis > Doryteuthis pealeii. Next base: position 42,757,350 of record CM042152.1, on the reverse strand, counting down.
TTTGCGCTATGCGAAATGCAAACAGCCTCGTCCAGAATTTGACTCGTCTCCCCGTGTCTTTTTGCAAGACATACAATAGCCATTACACCAGGTGCTTCCACACACACACACACACACACACACACCACACACACACATACATCACACTCCTTATCCTGGACTGGTTACTTATTCTATTATTTACTTACTAGCAGGTCATGTGGATATAACACAGTATGATAATTTAATTATTACACTATTTGATCGCATAGTCGAGAAACTGCCAGTAATAAGGCACGTTGACTTCATTTCCACAACAACTTAACGTCGAAGGAAATAGACACGAGTTCAAATCCTGGACTAGTATTATTGCATTTCATATGGCACTAATACCCTTGGGAAACGTATGCACCCAACTATTATAAGGGCAATTACAATGCGTATATCGTATAAAATTTACAATTATTGAAATAGTCATGACAAACAAATCCGGCGATTAACGTGCGCTACCTGAAAACACCGTACAGCTGTTTCAACTTTATCAAGTCTCATAAGCGGTGTCACTATACGATCTATCCCTGATAGAGATCGAAAACCGGAACCCAGCAAGCAGAGTCGAGAATGCTCCCTACCCCAAAAAATAATATACTTTACATAACATGCTTCAAAAGCCAATTATCAAATTCCATATATATATTATATAATATAATATATATATATATATATATATATATATATATACTCTCCCGTCGTATTAACATATCACCTTTCAGATACTAGTGCTATAACTTCAGACAAATTCCACATCCTCCGACATAAGAAAAATTATCACCGGAAATACCAAAATCCTTTATGAAAAATAGCAATAAAAACGCCTAAAACATCCATGAGTTGTTTCCATGGTTCTTTATACAAACAGTAGCAGTGGAATAAATAGGAGAGTAGTTCAGAAGTTATAAAGAATGCTTATGTGGAATACTGGGAGAGAATGGCGGGGAATTATAGGTATTTGAGAATATTTTGACTGGTTTCGAAGTTTACCCTTTTTAAGTATTTTTTTTTGTTTAATGTGTACGGCTTCGTGTATTGAAGTTTGTTTGTTTTTGTTTTTTGTTTTTTTCGTTGTGCAGTATAATGTGAGTTTTCAATTAGAATTTTCCGGTAATCTATATAACTTGACGAAACTGCGTTAAAAACTAATTCGTAATGATATTTCTTCCACTGAAACCCAACAAGAAAGTTAAACTAATCATCTATTACCCAAAGTTTCAATCCACTAACCTTGTCACAGCAAAACAACTCACCCCCCAAAATTAGTCGTCTTAACGAGACCAATTCCTGTGTATGAATTAAATGTCCAGTTCGGAGACTGCCTCTCAAACGTTTGAAACAACGTACATTGGTCACACAACGACGACTTTGTCACGCCGCTTTTAATACTAATTAACTCATCATGCTTGATCACGTTCCATTCTAACTGAAAACACACAAATACTTTCAAAAAAAGAAAAAAAAATAGATGAAGCAGAAAAAAAAATCAATGTCCAGAACCACTGAGAAAAATCCTTGAGGGTATTCCAATTGTTTGTCTTAACGACTTTTCCTCTTTTGCTTCATCGATCAAATTCCTTTCATCAAAAGATAAATCACCGATCGACGAAGTAAACGTTTCAGTTTTCGCAAGTTGTTTCAATATCTCTAAGCGCTAGTTTTTTTTTTCGTTTTTCTTTCATCTCCCACCTTCTCGTTTTTAGATTAAACAATAGATTCGGATTTGGAAACACGCAAAACAAGATACAATAAGCAAATTGTGTTGGAAAATTCTTTGTTCTTTATTAAAATAGGCCTTACCGATGTAAAGATATGAAGCACACATATATATATAAGTATATAATTTGTGGTCAAAAAAGTATCGAGATTTTTCGTAATTTCTTGACAAACCTTGCATTCTGAAAAAATAACGTTCCATTATTTTTCATTTCTATCTTGGTAAATACAGCTTTAAACCTTGGTACTTTTTTTACACACTTTGTATTCTGAAAAACATGAATGAAACGTTATTTTTTTTTCAGAATACACATGTGTGTCGAAAAGTACAAAATATCTTGATACTTTTTTGATACCACTCTTATATATTATATATATATATATATATATATATATATATATATATCTTTGTTGTCTGAACATCATACGTCGAAATCGACGGAAGAGTCCATCATTATATATATATATATATATATATATATATTATATATATAGTATTATTAATTATATATAATATAGTACCAAACTTGATGAGAAGAGTAGTAAGCCAATATATACAGTACTAATAGGAAAATGCTAAATATCTATGATAGACCGTTAATAATAATAATAATGATAATAACAAAACAATAATAATAATAATAAATAATAATAATAATAATAATAATAATAATAATAAATATATTATTTTTGTTATATTTTTATTTCTAAGGAAACTAATCTGCTACCATAATGTTTTCATGCTCCTTAAACCTGGTTGTCTCAGCGGAGTAATCTTCGGGCAGCCTACAGTCCGGGGAAAAATAAGTATTTTCACCCCCAGCTTTGATTTCTGAGTTTGCCACCTTTAACAAAATAGGAATGGGTGTATAATTTTAAGGGTAGGTCCGTCCTTTTGTTGACTTCATAAATTTTTAACAAGGTTTCTTTCTTGATTCTCAATTTTGTTTTCTTCATTTGCGTCCATGTTCATTTTCTTTCTTTCTATCTTTCTTTCTCATCGTGTATTATTTCCTTCTTTTCGAATCCAATATTTTCTTTTTTTTAACTTCGTTCTTGGTGTTTTCATTCATTCTTATTTTCTTTCTCATCTTTTTTTTTTCTCATTCATATTTTTCTTCTTTGTTGGTCATTGTGTTTTCTCTCCTTCTTCTTTCCTCCCTTTCTTTCTTCGCGTTCGTGCTTTATTTGCTTCTTTCTTTCTTTTCGTTCGCGTCCATGTTTTCTTTCTTTCCTTCCTTATTTTCTATTCGTGTTTTCTCTTTCATCATTCTTTTCTTTTCTTTTTTCAAGCCTTGTTTTCTTTCTTTCTTTCTTTTTCATCCTTGTGTTCTTTCTTTCTTTCTTTCTTTCTTCTTTCTTTCTTTCTTCATCCGTTGTTTTCTTTCTTTCTTTCTTTCTTTTCTTTCTTCCTTTCTTTCTTTCTTTTCTTTCTTTCTTTCTTATCCGTGTTTTCTTTTTTTCCATCCTTCTTCTAATCTTTTTCTCATCCGTGTTTTCTTTCTATCTGTTTTTTTACTTTTCTTTCTTTCTTTCTTTCTCATACATGTTTTTGTCTTTCTTTCTCATTCGTTTTCTTTCTTTCTGTCTTTCTTTCTTTTTTCTTTCTCTCCATATTTTCTTTTTCTTTCTGTCTTTTTTTCTTTCTCTCTCATCGTGTTTTTCTTTCTTTTCTTTTTCTTTCTTTCTTTCTTTCTTTCTTTCTTTTTCCTCTATTCATGTTTTCTTTTCTTTTCTTTCTTTCTTCTTTCTCATATCCCGTGTTTTCTTTTCTTCTTTTCTTTTCTTTTTCTTTCTTTCTGTCGCCTTCATGTTTTTTTCTCCCTTACTTCCCCTCTTCTTCTTTCTTTCTTTCTTTTTTCTTTCTTTCTTTATTTATTTTCTAGTTTCTGTTTTCTTTCTCTCTCTATCTTTAATATCTCTTACATCAGCATAATTTATTCTAATTTCAAATATCCTCTCATAAATCCATGTTCCGTCCCCATTACCTATAAACAATTTGAGTTCGCATTTAGACTCATACAACCAAACAATCTCTTCACATTCCGTACAATCTTCTTCTTCTCCCCCCTCTCTCTCTCACTCTCATTCTTCTTCTCTCCATCACCCCCCTCTCTCTCTCTCGCTCTGCATCCTGCCCTCTCTCTCTCTATATCATCTTTATATATATTATATATATATATAGATATATATATATATAAATATATATATATATTGCTGCGTATTACGCCTATGGTATTACACATTATATCGCCTTAGGTGCTGTTTGTGTGTTTCTGTGTCGTGAGCCTTTCCTTTGTCTCTCTTTTCTTCTCACACACACTCTATGTCTGTTCTGATTCTGTCTGTTTTCGTCTCTCATTTTCTGATATATGATGTATATATCACAATAAATGCTGATATATCTCGGTATGTGATTGTGTCGTTTTGTGATTTAAAGGGCTTGAATGTATATTTTGAAAGTGCAACCAAAGAAAGTTTACAACAATGGCCGTTTAACACATATTTAAATAACGGAATTCTATTTAACACGCGGTAACAATAAAAAATACAGATATCTATTTCAACAACATAGGAGTTATATCCAATATTACGAAAAGATATAATCAAAGAGTTAGTATCTCATTTATACGTACATTGAAAATATAGTATTTTTTAGTGGAAATGCAAATTGTTCCTGTCTATTGGTTATTCCAAAAATCACTTTAATCGTACTAGATTCACAAAATTGTGACCATGCCAACAAAAAAAAAAAAAAAGCCAAATTATATTACGAAGTAAACATACTGCAGCCAACAGCCCCGCCAGGCAGCCCGAATGGTTTTATTGTCAGTAGGGAACGGATTTGTCGAAATTTGCGGTTGTCAGAGTAGGGGGGTCAAAATTATGTACTGGACATGAAAAGTGAGACCTCCCCTTAAAAAATTGTGAATATTATAAAAGTATCTGCTCCTCTAAATCAAACGTCGGTGTGTCCAGTGGCTTCGGCCCTGGATCTTACACTTAATAGTTTTGATCACAGGGGCTATCCACAAGGCAACCCCTTGCCCACCATCCCCGATTTTAAAAGGAGTAGGGCTGGTTTATTTCCAGTGCTGGAGGCGCCCCCCCCCCCGTTGAGTGCAATGCCCGGGACGGATCACAGCAAATTTTTTCGACCCCCCACCCATGGGCTCGGGTGTGGTAGTCTCACATTATTAGGGCCTGGTGCCTAACCCGTTACAAGTGGGTACGGGTACATACAAAGTATCTGCTCTCTAAACGTGGCGATTTCATTCCTAAAATTGAGCGTAACAAGCGAGTACATGGTACTTTAGAATTCTTGTAATTTAGCAATTTGTAGTGCTTTTTGACCAATAACAAAATAAATAACATATTCTAATCAAATATTAATATGATAACCCCCATCAGATTTCCCAGATGCCACAGTTACTTAATTTTTAAAATGACTCGATTTGTTATAATGTTAAAGGTTAGTTAACAGAAACATGGATCGCTTATCGTGGTTAATTTGTATAGGGGTTTTAACAAACCGGGTTAATAATAACTTATTTGGTGGTTATTGAACCCTAATATGATTGTTTTATTATCCAACCTATTAAATCAATTCTATGAATGAACTTATAGTGGAAACCAATTAAATATAATTAAAAATAAGGTTAATCTACTTCATATATGTTTAAATTAAAAATTTCGTTAGTCTTTTCTATTTATATTACTTCATAGCATTCCAACTTGATACTTATGCCTGGAGGGCGAGTATTGTGAAATAATATTTGAGGTGGGTCTCTACTCACATGGATGGCTGTTCGGCTGAGTGGCAGTGTCTAATATGGACAGAACGAAGGCAAGATCTCTGCGCTACGGGAATTGATACCTTATACGGATAATTGCGTCTCCTGCGTTCGTTGAATAGCCTTCAAAGACAAGAGAGGGAGGTTACTTAATCGTTGATGTACTGATCACGATTGCTACCTGGACCATCTTCTAGGATATATTTGATATTGTATACCAATCACAGTCTACTCGAACATTTGAGATTGATATACTGAAAGATACTACCTGTTTACCCTCAAAGGATTGTACATAGACCCCTTGATGCAGAGGGTCACGACACCAGCATTGGTTCCAAGAGCTTAGAGATTAATAACCACGGATATTATCTATTTATCGTCTTTTTTTCCTCACCACCCTCATGGTCGAAAGATGTTTCCACAATATTCTTGCTAGTATAAATCTTTTGATGCATCTTCCGTCTACAAAGTCGACTGGCGTTAGTGTCCTTTTTTTATCTGCAAACTGACGGTAGTGGCTGAACAGACCAATTTTTGAAGGGCAGTCTCATGTAGCGTGATCAATAAAGAGTGATGTGTGTTGGCTCTCATCATTTGTGGCTCTCTTGTTCTGTGGCGCGACTCTTTCTCTCTCTTTTCACTCTGTTTCGCTCGACGAGTCGCCAGGTTCGCACAGTGTTCTGATAAGCCTCCCATGTGTTGGTGTTAAATATGGCATGTCTTCATGTCTCTCATTACCAACATCTTTAAAGCGCAGGCTGGGTTCCCTAGTATAAATAATGTTCGTAATTATCACAAAATTCTACTTTGATACTTACCATGCATACAAGGAGTGTTTATGCCAAAACTAGAAACAATTGATAATGTATTTTATAGTTTTAAGGGGTGTACACTTTAGCATTGTTTTAAAACTCCAACGCAGCGTCCACGTATACAGTCTCTGTTTTTGATTTTCAAAATACGTTTTATGAACATAATAAAACAAATACCAGCAGAAACTATATTTTCAATGAAACCGAAATAGTTTCCACTATAAAGAAATAAGTTTATGGTTTCCATGATGAGAAGATTAGGAGAACAATTATTTACTATTTTCAACGAAAACATAAAAACGAAAGATCCTATAACGCATATTTGCAAATGCAAACGTGAAAAATATGAGGAATCTAGTAACTTCAATAAATGATGCATAGGACTTCCCATTGTGGTAAGATTAACAAGCTAGTCTTACAGGGGCCCAGGTTAGCTCAATCGTAGAGAGTTCGGCTAGGAAACCACAAGGCTCCTAGTTTCAATACCGCGTCCTCGCCAACTTCAAGGTATGATAGCACAGGATCTGTGCGGTAAAGAAGGAGCTTGGTGGAGGTGTGGCGCTCCACCTCAGGACGCCGAAACAATCTCCTTGGTCTAGCGCTATTGAAAAGGAGACTCCCTCACGTGACTGCTGATTACCGACTTTGGCCGCCCCAAGGACTTTACTTACTTACTTACTACTGAATAATTATCTACCGCACTGCGTGTTAGTTCAGTCGGGACAATTCCACCTAGGTGGTCACAAAGTTCCGGGTTCGAGACGAGACAGCTTGGAGTGCTAAAAAGTGAGGAGTTGATGTGTGAGACGTGACGCACCACCTACAGACTAGTGACCTTGTGTTTATTGTATACTCGTAGAGTAAATTTCCCCACCGTGAATCGACTTTGTGTTCATCTAACATGGTAGGTCGTCCAAAAATACCCTGACACTGATAGGTATGGGTACCATTTGATATATTAGCAACGCGAGTTTCGCCAGATCCATCACTTACTGAAGTAGATTCCAAGACCATTTGGAATGTTTCATTTTAGAATTAAACCGAAATGAAATGGGACAAATAAGAAATCTGCGATTAGTCGACACCAGTTAATCTGGTCTTACATTTTTTGCATTACACTTACAATTATGGACGGTCTCATTTTTAATAGAGGGTGTTGGTGGATTGATAACGGGTGGAAAGATTTAGGAATCTAATAATATTAGTAGAAGCTATTTAAGATATTTTAGTGAAAAGATAATATTGATAATCCCAAGAGAATTTCCTTTATTCTTTCAATTCTCTTTACATGACTATAAGAGGTCAGTTCTTCGAAGGTTTTTTTATCCCGAGACAAAACTTAACAAAAAAATACAACACATATTCGAAGGCAAGCGGAGAAAAACTGCGAAAACTTATATACATACTGTAGAAATAACATACTAGTTCCAATGATTGTCGGATGGTAAGACAAAAGCAGCAAGCAGTGCGTAATTAATACTAATCTAGTCTTGCTGCAATAGCTACTGCAAAATTCCAGGTACTTATGACAGCCTCATAACATCATAGAAACCAGCAGCCATCCAGGACTCAACAAATGATCACGCCAAATTCATGAGTGGACTATTCTGGATCTCATAATACCCATTTCTTGCACGTGGTTCAGTCGCCTTAGCTTGTTGCTCCTAAACAACAGTTCGCTAACTCACTCAGACACATACAATAAAAAATTATTATTTACCTCGCATACCACGTATGCGATGACCACAAGGTCGTTATTTAATGGGACCACCCACGAGCGAAGCTCATGTGGATGTGCGTTGCAAAAAAGCATAGAGCCAATCTGCATTTCCCCTCAAGGAGGGACCTCAGGCATGGACAATAAACACAGCACTGCCTTTAAATCAAGGCACAGGTTGCCTGGGGGGATAGCCCCTGAATCTACGCCGTTATTACTATAACAGAGCGGTCGGCGTAGTATGCCATAAATAATGTATAGAGATCTCATGATGAACGTGCTACTATAGCAACAGTTCCACAGATCCATTATACACAGAATCAGCGAGATTCGCATCCTTGGCTTGATTATTCACCATACCGTGACTTGGTGTGTAATCCCTCATAGGATACATTTCCCACGCGAAATACTGGGGAATTTGTCTCAACTGATAATCATGGGGTGTCAGAAATATGGATTATTTCCTAGGTGAGTAACATATATATAACAAGGCGCACAGAAAAAACAGAAAACCAAATTATTTATTTATGTTCTCCGATACTAACCAAAAACCCCAAACCCCTAACCTACAACCCTAACCCTACCTAAACCCTAATCCCTAACCCCCTAGTTCGGAGTAACATAATATTACAGGGTGTCCCAGAAACAGGAACCTTAAATTTTGTAATAAAACTATTAATCATTTTAACTTTTGTTAAAGTTTAAGTCCAACAAGGGTTAGGCGTTAGGGTTTAGGGTAGGGTTGGGTTTAGGGGTTAGTTTACATGGGAAAATAAATAATGTGGTTCTGTTTTTTTCTGGGTCACCCTGTTAATTCATGTACTCAACTAGAAAATAAACAAAATAATTATAGACGTTCCATTGTGGTGTATTAGTCAGGAATGCATTTTTTAAAATAAAAAAATACATTAGTTATTGTGGGTATTTACTGAAGCCTTTCGCTACGGGTAGGATCTGGCACTAGGTTTAAAATATGGAGCATCTAGCCAGGATTCAAACTTGCTATTCAATAGATCTGCGAAAGTTGCTGCTAACTAATACAAACACAATGAACGTCCTATACATTTGCTTATTTCCTAGTTCGAGAAACATATGATATTAACAGTGGAGTGACCCAGAAAAACACAGAACCCACATTATTTATTTTCCCACTTAAACTAACCCTTAAACCAACCCTAAACCCTAACCCTAAACCCTAACCTTGTGGACTCTAAACTTAAAAAAGTAAAAATTGAGAATAAGAGTTTATTACAAAATTTAACGGGCTTCTGTTTTTTCTGGGCACCTGTAATATTATGTTACTCAACTAGGGTTAGGGTTAGGTTTTAGGGTTAGGGTTAGGGTTAGGGTTAGGGTTGGGGGGTAGTTAGTTTAATTCGGAAAATAAATAATAATTTGGTTTCTGTTTTTTCTGTGTCGCCTTGTTATATAATGTTACTCAACTAGGAAATAATCCATTATTTCTGACACCCCATGATATCAGTTGAACAAAATTCCCATTTACGCGGGGAAATGTATCCTATGAATGGGATTGACACACAGTCACTAGTATGGGATAACAAGCAAGGATCGAACTCGCTATTCTGTTGTAATGGATCTGTGGAACTCGTTTGCTAACTAGCACGTCATCATGAGATGCTCTATACATTATTTATGCATACTTACGCCGACCCTCTGTTAAGTAATTAACGGCGTAGATCCCAAGGGGCTATCCCCCCAGGCAACACCTGTGCCCTTGATTTAAAGGGGCAGTGCTGTGTTTATTGTCCAGTGCCTGAGGTCCCCTCCTTGAGGGGAAATGCAGATGGGCTCTATGCTTTTTTGCACGCAACATCCCATGAGCTTCGGCTCGTGGGTGGTCCCACATTAAAAAGACCTTGTGTTACATCCGCATACGTGGTATGCGAGGTAAATAACTATTTTTTATTGTATGTGTTGAAGTGAGTTAGCGTACTGTTGGTTTGAGCAACAAGCTAAGCACAACTGAACCAGTGCCAAGACAATTGGTACTTATGAGAATCCAGAATAGTCCACTCATGAATTTGGGTGATTCCATTTGTTGAGTCCTGATTGGCTGCTTGGTTTCTATGATGTTATGAGGCTTCATAAGTAACCTGGAATTTTGCAGTAGTATTGCAGCAAGACAGATTAGTATTAAGTTACGACTGCTTGCTGCTTTGTCTTACCAATTCGACAATAATTGGAACTAGTATGATTATTCTACAGTATGTAATAAGTTTTCGCAGTTTTCTCCGCTTGCCTTTCGAAATATGTGTTTATTTTTTTGTTAATTTTGTCTGGGCAATAAAAAAAACCTTCGAAGAACTGACCTCTTATAGTCATGTAAAGAGAAATTGATAGAATAAAGGAAATTCTACTTGGGAGTTATCAATATTTCTTTTATAAAATATCTTAAAATAGCTTCTATATATTAATTAGATTCCTAAATCTTCCACCCGTTATCATCCACCAACACCCTCTATTTAAAAATGAGACTGTCCATATTGTTCAAGATGTAATGCAAAAAATGTAAATCCAGATTATCTGGTGTCGACTAATCGCAGATTTCTTATTTGTCCCATTTCATTTCGTTTAATTCTAAAAATGAAACATTCCAAATGGTCTTGGAACTACTTCAGTAGTGATGGATCTGCGAAACTCGCTTGCTAATATATCACAATGGTACGCCCTATACACTATTCATTGTAGGTATTTTCTGACGACCTACCATGTTAGATGAACACAAAGTCCGATTCACGTGGGGAAATTTACTCTACGAGTATAAATAACACAAGGTCACTAGTCTGTAGTGGTGCGTCACGTCTAACATCAACTCCTCACTTTTAGCACTCATATGCTGTCTCGTATCGAACCCGGAACTTTGTGACACCTAGGTGGATTGTCCACCGACTGAACTAAACCAGTCGGTAGATAATATTCAGTAGTAAGTAAAGTAAGTAAAGTCCTTGGGGCGGCCTAAAGTCGGTATCAGCCAGTCAGTGAGGGAGTCTAACCCCTTTTCAATAGCGCTAGACCAAGGAGATTGTTTTGGCGTCTGAGGTGGAGCGCCACACCTACCACCAGCTCCTTACTTTACCGCACAGATCCCTGTGCTACTCATACGCTGAGTTGGCGAGGACCGGTATTGAACTAGGAGCCTTTGTGTTTCTAGCCGAACTCTCTACCGATGAGCTAACCTGGCCCCTGTAAGACTAGCTTGTTAACTATTATACCACAATGGGAAGTCCTATGCATCATTTATTGTAAGTTACTAGATTCTCATATTTTTCACTGTTTGCATTTCGAAATATGCGTTATATCTTCTGTTTTTATGTTTTCGTTTGAAAATAGTATATTGTTCTCTTAATCTTCTCATCATGAACCATAAACTATTATTTCTTTATAGTGGAAAATATTTCGGTTCATTGAAAATATAGTTTCTGCTGGCTATTTGTTTTTATTATGTCATAAAAAACGTATTTTGAAATCAAAAACAGAGACTGTATACGTGGACGCTGCGTTGGAGTTTTAATAACAATGCTAATAGTGTACAACCCCTTAAAACTAGTAAAATAACATTATCAATTGTTTCTAGTTTGGCAATAAACACTCCTTGTATGCATGGTAAGTATCAAAGTAGAAATATTTGTGATAATTTACGAACATTATTTATACTAGGGACACCACGCCTGCGCTTTAAAGATGTTTGTAAGAGAGACATGAAGACATGCCATATTAACACCAACACATGGGAGGCTTATGCAGAACACTGTGCGACCTGGCACTACTCGAACGAACAGAGTGAACAGAGAGGAAAGAAGCCCGCCACGGAAAAGAGAGCCAAAATGATGAAGAGACAACAGCAACATCACTCTTTATTTGCAATCACTGCTACAGAGACTGCCCTTCAAAAATTGGTCTGTTCAGCCACTTACGCAGTTGCAGATAAAAAAAAGGACACTACGCCATCGACTTTAGTAGACGGAAAGATGCCAACAAAAGATTTATACTAGCAAGAATATTGTGGAAACATCTTTCGACCATGAGGGTGTGAGGAAAAAAAGAGATAATAGCATAAAATCCGTGGTTAATTATCCTAGCTCTTGCGAACCAATGCTGGTTCCGTGACCCTCTGGTACTATCAAGGGGTCTATTAACAATCCTTTGAAGGGTAACAGTAGTATCTTTCAGTATATCAATCTCAAATGTTCGAGTAAGACTGTGATTGGTATACAATATCAAATAATCCTAGAAGACTGGTCAGGTAACAATGTGATCAGTACATCAAACGATTAAGTAACCTCCCTCTGTCATTTGAAGGCTATTCAAACGAAACGCAGGAGACGCATATCCCCGTATAAAGGTATAAATTCCCGTCAGGCGCAGATCTTGCCTTCGTTAGTCCATATTAGACACTGCCACTCCAGCCGACACCATCCATGTGAGTAGAGACCCACCTCAAATATTTATTTCCACAATACTCGCCCTCCAGGCATAAGTATTCAAGTTGGAATGCTATGAAGTATATTAAATTAGAAAGACTAACGAAATTTATTTAACATATATAAAAGTATTAACCTTATTTTAATTATATTTTAATTGGTTTCCACTTAAGTTCATTCATAGAATTGATTTTAATAGGTTGGATAATAAAACAATAATATTAGGGTTCAATAACACCAAATAATTATTTATTAAACCCGGTTTTGTTAAAACCCATATACAAATTAACCACGTAACGATGCCATTGTTTCTGTTAACTTAAACTTTTAACTTAACAAATCGAGTCATTTTAAAATTTAATAAACTGTGGCATATGGAAATCTGATGGGGTTATCATATTAATAATTGATTAGAATAATGTTATTTATTTTGTTATTGTCAAAAAGAACTACAATTGCTAAATTACAAGAATTCTAATAGTACCATGTACTCGCTTGGTTACCTCATTTTAGGAATGAAATCGCCACGTTTAGAGGAGCAGATACTTTGTATGTACCTCGTACCCCACTTGTACGGGTTAGGCACCAGGCCCTAATAATGTGAGACTACCACAAACCGAAGCCCATGGGTGGCGGGTGAAAAATTTGCGTTGATCCCGTCGGCATTGCACTCAAGGTGGGGCGCCTCAGGCACTGGGAAATAAACCCAGCCCTACTCCTTTAAATCGGGGATGGGTGGGCAGGGGTTGCCTTGGTGGATAGCCCCCTGTGATCAAAACTATTAAGTTGTAAAGATCCAGGGCCGAAGCCACTGGACCCCCACCACGTTTGATTTAGAGGAGCAGTACTTTTCATAATATCACAATTTTTTAAGGGGAGTCTCCTTTTCATGTCCAGTACATACATTTTGACCCCCCTACTCTGAACAACTCCGCAAATTCGACAATTCCGTTCCTACTGACAATAAAACCACTTCGTAATATCTATTTGGCTTTTTTTTTTTTTTTTTGGCATGGTCACAATTTTGTGAATCTAGTACGATTAAAGTGATTTTGTGGAATAACCATATAGACAAGAACAATTTGCATTTCCATAAAAAATACATATTTTCATATGTACGTATAAATGTAGATACTAACTCTTTGATTATATTCTTTTTCGTAATATTGATATAAACTCCTATTGTTGTATGAAATAGATATCTGTATTTTATTGTTACCGCGTGTTAAATAAGAATTTCCGTTATTTAAATATGTTTAAAGCCATTGGTTGTAAAACTTTCTCTTGGTTGCACTTTCAAAATTACATTCACGCCCTTTAAAATCACAAAACACACACACATACCGAGATATATCAGCATTATATGTATATATACATACATATATAGAAATATGAGAGACAGACAAAACAGACAGACAGACAGACATAGAGTGTGTGTGAGAAGGAAAAGAGAGACAAAGGAAAGGCTTCACGACACAAACACACAAAACACGCACCTAAGGCGATATATGTGTAATATAGGCGTAATACCAGCATATATATATATATATATATATATATATATATATATATATATATATATATATATAAGATTAGAATAGAGAGAGAGAGGGAGAGAGAGAGAGAGAGTGAGTGAGAAGCCTCAACGACACAATGAAAACAACGAACAATTTAAATTGTCGGAAAAGAAACTGAATGAAATTGAAAAGCTCTCAATATAAACTGACTCTGACTTGAATTCCATCCTTCTCTCTGTCTGTCTGTCTGTCTGTCTGTCTCTCTCTCTCTCTCTCTATATTATATATATATATGTTGTGTGGTGTGTGTGTGTGTTGTGTGTAGAGAGAGAAGAGAAGAAAAGAAGAAGAAGAAGAAGAAGAAGAAGAAGAAGAAGAAGAAGAAGAAGAAGGCAGTTTGAATAAAATAATAATATCAAAGATCATTAACACAAACTAATCATCTATTAAACCCGGTTTTGTTAAAACCAGTATGCAAAATAGCCACAGCATATATTATAGAGTAAACCTTTATTTTTTAGTGATATATCAGACACATTGCAGGGTTTTGAAAACACTAATACCATGGGCTGCTTTGAGGCAAAACTAACTCAGATTCTCAGAGAAACATCGATAATAAACTTTTTCTCTGTATTAACTATTTTGAATAAGAATTAAATGCTCCTTGATAAACTTACTGAGGGTAGTGTGACGTAGTTTCGGTTACAAACATACACTGAATCTCCATTATAATAAGCTATATATGTGTGTGTCTGTGAAGCGGTTTGTATCATGCAGACATTTTTACTAGCACCGTTGATTTATTTTTAATCATCTCACACTCACAGATAAAAAATATATTGACGGCGGTTAAACAAATAAATCAGAGTCGGAAAGCAATTTTTTTCGAGATCGCATACGGAGTAGGGATTCATTGCAGCGTCTCAGATAGGAGACGGGATCAAAATTTGGAGAGAATTTATCGCTTGAATTGGCTTCGTCAAAGAAGGAAAGAAAGAAAGAAAGAAAGAAAGAACAAAATACAAATAGGAAATAAGGAAGGAAAAAATAAAACAAGGACGCGAAAGAAAGAAAAGAGAAAAAAGAAGAAAGAAGCAAATAAATCACTAAAAGAAAGAAAGAAAAGGAGAAAATAAGAAGGAGAGACAACACAATGAGAAAGAAAGAAAGAAAGAAAACACGAATAGGAAATGAGGAAGGAAAAAAATATTAAAATAGTGACACGAAAGAAAGAAAAGAAAGAAGAAAAAAGAAAGAAACAAAAAAACACGAACGCAAAAAGAAAGAAAGAAAAGGAGAAATAAGGAGAGAAAACAAGAAAAGGAAAGAAGAAAAAGAAAAAGAAGAAAGAAGAGAAAGAAAGAAAGAAAGAAAGAAAGAAAGAAGAAAGAAGAAAGAAAAAGAAACGAAGAAAGAAGAAAGAAGAAAGAAAAGAAGCAAAGAAAATAAGAAAAGGAGAGCAAACACAATAAGAAAGACAGAAAGAATGAAATGAAAGAAAGAAAGAAAGAAAGAAAGAAAGAAAAAAGAAAGAAAGAAAACACGAATAGGAAATAAGGAAGGAAAAAATAAAACATGGACGCGAAAGAAAGAAAGAAAGAAAGAGAGAAAAATTGAGAAACAGAAAGAAAGAAGAAGAAAAGAAAATAAGAAAGAGAAAAAAACAATGAGAAAAAAGAAAGAAAAAGAGAGAAACTAAGAAAGAGAGAAAACACAATGAGAAAGAAAGAAAGAAAGAAAGAAAGAAAAACACGAATAGGAAATAAGGAAGGAAAAAATAAAACATGGACGCGAAAGAAAGAAAGTAAGGAAAATAAGAAAGAGAGAAAACACAATGTGAGAAAAACAGAAAGAAAAGAAAAAAGGAAGGAGAAAATAAGAAAGAGAGAAAACACAATGAGAAAAAAAGAAAGAAAAAAAAAAGAAGAGGAAATAAGAAAGAGAGAAAACACAAGAGAAAGAAAGAAAGAAAGAAAAAAGAAAACACGAATAGGAAATAAGGAAGGAAAAATAAAACATGGACGCGAAAGAAAGAAAGAAAGTAAAGGAGAAAATAAGAAAGAGAGAAAACACAATGAGAAAAACAGAAAGAAAAAAAAAAGAAAAGGAGAAAATAAGAAAGAGAGAAAACACAATGAGAAAAAAAGAAAGAAAAAAAGGAGGAAAATAAGAAGAGAGAAAACACAATGAGAAAGAAAAAGAAAGAAAGAAAGAAAGAAAACACGAATAGGAAATAAGGAAGGAAAAAAAAATAAAACATGGACGCGAAAGAAAGAAAGAAGTAAGGAGAAAATAAGAAAGAGAGAGAGAGAAACACAATGAGAAAAACAGAAAGAAAGAAAAAAGAAAAGGAGAGAAATAAGAAGAGAGGAAAACACAATGAGAAAAAAAGAAAGAAAAAAAAGGAGAAATAAGACAGAGAGAAAACACAATGAGAAAGAAAGAAAGAAAGAAAGAAAGAAAAACACGAATAGGAAATAAGGAAGGAAAAAAAAAACATGGACGCGAAAGAAAGAAAGAAAGTAAAGGAGAAAATAAGAAAGAGAGAAAACCAATGAGAAAAACAGAAAGAAAAAGAAAAGAAAAAGAAGAAGAAAATAAGAAAGAGAGAACACATGAGAAAAAACAGAAGAAAAAAAAGAGGAATAAGAAGAGAAGAAAACACAATGAGAAAGAAAGAAAGAAAGAAAGAAAGAAAACACGAATAGGAAATAAGAAGCGAAAAAATAAAACATGGACGCGAAAGAAAGAAAGAAAGTAAAGGAGAAAATAGAAAGAGAGAGAAACACAATGAGAAAAACAGAAAGAAAAAAAAGAAAAAAGAAAAGAAGAAAGAACAATAAGAAGAGAGAAAACACAATGAGAAAAAAGAAAGAAAGAAAGAAAAAAAGGAGGAAATAAGAAAGAGAGCACAATGAGAAAAAAGAAAGAAAGAAAGAAAAAAGGAGGAAATAAGAAAGAGAGAAAACACAATGAGAAAGAAAGAAAGAAAACACGAATAGGAAATAAGGAAGGAAAAAGAAAACATGGACGCGAAAGAAAGAAAAGAAAGAAAGAAGCAAATAAAGCACGAACGCAAAAACAAAAAAAGAAAGAAAAGGAGAAAATAAACAGAGAACAAAACACAATGAGAAAAAAAGAAAGAAAAAAGAAAGAAAAGGAGAAAATAAACAGAGAGAAAACACAATGAGAAAAAAGAAAGAAAGAAAGAAAGAAAGAAAGAAAAGGAGAAAATAAGAAAGAGAGAAAACACAATGAGAAAGAGAAAGAAAGAAAGAAAAGAAAGAAAAACGAATAGGAAATAAGGAAGGAAAAAAAAAAACATAGACTCGAAAGAAAGAAAAGAAAGAAGAAAGAAGCAAATAAAAGCACGAACGAAAAAAAAAGAAAGAAAGAAAAGGAGAAAATAAACAGGAGAGAAAACACAACGAGAAAGAAAGAAAGAAAGAAATAAAAGCCATTTTTTTTTTCAGTTGTAGTGATGTCGAAACGAGTGGTGTAATGGCCAGCTAAAAACGAGTATTTCGGGGCAGGTTGAAAGACAAACAAATTCATCAATCTCTTTATATTTACGTTGATTTAAAAAAAAAATATGTTCTGTAATGCATGCACCAAAATTTATGACCGACTGCATTAGCATTTATACGGAAATGCACCTATTTATAAAGGTGACCAGACAGAGGAGCACACGGACACATGCATTATATATACTAGCAAACGTATGCCCCCCCCACTCGGCACAAATATTTAAGTTTCAATGTAATAAAATATCAGAGTGAATTAGAAAAACAAACAAAACTAAATAAGAATGAATATAAAAATATTACACTTATTCTAATGTTAATTCATTTGATTTCTATATAAAATTATATAGAGAGAATTTTAAGACATTTGAGAATAATCAGACTATTAGAAATCAGTAACAGCAAATAATTATTACTAAACCCAGTTTTGTTAAGATCATTATGCAAATTATTCCCACCTTATACTATGTAAATCGTTATTCCTTATATAGTAAGTATTTAAATTTTAATGTAATGAAATAAATCAAATAAGAATTTTTTTTTGTTTGTTTTGTTTTACGGTATATCAACCTCATTGGGTCATTTAAAGCCGATAAAGTTTTGAAATAAATCAATTCTTAATGGATAATACAATTTTTTTATAAATACATTTTTCTATTTTACCCATAGATGGGACCCTAACAGGTACTACCACTCCGGGTCAGAGTGGACCAGGGAGCAATGGTGATGAATGGGGTACTCCATATTCCCCAAACCTCCAAAACTGGAACCTCACCATCAGATAGAGTTTAACGTCATTCCCAGGACATGTAGACCCGCAGCCACCGCCTTCTAGCACCCATATGATAAAAAGGGCTTGGGGTTTGCCATGAGGGCAACAGGGTTGGGAAAATAATATAGGTGCTAGGGCTTGACGTGACCAGCCGATTGATCGGAGGGGGCCTCTCCGACCGCCCGTCTAGCCCAAGATAGGGCCAAAGTGGAGTATTGCATGTCATGAATTGCTCATCCACCTGGGCTCTATCCTTAAGCATCAAGGGTCGCCACCCACGGCCAACAGGTGGCCCCATTGGGGGAGTCTTAACCCTCTGCAGAGGTGAAGTCGGTGCATTCTAACGCCCCAGCAGACAGGGCGGTCAAATTAGAAAGACTAACGAAATATAATTATAACGCATATAAAAATTATACTAATTTAGATTATATTTTAATTGGTTTCGATATAAAAATCATATATAGGATTGATTTTAATACGTTGGAGAATACAACAATAATATTACAGATCAATAACATCAAGTAATTATTTATTAAACCTGGTTTTGTTAAAACCGGTATGGAACTTAACCACATCATATATTATGAAAACCTTTATTTCTTGATATATATATATATATATATATATATATATATATATATATATATATAAGAAATTATTGGAAACTCCTTAAAAATATAGCAAGCTATTATATATATATATATATATATATATATATATACACCACACACACACACACACACACACACACATATATATATATATATATATATATTATATATATATACTCAGGTTGCACTGACAACACTCATACTCATGATTCTCACTCTCCAGCCGTCTCTATCAGACATCGTCCCTAGGAGATCTTCCATGTAGCAACAAGAATCCTTAAAAATCTGATTGATGTAGGGTTTCCTAGTTGGCCTCCACCTGTGTGTCCATGTGTAGATGTTCACAGAACATCACTTGCGATTTTCTAAGTAGGCAAACTCTCCCTTTAGCGAACATTGTCGAAATATATTCAGCTACATTTTTAATCAGCCGTCTAGTCTATAACGGTGCAAAGCTAATCTAAGCAAATATCATTAGAGTGCTGGTATTTCTGGAGCTTAACATACTCTGACATGTGACGCACTCGGGAGGGCATAGAGTGCAAGTCGATTGCGTTATCGCAGTAATGGTCTGATATGTTGAGCAGTCATAAGCGAGACGAACGTTTATATGCACGTGTATCGAAATTATAGACGGAGAGCTAGAAACGAAGGTAGATATAAAATAGAGAGATAAATAAATAGATGGATAGAGTGAAGGGAGATGAGGAAGAGAGAAATATTATTTCTTTTGTCGATTCTGACGCAAAAGGTAATCAAATCAATATTAGAAGATATTCGATTGCACGATGATCGGCTGCAAATATCGAACATAATTTGTTCGAATTAAAAGCAGTAATGTTGCTACGGTCAACCTACTTGATATATATTACCCCCTCTCTCTCTCTCTCTCTCACACACACACACACACACACACACACACATATATATATATATATATTATATATATATATATATATATACTAGCAAATATATGCACCCTCCGGGTGCAAGTATTTAAGTTTTAATATAATGAAATATCATATTAAATTAGAAGGGCTAATGAAACTGAATAAAGAAGGCAGATAAAAAGATTTCGAACAGAGGGGGTATGATTGAAAAATAGAACAACTTTGAAACTAACTCTTCCATCATTTTCCCTTACTCCCGTCTTTCATTGGTAAATTTTCCCAATTTAACTATTTAGTTAAAATGGGAAATAAAGAATAATATTACAGTTATTTCTTCTTGTTAATGGATTTCTTTTAAGATTTATCCCCGAGATTTTTGCTCATATTCATT
The DNA here is from genome assembly GCA_023376005.1 of Doryteuthis pealeii. NCBI lineage: Eukaryota > Metazoa > Mollusca > Cephalopoda > Myopsida > Loliginidae > Doryteuthis > Doryteuthis pealeii. Next base: position 42,737,134 of record CM042152.1, on the reverse strand, counting down.
AATATAAAACCAAACAATTAGAAATCAATAATACTAAGCATATATTTACTAAAATCAAATTTTTAAGATCAATATGCAAATTAGCCTTCCCATTCAAAGTAAGTAAAGTCGTCGGGGTGGCCTAAAGTCGGTATCAGCCAGTCAGCGAGGGAGTCTATCCCCTTTTCAATAGCAAGGAGATTGTTTTTAGCATCTGAGGTGGAGCGCCACACCTACCATCAGCTCCTTACTTTACCGCACATATTCCTGTGCTTCTCATACGCTGAGTTGGCGAGGACCGGTATCGAACTAGGAACCTTGTGGTTTCTAGCCGAATACATCACCCAATTCTCGCCAGATATTACAAAATTAATCTGGCAATATGAAAAAAACAAAGGACAAGACTTGCAGACAGAAAATGTCTGCATTATTTAACAATATATGCCTACAAGAAAAAATGCTGCCTAAATACAAACACACACACACACACATATATATATATATATATATATATATATATATATATATAGTTGTAGAAAAGTTATCTCCCTGCCAGGGTTTCGGTGTTCTTAGTACACCGTCTTCAGGGGAACTAAGTAAATCTATGTGGCTAATAAAATATATATTCACCTGATTTTTGCTTATATTTATTCTATATCTCCTAAAAGTCAATTAACTTTAGTCCCCAAAGCTTAAAAATAAGCTTAAATCAGGCGAATATATATTTCATTAGCCACATAGATTCACTTAGTTCCTCTGAAGACGGTATACTAATAACACCGAAACCGTGGTAGGGAAATAACTTTTCTACAACTATTAATACTCTATATTTTACAAGATATATTGAGTCCTTTTGGATTAACTACATATGCTACTACAATGTTTACATGTTAGTAACCTTTTGATAATATATATATATATACATATATATATATGTGTGTGTGTGTATGTGTTTGTGGAGAAACTTTAGAAACAAGCACGGGATGTTATGATGGATGGAAATTTATAGTTTACAATGGAATCCTTTTTCAGGACTATTATCTTGAACCGAAGATGTGAGCGGACACCTTTCAATATGTTAGATCTAGAAGGGAAAAAAATGACATTGAAAAGTGTCCGTTCAAGATAATAGCCCTGAAGAAGGTTTCCACTGTAAACCAAAATGTTCGAGCATCGACTATAAGTTTCCATCCATCATAACATCCCGTGTTTGTTTCTAAATTTTCCCACATACTGTCGGATTAATTTTCTCATCTTACTTTCATATATATATATATATATATATATATATATATATATATATATTATTATAATGGAGATTGTGTGTTTTTCTGTCTGTAACCGAAACTATATTACTAATCGAGTTACAATTAACATAGTTATTTGCATCACATTCTTCATGATTTTATTTATATTTAAACCTTAATTATTAATAAAATTGCTTCACCTTTTTATTAGTGTTGTCCATATCTACATTCTAATAACATGCTATTGTATTTATATATACAAAAAATAGCAGTTTGCAGTGTGAACGGGAAGGCTAATTTGCATATTGATATTAAAAATGTGATTTTATTAAATATGTGCTTAGTATTATTGATTTCTAACTGTTTGGTTTTATTTTAATGAATATGAGCAAAAATCTCTCCAATGAATCTTAAATGAAATCCATTAACAAGAAATAATAAGTGTAATATTATTCTGTATTTCCTAATTTAACTAAATAGTTAAATAAGTAAAATTCAGCAATGAAAGACGGCAGTGATGGAAGAGTAAGTTTCATTTCTATTTTTCTATTATACCCTCACTCTGTTTCAAATCTTTTTATCTGCATTCTTATTAGACTTTCTAATTTAATACGAGATTTCATTACATTAAAACTTAAATACTTGCACCCGGGGGTTGCATATATTTGCTAGTATATATAAAGAATGATATATGTACAAATTATTTTCCATATGTATAATGACTTACTTGTGATGAATTGAAGTGTTTTATGGTATCCATAAAGTCTTACAGAGGATTTAATATGTGCCTACAAATAATGGTGGTCATGATCAAATCTTAAAATCAAAAATTATATAAAAATAAAATCACCAGAGTTGAATATTAATTTGGTCTAACTAAATTAATCTCTCATTTTTAAAACGTGATTTCTTGAAATTTGAATTTTGCAAATGCTGTATGACTTTATAAACTACCTACACACACACACTCACACACATACTCACACACACACAGAGACAGACACACACACACATATATATATATATATCACACACACACACACACACACACACACACACACACATACATATATATATATATATATATATATATATATATATATATATATATATATATATATATAAGAAAACCTTAATTTATCACGAATAAATTTATTTCGGATACCTTAAAAGGCAAGCTCGCATACATTTGCATACATGCAATTTTTTAAAAATGTATTTATAATATATTCCGTATATGTAAAACATATTGACATCCATTTACATTTATATGCTTACACGCGAAATTTTATATATATATATATATAATATATATATATATATATATATATATATATATATATATATATGTAGAATTAAACAAAAGGCACATCTGTTTAACAATTTTATTTTTTATCTTTTCTAATTTTCTTTTTAATGTTTGTGTGGAAATGGTGGATAAGTCCACAAAAGTTCGGTTCCCGAGTACTTTCGGCACACACACACACACACACACACACACACACACACACACACATATATATAATATATATATATATATATATATATATATATATATTTGAGTTCTTAATTTTGGTTGAATCCTATCACGGAAACACTTGATATCATTCACCTATATATATATATATATATATATATATATATATATATATATATAGAAAGACACCAAACTCCATTATAATAACGTATGGCGTTATTCACAATTTTTAGTTAAATCATTAACGTTGATTTTAACAAATGAACTAATTCTTTCTGTCCTTGATGTTGCAAAGATAATTCTAGAGCCTCTGCAGTTGCTTTTTTTTTCTTTCTTTCTTTTTTTTTTTTTTTTTTTTTTTTTTTGCAGGTGTAAGATCCATGATCAAAGACAGAGATCTCTTATTCTTTTTTTACAGAATCGGATGGCGAAGACACACGCACCGACCAATATGGATTTCAAAGATCTGTTTCTTATTTGTCCTTTCCTTTTCCTTTTTGCTCAGTGGTGAATGAATTGGAAGTCACCCATATATGTAATTTAGATTCGCTTATATTACACTAGCAGCGGCTACCCGGCGAAGCTCTGGTAGAGGTGATAAAACATGGTTTAATAATCGTTTGCCGATCTATTACTACTGAATAGCGAGTTCGATCCTCGCAGGTTGACACATAAAAATCACCACGTAAAAATGATCTTATTTAATCCGGCCTGGTGGAAGGTCAGGGAATTTGCTATTTAATTTTTAAATGTATTCGATAATACAAATAAAATGTTCATTACTTTTGTTCAAAAAACAAATCCTGGTGATAATCAATGTTTATACATTTTTACTTTGTCGTTAATTGTTTTATTTTCGAAGTTTCCGCCGGTCATACATATACACATAAAAAGCCCTTTATATATGTATAAATGGTGGTATGTCAATGTGAATGGTAGCGTACCGTGTGGCTGATGTTGGAATTGTCTGAACCGGATGGTAGGAAGTATATATATATATATATATATATATATATATATATATATATATATATATATGTGTGTGTGTGTGTGTGTGTGTGGAGGCGACTGGTGCATTGGTTACCATCGGAGGATATATATATATATATATATATATATATATGTGTGTGTGTGTGTGTGTGTGTGTGTGAATGAGCATGTGAATGCGCCTGGTCTAATGGTTACCGTCGCGGATATATATATTCATGTGTGTGTGTGTGTGTGTGATAAGGTATGTTTCAACGCATTCGTCTGACGAATCAGTTAAAGAATATATATATATATATATATATATATATATATATATATATGTATATATATATATATATATATATATATATTATGGGGTAGGCTCTTGTTTAATGGTTACCGTCTTATGTAATATCAATATGTATTTATGTTTAAGAAGGCGCCTTGCGTAATTATTACTGTCGTTGGAAGCATATATATATATATATATATATATATATATATATATATATATGTTTGAAAAAACATATGATGTTTGTTATGTTTTTTCAAAATGTTATATTTCATACTGTCGGATTAATTTCCATATATTTTTCATATATATATATATATATATATATATATATATATATATATATATATATAAAGTGTTGTTCTGGTTGAAAATTCAATATTTTATAAAAAAGGAAGGTCCGCAAAATGTATTTTGTTCTCAGAAAAAAAAATTTTTAATTCTTTTGTTTTACAAACAAAAAGAATTAAAACAATTTTTTCTGAGAACAAAATAGATTTTGCGCATATATATATATATATATATATATATATATATATATATATAAATATATATATATATACTTGTGTGTGTCTGTGTGTGTGTGTGTGTGTGTGTGTGTGTGTGCTTGTCTGGAGCGACTAGTGCAATGGTTACCCTCGCAGGATATATACATATATATATATATATATATATATGTGTGTGTGTGTGTGTGTGTGTGTGTGTGTGTCTGTGGTGTGTGTGCGCGCGCATGTGTATGTATTTACTAAGCAAATGTGCGTCTGCAGATGCGTCAGTGCGTACGGAAATAATTCAATCTACAGAAGAAGAAAAACAACGCAGAAAAAATACACCATTAAAAATAATCCTATGTATTTGAACAATTTCTAAGCCTCTATTGATTTCAGTATACAGAGTATCCATTACCTCATTTAATTAATTATTAATACAGTTTTAACTGGCAACGCTGACGTCACCATTTGCCTATTGGTTTAATGGACTTATCATATTGCAATTAGGCAAATGAATTCATCGGACAGGCCGTCTTCTCTGCATGTGGTGTGACATAAGTAATTAATGGACCTCGGTTCATTTTTGAAGAGGATTCCGAAAGCAATCGAGGAGTACAGTTGAAGTGGCTCACAGCTGATGGAATATGACTGATGTTCAAACCAGCGAAAATAATAAACAAATTATTTCCTCCCTCCAGAGGTTCCTCTGTCTCGGTGTTTCTATCTGTCTGTCTTTCTTTCTTTCTTTTTTCTTCTTTTTTTTCTAGTTATCTTATCATATGCGGCATCGGTTGCAATGGTGCGTTTGCCTCTTGTTCGAACATTGGCGGTTCCGATGCACAATTACTCATGGTTTGCAGCGCGTGCAACCGAGCGAGAATTAACCAAACAATGCCCGTATCTTGGTGCTTAGTCACCTTGGTGCACATCGACAATGTCTGAAGTATTGTTAGGAAGATAGTGTTGCGTCAGTATTCTTTCTGTGTAAGGCATTAGAAATAAATATTCGACATCCTAGCAGGCTACATTGGGATTAGACATTCAAACGACAATGTCTGAAGCATTATTAGGAAGATAGTGTTGCGTCAGTATTCTTTCTGTGTAAGGCATTAGAAATAAATTTCGACATCCTAGCAGGCTACATTGGGATTAGACATTCAAACGACAATGTCTGAAGCATTATTAGGAAGATAGTGTTGCGTCAGCATTCTTTCTGTGTAAGGCATTAGAAATAAATATTCGACATCCTATTAGGCTACATTGGGATTAGACATTCAAACGACAATGTCTGAAGCATTATTAGGAAGATAGTGTTGCGTCAGTATTCTTTCTATGTAAGGCATTAGAAATAAATATTCGACATCCTATTAGGCTACATTGGGATTAGACATTCAAACGACAATGTCTGAAGCATTATTAGGAAGAGAGTGTTGCGTCAGTATTCTTTCTGTGTAAGGCATTAGAAATAAATATTGACATCCTAGCAGGCTACATTGGGATTAGACATTCAAACGACAATGTCTGAAGCATTATTAGGAAGATAGTGTTGCGTCAGCATTCTTTCTGTGTAAGGCATTAGAAATAAATATTCGACATCCTAGCAGGCTACATTGGGATTAGACATTCAAACGACAATGTCTGAAGCATTATTAGGAAGATAGTGTTGCGTCAGCATTCTTTCTGTGTAAGGCATTAGAAATAAATATTCGACATCCTATTAGGCTACATTGGGATTAGACATTCAAACGACAATGTCTGAAGCATTATTAGGAAGATAGTGTTGCGTCAGTATTCGTTCTATGTAAGGCATTAGAAATAAATATTTCGACATCCTAGCAGGCTACATTGGGATTAGACATTCAAACGACAATGTCTGAAGCATTATTAGGAAGATAGTGTTGCGTCAGTATTCTTCTGTGTAAGGCATTAGAAATAAATATTCGACATCCTAGCAGGCTACATTGGGATTAGACATTCAACGACATGTCTGAAGCATTATTAGGAAGATAGTGTTGCGTCAGTATTCTTTCTGTGTAAGGCATTAGAAATAAATATTCGACATCCTAGCAGGCTACATTGGGATTAGACATTCAAACGACAATGTCTGAAGCATTATTAGGAAGATAGTGTTGCGTCAGCATTCTTCTGTGTAAGGCATTAGAAATAAATATTCGACATCCTAGCAGGCTACATTGGGATTAGACATTCAAACGACAATGTCTGAAGCATTATTAAGAAGATAGTGTTGCGTCAGCATTCTTTCTGTGTAAGGCATTAGAAATAAATATTCGACATCCTAGCAGGCTACATTGGGATTAGACATTCAAACGACAATGTCTGAAGCATTATTAAGAAGATAGTGTTGCGTCAGCATTCTTTCTGTGTAAGGCATTAGAAATAAATATTCGACATCCTAGCAGGCTACATTGGGATTAGACATTCAAACGACAATGTCTGAAGCATTATTAGGAAGATAGTGTTGCGTCAGCATTCTTTCTGTGTAAGGCATTAGAAATAAATATTCGACATCCTATTAGGCTACATTGGGATTAGACATTCAAACGACAATGTCTGAAGCATTATTAGGAAGATAGTGTTGCGTCAGTATCCTTTCTGTGTAAGGCATTAGAAATAAATATTCGACATCCTAGCAGGCTACATTGGGATTAGACATTCAAACGACAATGTCTGAAGCATTATTAGGAAGATAGTGTTGCGTCAGCATTCTTTCTGTGTAAGGCATTAGAAATAAATATTCGACATCCTAGCAGGCTACATTGGGATTAGACATTCAAACGACAATGTCTGAAGCATTATTAGGAAGATAGTGTTGCGTCAGCATTCTTTCTGTGTAAGGCATTAGAAATAAATATTCGACATCCTAGCAGGCTACATTGGGATTAGACATTCAAACGACAATGTCTGAAGCATTATTAGGAAGATAGTGTTGCGTCAGCATTCTTTCTGTGTAAGGCATTAGAAATAAATATTCGACATCCTAGCAGGCTACATTGGGATTAGACATTCAAACGACAATGTCTGAAGCATTATTAGGAAGATAGTGTTGCGTCAGCATTCTTTCTGTGTAAGGCATTAGAAATAAATATTCGACATCCTATTAGGCTACATTGGGATTAGACATTCAAACGACAATGTCTGAAGCATTATTAGGAAGATAGTGTTGCGTCAGTATTCTTTCTGTGTAAGGCATTAGAAATAAATATTCGACATCCTAGCAGGCTACATTGGGATTAGACATTCAAACGACAATGTCTGAAGCATTATTAGGAAGATAGTGTTGCGTCAGCATTCTTTCTGTGTAAGGCATTAGAAATAAATATTCGACATCCTAGCAGGCTACATTGGGATTAGACATTCAAACGACAATGTCTGAAGCATTATTAGGAAGATAGTGTTGCGTCAGCATTCTTTCTGTGTAAGGCATTAGAAATAAATATTCGACATCCTAGCAGGCTACATTGGATTAGACATTCAAACGACAATGTCTGAAGCATTATTAGAAGATAGTGTTGCGTCAGCATTCTTTCTGTGTAAGGCATTAGAAATAAATATTCGACATCCTAGCAGGCTACATTGGGATTAGACATTCAAACGACAATGTCTGAAGCATTATTAGGAAGATAGTGTTGCGTCAGCATTCTTTCTGTGTAAGGCATTAGAAATAAATATTCGACATCCTATTAGGCTACATTGGGATTAGACATTCAAACGACAATGTCTGAAGCATTATTAGAAGATAGTGTTGCGTCAGTATTCTTTCTGTGTAAGGCATTAGAAATAAATATTCGACATCCTAGCAGGCTACATTGGGATTAGACATTCAAACGACAATGTCTGAAGCATTATTAGGAAGATAGTGTTGCGTCAGCATTCTTTCTGTGTAAGGCATTAGAAATAAATATTCGACATCCTAGCAGGCTACATTGGGATTAGACATTCAAACGACAATGTCTGAAGCATTATTAGGAAGATAGTGTTGCGTCAGCATTCTTTCTGTGTAAGGCATTAGAAATAAATATTCGACATCCTAGCAGGCTACATTGGGATTAGACATTCAAACGACAATGTCTGAAGCATTATTAGGAAGATAGTGTTGCGTCAGCATTCTTTTGTGTAAGGCATTAGAAATAAATATTCGACATCCTAGCAGGCTACATTGGGATTAGACATTCAAACGACAATGTCTGAAGCTATTAAGAAGATAGTGTTGCGTCAGCATTCTTTCTGTGTAAGGCATTAGAAATAATATTCGACATCCTAGCAGGCTACATTGGGATTAGACATTCAAACGACAATGTCTGAAGCATTATTAGGAAGATAGTGTTGCGTCAGTATTCTTTCTGTGTAAGGCATTAGAAATAATATTCGACATCCTAGCAGGCTACATTGGGATTAGACATTCAAACGACAATGTCTGAAGCATTATTAGGAAGATAGTGTTGCGTCAGCATTCTTTCTGTGTAAGGCATTAGAAATAAATATTCGACATCCTAGCAGGCTACATTGGGATTAGACATTCAAACGACAATGTCTGAAGCATTTTAGAAGATAGTGTTGCGTCAGCATTCTTTCTGTGTAAGGCATTAGAAATAAATATTCGACATCCTAGCAGGCTACATTGGGATTAGACATTCAAACGACAATGTCTGAAGCATTATTAGGAAGATAGTGTTGCGTCAGCATTCTTTCTGTGTAAGGCATTAGAAATAAATATTCGACATCCTAGCAGGCTACATTGGGATTAGACATTCAAACGACAATGTCTGAAGCATTATTAGGAAGATAGTGTTGCGTCATTCTTTCTGTGTAAGGCATTAGAAATAAATATTCGACATCCTAGCAGGCTACATTGGGATTAGACATTCAAACGACAATGTCTGAAGCATTATTAGGAAGATAGTGTTGCGTCAGCATTCTTTCTGTGTAAGGCATTAGAAATAAATATTCGACATCCTAGCAGGCTACATTGGGATTAGACATTCAAACGACAATGTCTGAAGCATTATTAGGAAGATAGTTGCGTCAGCATTCTTTCTGTGTAAGGCATTAGAAATAAATATTCGACATCCTAGCAGGCTACATTGGGATTAGACATTCAAACGACAATGTCTGAAGCATTATTAGGAAGATAGTGTTGCGTCAGCAATTCTTTCTGTGTAAGGCATTAGAAATAAATATTCGACATCCTAGCAGGCTACATTGGGATTAGACATTCAAACGACAATGTCTGAAGCATTATTAAGAAGATAGTGTTGCGTCAGCATTCTTTCTGTGTAAGGCATTAGAAATAAATATTCGACATCCTAGCAGGCTACATTGGGATTAGACATTCAAACGACAATGTCTGAAGCATTATTAGGAAGATAGTGTTGCGTCAGCATTCTTTCGTGTAAGGCATTAGAAATAAATATTCGACATCCTAGCAGGCTACATTGGGATTAGACATTCAAACGACAATGTCTGAAGCATTATTAGGAAGATAGTGTTGCGTCAGCATTCTTTCTGTGTAAGGCATTAGAAATAAATATTCGACATCCTAGCAGGCTACATTGGGATTAGACATTCAAACGACAATGTCTGAAGCATTATTAGGAAGATAGTGTTGCGTCAGCATTCTTTCTGTGTAAGGCATTAGAAATAAATATTCGACATCCTAGCAGGCTACATTGGGATTAGACATTCAAACGACAATGTCTGAAGCATTATTAGGAAGATAGTGTTGCGTCAGTATTCTTTCTATGTAAGGCATTAGAAATAAATATTCGACATCCTATTAGGCTACATTGGGATTAGACATTCAAACGACAATGTCTGAAGCATTATTAGGAAGATAGTGTTGCGTCAGTATTCTTTCTGTGTAAGGCATTAGAAATAAATATTCGACATCCTAGCAGGCTACATTGGGATTAGACATTCAAACGACAATGTCTGAAGCATTATTAAGAAGATAGTGTTGCGTCAGCATTCTTTCTGTGTAAGGCATTAGAAATAAATATTCGACATCCTAGCAGGCTACATTGGGATTAGACATTCAAACGACAATGTCTGAAGCATTAGTAGGAAGATAGTGTTGCGTCAGTATTCTTTCTGTGTAAGGCATTAGAAATAAATATTCGACATCCTAGCAGGCTACATTGGGATTAGACATTCAAACGACAATGTCTGAAGCATTATTAGGAAGATAGTGTTGCGTCAGCATTCTTTCTGTGTAAGGCATTAGAAATAAATATTCGACATCCTAGCAGGCTACATTGGGATTAGACATTCAAAACGACAATGTCTGAAGCATTATTAAGAAGATAGTGTTGCGTCAGCATTCTTTCTGTGTAAGGCATTAGAAATAAATATTCGACATCCTAGCAGGCTACATTGGGATTAGACATTCAAACGACAATGTCTGAAGCATTATTAGGAAGATAGTGTTGCGTCAGCATTCTTTCTGTGTAAGGCATTAGAAATAAATATTCGACATCCTAGCAGGCTACATTGGGATTAGACATTCAAACGACAATGTCTGAAGCATTATTAGGAAGATAGTGTTGCGTCAGCATTCTTTCTGTGTAAGGCATTAGAAATAAATATTCGACATCCTAGCAGGCTACATTGGGATTAGACATTCAAACGACAATGTCTGAAGCATTATTAGAAGATAGTGTTGCGTCAGCATTCTTTCTGTGTAAGGCATTAGAAATAAATATTCGACATCCTAGCAGGCTACATTGGGATTAGACATTCAAACGACAATGTCTGAAGCATTATTAGGAAGATAGTGTTGCGTCAGTATTCTTTCTATGTAAGGCATTAGAAATAAATATTCGACATCCTATTAGGCTACATTGGGATTAGACATTCAAACGACAATGTCTGAAGCATTATTAGGAAGATAGTGTTGCGTCAGTATTCTTTCTGTGTAAGGCATTAGAAATAAATATTCGACATCCTAGCAGGCTACATTGGGATTAGACATTCAAACGACAATGTCTGAAGCATTATTAGGAAGATAGTGTTGCGTCAGCATTCTTTCTGTGTAAGGCATTAGAAATAAATATTCGACATCCTAGCAGGCTACATTGGGATTAGACATTCAAACGACAATGTCTGAAGCATTATTAGGAAGATAGTGTTGCGTCAGCATTCTTTCTGTGTAAGGCATTAGAAATAAATATTCGACATCCTAGCAGCTACATTGGGATTAGACATTCAAACGACAATGTCTGAAGCATTATTAAGAAGATAGTGTTGCGTCAGCATTCTTTCTGTGTAAGGCATTAGAAATAAATATTCGACATCCTAGCAGGCTACATTGGGATTAGACATTCAAACGACAATGTCTGAAGCATTATAGGAAGATAGTGTTGCGTCAGTATTCTTTCTGTGTAAGGCATTAGAAATAAATATTCGACATCCTAGCAGGCTACATTGGGATTAGACATTCAAACGACAATGTCTGAAGCATTATTAGGAAGATAGTGTTGCGTCAGCATTCTTTCTGTGTAAGGCATTAGAAATAAATATTCGACATCCTAGCAGGCTACATTGGGATTAGACATTCAAACGACAATGTCTGAAGCATTATTAAGAAGATAGTGTTGCGTCAGTATTCTTTCTGTGTAAGGCATTAGAAATAAATATTCGACATCCTAGCAGGCTACATTGGATTAGACATTCAAACGACAATGTCTGAAGCATTATTAAGAAGATAGTGTTGCGTCAGTATTCTTTCTATGTAAGGCATTAGAAATAAATATTCGACATCCTATTAGGCTACATTGGGATTAGACATTCAAACGACAATGTCTGAAGCATTATTAGGAAGATAGTGTTGCGTCAGTATTCTTTCTGTGTAAGGCATTAGAAATAAATATTCGACATCCTAGCAGGCTACATTGGGATTAGACATTCAAACGACAATGTCTGAAGCATTATTAGGAAGATAGTGTTGCGTCAGCATTCTTTCTGTGTAAGGCATTAGAAATAAATATTCGACATCCTAGCAGGCTACATTGGGATTAGACATTCAAACGACAATGTCTGAAGCATTATTAGGAAGATAGTGTTGCGTCAGTATTCTTTCTGTGTAAGGCATTAGAAATAAATATTCGACATCCTAGCAGGCTACATTGGGATTAGACATTCAAACGACAATGTCTGAAGCATTATTAGGAAGATAGTGTTGCGTCAGCATTCTTTCTGTGTAAGGCATTAGAAATATATTCGACATCCTAGCAGGCTACATTGGATTAGACATTCAAACGACAAGTCTGAAGCATTATTAGGAAGATAGTGTGCGTCAGCATTTCTGTGTAGGCATTAGAAATAAATATTCGACATCCTAGCAGGCTACATTGGGATTAGACATTCAAACGACAATGTCTGAAGCATTATTAGGAAGATAGTGTTGCGTCAGCATTCTTCTGTGTAAGGCATTAGAAATAAATATTCGACATCCTATTAGGCTACATTGGGATTAGACATTCAAACGACAATGTCTGAAGCATTATTAGGAAGATAGTGTTGCGTCAGTATTCGTTCTATGTAAGGCATTAGAAATAAATATTCGACATCCTAGCAGGCTACATTGGGATTAGACATTCAAACGACAATGTCTGAAGCATTATTAGGAAGATAGTGTTGCGTCAGTATTCTTTCTGTGTAAGGCATTAGAAATAAATATTCGACATCCTAGCAGGCTACATTGGGATTAGACATTCAAACGACAGTGTCTGAAGCATTATTAGGAAGATAGTGTTGCGTCAGCATTCTTTCTGTGTAAGGCATTAGAAATAAATATTCGACATCCTAGCAGGCTACATTGGGATTAGACATTCAAACGACAATGTCTGAAGCATTATTAGAAGATAGTGTTGCGTCAGCATTCTTCTGTGTAAGGCATTAGAAATAAATATTCGACATCCTAGCAGGCTACATTGGGATTAGACATTCAAACGACAATGTCTGAAGCATTATTAGGAAGATAGTGTTGCGTCAGCATTCTTTCTGTGTAAGGCATTAGAAATAAATATTCGACATCCTAGCAGGCTACATTGGGATTAGACATTCAAACGACAATGTCTGAAGCATTATTAGGAAGATAGTGTTGCGTCAGTATTCGTTCTATGTAAGGCATTAGAAATAAATATTCGACATCCTAGCAGGCTACATTGGGATTAGACATTCAAACGACAATGTCTGAAGCATTATTAGGAAGATAGTGTTGCGTCAGTATTCTTTCTGTGTAAGGCATTAGAAAATAAATATTCGACATCCTAGCAGGCTACATTGGGATTAGACATTCAAACGACAATGTCTGAAGCATTATTAGGAAGATAGTGTTGCGTCAGTATTCTTTCTGTGTAAGGCATTAGAAATAAATATTCGACATCCTAGCAGGCTACATTGGGATTAGACATTCAAACGACAATGTCTGAAGCATTATTAGGAAGATAGTGTTGCGTCAGCATTCTTTCTGTGTAAGGCATTAGAAATAAATATTCGACATCCTAGCAGGCTACATTGGGATTAGACATTCAAACGACAATGTCTGAAGCATTATTAAGAAGATAGTGTTGCGTCAGCATTCTTTCTGTGTAAGGCATTAGAAATAAATATTCGACATCCTAGCAGGCTACATTGGGATTAGACATTCAAACGACAATGTCTGAAGCATTATTAAGAAGATAGTGTTGCGTCAGCATTCTTTCTGTGTAAGGCATTAGAAATAAATATTCGACATCCTAGCAGGCTACATTGGGATTAGACATTCAAACGACAATGTCTGAAGCATTATTAGGAAGATAGTGTTGCGTCAGCATTCTTTCTGTGTAAGGCATTAGAAATAAATATTCGACATCCTATTAGGCTACATTGGGATTAGACATTCAAACGACAATGTCTGAAGCATTATTAGGAAGATAGTGTTGCGTCAGTATTCTTTCTGTGTAAGGCATTAGAAATAAATATTCGACATCCTAGCAGGCTACATTGGGATTAGACATTCAAACGACAATGTCTGAAGCATTATTAGGAAGATAGTGTTGCGTCAGCATTCTTTCTGTGTAAGGCATTAGAAATAAATATTCGACATCCTAGCAGGCTACATTGGGATTAGACATTCAAACGACAATGTCTGAAGCATTATTAGGAAGATAGTGTTGCGTCAGCATTCTTTCTGTGTAAGGCATTAGAAATAAATATTCGACATCCTAGCAGGCTACATTGGGATTAGACATTCAAACGACAATGTCTGAAGCATTATTAGAAGATAGTGTTGCGTCAGCATTCTTTCTGTGTAAGGCATTAGAAATAAATATTCGACATCCTAGCAGGCTACATTGGGATTAGACATTCAAACGACAATGTCTGAAGCATTATTAGGAAGATAGTGTTGCGTCAGCATTCTTTCTGTGTAAGGCATTAGAAATAAATATTCGACATCCTATTAGGCTACATTGGGATTAGACATTCAAACGACAATGTCTGAAGCATTATTAGGAAGATAGTGTTGCGTCAGTCTTTCTGTGTAAGGCATTAGAAATAAATATTCGACATCCTAGCAGGCTACATTGGGATTAGACATTCAAACGACAATGTCTGAAGCATTATTAGGAAGATAGTGTTGCGTCAGCATTCTTTCTCTGTAAGGCATTAGAAATAAATATTCGACATCCTAGCAGGCTACATTGGGATTAGACATTCAAACGACAATGTCTGAAGCATTATTAGGAAGATAGTGTTGCGTCAGCATTCTTTCTGTGTAAGGCATTAGAAATAAATATTCGACATCCTAGCAGGCTACATTGGGATTAGACATTCAAACGACAATGTCTGAAGCATTATTAAGAAGATAGTGTTGCGTCAGCATTCTTTCTGTGTAAGGCATTAGAAATAAATATTCGACATCCTAGCAGGCTACATTGGGATTAGACATTCAAACGACAATGTCTGAAGCATTATTAGGAAGATAGTGTTGCGTCAGCATTCTTTCTGTGTAAGGCATTAGAAATAAATATTCGACATCCTATTAGGCTACATTGGGATTAGACATTCAAACGACAATGTCTGAAGCATTATTAGGAAGATAGTGTTGCGTCAGCATTCTTTCTGTGTAAGGCATTAGAAATAAATATTCGACATCCTAGCAGGCTACATTGGGATTAGACATTCAAACGACAATGTCTGAAGCATTATTAGGAAGATAGTGTTGCGTCAGCATTCTTTCTGTGTAAGGCATTAGAAATAAATATTCGACATCCTAGCAGGCTACATTGGGATTAGACATTCAAACGACAATGTCTGAAGCATTATAGGAAGATAGTGTTGCGTCAGCATTCTTTCTGTGTAAGGCATTAGAATAAATATTCGACATCCTAGCAGGCTACATTGGGATTAGACATTCAAACGACAATGTCTGAAGCATTATTAGAAGATAGTGTTGCGTCAGCATTCTTTCTGTGTAAGGCATTAGAAATAAATATTCGACATCCTAGCAGGCTACATTGGGATTAGACATTCAAACGACAATGTCTGAAGCATTATTAGGAAGATAGTGTTGCGTCAGCATTCTTTCTGTGTAAGGCATTAGAAATAAATATTCGACATCCTAGCAGGCTACATTGGGATTAGACATTCAAACGACAATGTCTGAAGCATTATTAGGAAGATAGTGTTGCGTCATATTCTTTCTGTGTAAGGCATTAGAAATAAATATTCGACATCCTAGCAGGCTACATTGGGATTAGACATTCAAACGACAATGTCTGAAGCATTATTAGGAAGATAGTGTTGCGTCAGTATTCTTTCTGTGTAAGGCATTAGAAATAAATATTCGACATCCTAGCAGGCTACATTGGGATTAGACATTCAAACGACAATGTCTGAAGCATTATTAGGAAGATAGTGTTGCGTCAGCATTCTTTCTGTGTAAGGCATTAGAAATAAATATTCGACATCCTAGCAGGCTACATTGGGATTAGACATTCAAACGACAATGTCTGAAGCATTATTAGGAAGATAGTGTTGCGTCAGTATTCTTTCTGTGTAAGGCATTAGAAATAAATATTCGACATCCTAGCAGGCTACATTGGGATTAGACATTCAAACGACATGTCTGAAGCATTATAGGAAGATAGTGTTGCGTCAGCATTCTTTCTGTGTAAGGCATTAGAAATAAATATTCGACATCCTAGCAGGCTACATTGGGATTAGACATTCAAACGACAATGTCTGAAGCATTATTAGGAAGATAGTGTTGCGTCAGCATTCTTTCTGTGTAAGGCATTAGAAATAAATATTCGACATCCTAGCAGGCTACATTGGGATTAGACATTCAAACGACAATGTCTGAAGCATTATTAGGAAGATAGTGTTGCGTCAGCATTCTTTCTGTGTAAGGCATTAGAAATAAATATTCGACATCCTAGCAGCTACATTGGGATTAGACATTCAAACGACAATGTCTGAAGCATTATTAGGAAGATAGTGTTGCGTCAGCATTCTTTCTGTGTAAGGCATTAGAAATAAATATTCGACATCCTAGCAGGCTACATTGGGATTAGACATTCAAACGACAATGTTGAAGCATTATTAGGAAGATAGTGTTGCGTCAGCATTCTTTCTGTGTAAGGCATTAGAAAATATTCGACATCCTAGCAGGCTACATTGGGATTAGACATTCAAACGACAATGTCTGAAGCATTATTAGGAAGATAGTGTTGCGTCAGCATTCTTTCTGTGTAAGGCATTAGAAATAAATATTCGACATCCTAGCAGGCTACATTGGATTAGACATTCAAACGACAATGTCTGAAGCATTATTAGGAAGATAGTGTTGCGTCAGTATTCTTTCTATGTAAGGCATTAGAAATAAATATTCGACATCCTATTAGGCTACATTGGATTAGACATTCAAACGACAATGTCTGAAGCATTATTAGGAAGATAGTGTTGCGTCAGTATTCTTTCTGTGTAAGGCATTAGAAATAAATATTCGACATCCTAGCAGGCTACATTGGGATTAGACATTCAAACGACAATGTCTGAAGCATTATTAGGAAGATAGTGTTGCGTCAGCATTCTTACTGTGTAAGGCATTAGAAATAAATATTCGACATCCTAGCAGGCTACATTGGGATTAGACATTCAAACGACAATGTCTGAAGCATTATTAGGAAGATAGTGTTGCGTCAGCATTCTTTCTGTGTAAGGCATTAGAAATAAATATTCGACATCCTAGCAGGCTACATTGGGATTAGACATTCAAACGACAATGTCTGAAGCATTATTAAGAAGATAGTGTTGCGTCAGCATTCTTTCTGTGTAAGGCATTAGAAATAAATATTCGACATCCTAGCAGGCTACATTGGGATTAGACATTCAAACGACAATGTCTGAAGCATTATTAGGAAGATAGTGTTGCGTCAGTATTCTTTCTGTGTAAGGCATTAGAAATAAATATTCGACATCCTAGCAGGCTACATTGGGATTAGACATTCAAACGACAATGTCTGAAGCATTATTAGGAAGATAGTGTTGCGTCAGCATTCTTTCTGTGTAAGGCATTAGAAATAAATATTCGACATCCTAGCAGGCTACATTGGGATTAGACATTCAAACGACAATGTCTGAAGCATTATTAAGAAGATAGTGTTGCGTCAGTATTCTTTCTGTGTAAGGCATTAGAAATAAATATTCGACATCCTAGCAGGCTACATTGGGATTAGACATTCAAACGACAATGTCTGAAGCATTATTAAGAAGATAGTGTTGCGTCAGTATTCTTTCTGTGTAAGGCATTAGAAATAAATATCGACATCCTAGCAGGCTACATTGGGATTAGACATTCAAAAGACAATGTCTGAAGCATTATTAGGAAGATAGTGTTGCGTCAGTATTCTTTCTGTGTAAGGCATTAGAAATAAATATTCGACAGCCTAGCAGGCTACATTGGGATTAGACATTCAAACGACAATGTCTGAAGCATTATTAGGAAGATAGTGTTGCGTCAGTATTCTTTCTGTGTAAGGCATTAGAAATAAATATTCGACATCCTAGCAGGCTACATTGGGATTAGACATTCAAACGACAATGTCTGAAGCATTATTAGGAAGATAGTGTTGCGTCAATATTCTTCCTGTGTAAGGCGGAAATAAATATGCAAAATCCAACACTTGGCTTGAACATTCAAAAATAATATTCGTTAATTTCGTTAAGAATTCAGGCTATTATATATACTAGTACAAAATTAAAAAAACACCCTCCGGGCGATGAAAAAATAGATTTTGAAACATATTGCCTGAGGGGTGGGAGTAAAAAATTCAATGTCAGCGAGTTTGTACCCTAAGTAAGGAATATCATCAAATTCATTAAAGGATTAAAAAATAAAACAATTTGAAATGTAAACTTTAAATATGTATTAAAATAAAACAAACTATATATAGATATATAATACCAGTCATGTATTTATTTAAACTTGTTTTAAAAAACAATGAGGACTGTCTAATGTTGCATGTTCAAATTTTGAATGTATTTATTCTATGTTAAGACGATTTTGGGTAATGTGATGTAAGCAGTGACGTAATATTTGTTACAGACAAAAACCGGAAGCGAATCTCCATTATTAATGTATTGACCCCCCACCCGCATGAGTAGGATCTGGCACAAGTTTAATGTCTTAAGCGGAGTTTAACAGGTTTGAATTATGAGATTTTTAGACTAGTTACCTAACCAAGGTTAAACAGCCTAGCCTTCTCAACTATTTTCCCAAATCGATTTTCCCACATCTAGAGCATGGATTCATGCCTTTCTGAGAGCTCTCACTCTATGGGAAATGTACACAACCTTGTCCAGGATTTGGACTGGTCGCATCTTGTCCATTTCCTATAACACCAAATTTTACGCTACTTTGAAGGATCAAAAGACGCTTATTTTAAAATGTGTGTACTGCATTGGAAATTAATTTTGTTTAAGGATGGTTTGTATTGTTTTATGCATAAATGTTTTACAAATTGTTTTATGAATAAATGACTATAACACCTTTCTCACCAATTCTTCTCCTTCCAGCCTCTGCATTAATATAATTAAAAAAAAAAACAAACTGGAACACATCACCCCTGATGATGGCACTTCGAAGTGCCGAAAGTACTCGGGACTTGAACTTTGGTGGACTTATCTACGAATTCCACCCAAACATTAAAAAGTTGGGCATTAAACTCGAAAAGATCAAAAATAAGATTGTTAAACAGGAGATGTGTGTTTTGTTTAATTCTACATGTATAAATGAAAAAATGCTGCCCAAATACACACACACATACACTTATATATATATATATATATATATATATATATATATATATATATATATATTATAAACTCCCCCACGAGGATGTGACACACGGTCAATTTCTTAAGCAAAGTTTACCAGGATTTGAATTAAGTGTTTTCCTTTACTCGGTCTGGTTGCCTAAACAAGGTTAAACACCATTCCAGTCTTCCCTACTATTTACCCCTTTCTAGAGGGAAAATAGTTTCCGACGTGTATTAGCAAACGGCCTCGGTCAGGATTTGAACTCAGGTCGTCAAGTCCATTTCCTACAGCGACAACCATTACACTACATCGAGGCATCTAAAGAGGCTTGATCCTACCAAGGATTAGAACAAGCTATGCACTATATATCCGTGTGATGAGGAAATAGCGAGTGATTATAGACTTAAATTAAATCCAGTCAATGAACGGGAATAAACAGTATCTGTACCTACTAACCCAGGGCTTCTTAAACTGCTTACTTGTTGAACCCCTTGTAACCAAATTTAATTTCCATTCACCTCCAAAATAAATTACTTGGATATTAGATTACAAAACATAATTTATTTAATAGAATTTAATATGATTGAGAGGAGTAAAGAATCGGTAAACTATAACTGACAACGGAACTTTAATTCTTGATCTTTTTTTTTATGAATTGCTTGATGGGATTAACGTTCAAAAGTGTTTTCAATTTCAAGATTTAAATTTGTACAAATTACTGAAAAATTATAATGAATGAAATATTGAATCATATAACAACCACACAACCCTGGCAATATTGAAACTGACTTAAAATGAGAAAATCCGCATCTTTTCCGACAGAACGAGATTTTTCTCTAACAACAGTAATAGTAAACTAATTCGATGGGTGTCGGTTCGAAGTTGATTCCCGTAGTCCAGTAAACTGATAATATGAATAGTTGTGATGAAAAACAACTAAAATTAAGATGAAATAAATGTCAAAAAATTAATAACTGTTTCTAATTGTTTAATAGTAAAAATATCAATAAGATTGAATTAGATTAGTCTCATTGGTGAGGAAGGAGGTATGTTGTTTAGAAAAGTTGAGGAGGTTAACAAGTGGATTTCTAATTTCGGTTGGTGACAATTCCAAGAAAAGGGAAGCTTATAAGAAATAATAAGAGGAAGAGAAGAGAGATCAATCGGGGGAGGGGTCAACAGAGTGGGGAAGAAATCGACATGGGGGAAAATTAAGAGATCAAAATCAAAATAAATTTAATTCTCATACTTGTTGGAGTTTTTCTGATATAAGGCGTGTGGTAAATGCCTACTCCTACTTATAGACTCGCCAATAAGCACGTGACCTGGGAAGGCAACCTATTTGTCCAATCACTGGCAATGCTCTGCTGCTGATATTATTATTTATACTGGCCTTTTCTGGTCATACTAATCATTACTACTTGGATCTTCTTGGACGACGGAACGTAGTATTATATCGCGGGACTTATTCACTTACCAAAGGATTCCATACCACAGGACTTATTCACTTATCAAAGGGTTCCATACCACAGGGCTTATTGACTTACAAAAGGATTCTATAACTCGGGACTTACTTACTTATTTACTTTGAGTTCTTTCCAACGGGCCAAGGATGGCGGCTAGATACTTAACAGTACTCCAATAATGCATTAGGGTAACACAACAATGAATATTTGACAAGGAAAAGACACATAAATTTATACAATATAACAATCTAAAATTTAAATTAATAAATTCACGCCTTGTTGATTCCTATGCTTTTATTCCCTCAGCAAAGATTATGTCAAATTTCCAAGAGGTTTTGAGCGATTTGGTTTGTTATATCTTACACAGCATACAAAGAGGGAACCTAGTTCCCGTCCCAATCCGTAAAACAGATATTAGGTGTTCCAAGGAACATGAAAAAGTTTAACCCTCAAAGAGGTGGAAACCGCTTAATATTTTTCAGGAGGTCTGGGAACAAAAACTGGCACATATGTCGGTAGGAATTGATGTCTGCCGCTTCCAACGTCGTGTTGGTAAATATTTTTGGGAGGCTCATCTTGTCACGTAACCAAAACAGAAACATGAACAAAATGGACACGTAATGATGGAGAGCTCCCTTCTTCAATTTAAAAGGGAGATAATTCTATTTTGTCTCTCAAACACAATCAGGCATTCTGCTAGAGGTACGATATCTGGCATCTAGTCTCCATGATTCATTGATTAATATGTTATATAAAAAGAACAGTAGATGTGTATATATGTATGTATGCAAGTATTTATAATTGTAAGCATATGCGGATGAAAATAATAAAATGATGATTTAATTTCAATCTTATTGATAAGAATTAAAATTTCTCTCTCTCTCTCTCTCTCTCTCTCTCTCTCTATATATATATAATATATATATATATATATATATATATATATATATATATTATATTTTGATTTGACTTTTTCCTTATTTATTCTTTTTTAATCTCTATATTTAGTTTTATTATCAAATAATAATCTTTTTTCTAAAAAAAAATATATCATAGCCCATTATAGTGAGGACATTTTAGAATTAATTTTGTTCATGAAATGCTTTGTTTAAAATATAATTGTTTTTTGTTTTGTTTTTCTTTCCCTATGAGTATATGATTATATGCATCGTTAACAACACACACCAAAAATCCGGATCTTTTTGGTCAGAGACGGATCTTTCATTTATACAAATGAACCGTATCTTTTGAATGGCTTGTATGTGAATGACACCTCATTAGTGCCCATCAAACACAAGCAGGCACTCTCCTAGATGTACGATATTTGGCATCCACGATCCAGTGATTATCCTGTTAAATTAAAAGGACAGTTGATGCGTATGTATGTATGATTTTATGTTTGTACAGATGAAACTTCGAAAATAAAAGGATTTACAACAAAATAAACATCTATCTATCTATCTCTATCTATCTATCTATCTATCTCTCTTTCTCTCCCTCTCTCTCTCTCTCTTTCTCTCTTCTTTCTTTTCTCTCTCTCTCTCTCTCTCTTCTCTCTCTCTATATATATATATATATTATATATATATATATATATATAACGCAAAGACTGAGATAAAAATAACGTAGTGATGAACCGTTATTATCCGAACGATATCTTTAATTTAACTAAGGAATTACATCGACTTAGTTAACGTAGGATAGGGTCCTGAAGAAATCATTTCAATTCGATTGAAACCATGGTAGACCCTTTATTTTTCCTCTAATAATAATATATATATATATGTATATATATATATATATATATATATATATATATATATATATATATATATATATATATATTTTGTCAGATTTCCATGAAATTTTGAATGATTCTGTTTGGTTTGGTTTGTTGGATTTGACGATATTTGAACCCTTGTTGAGTTATTTCTCTAAATCTTTTAGATTAAGCTTGATAATTAGTATTATTTAGATTATTAGGACTGTTGCCCTCATCTTTATTGCGATCTGTACAACGTTTCGGCCAACTTCTTCACTATATTTATTGTTATCTCTACAACGTTTAAGCCAAACTCTTCACTACAGATTTCACTTTTCATACTCACCAGATTTAGCGCCTTCGGATTATCATCTCTTCGGTCCCATGAAAGAGGGTTTGAAGGCAAACATTATTCCAATGACGAGAATGTGAAATCTGTAGTGAGGAAATGGCTCAAAAACAGTCAACAGAATTTTACGGGACAGGGATACATGCTCTCATTCGAAGGTGGAACATTGCTATTGAGAGAAACGGTGACTATGTAGATAAGTAGGGATGTGATCCACAGACGACCAGCTTCATTTTGATGTATGATACATGTTCCTGTGTTAGTAATTAATGTCTTAAACAAAATGGCATTACTTTTTGACTCGCCCTCATGAAATTTCGTTTTGTTTTTTTAAAGGGAACAACTCTTTTCGGCACACATATCCAGTACCCTCTGTACTGTAGTATATCCACTAGTATAATATTATTGTTCGATAAGCTTAGTACTCTTAACTGAAAAGGCATGAACTGATAAACTGAATAGTTTAAAATTATATTTCCTCTTAGCGTCTGCTTCTTGTTATTTAAATGGGTAAAACCATTAAAATATTCCCGACAGCCGTGGAATGTATCTTCCGGGTTTGAGCACATAATGAGACGGATCGATGATGATAGCGGGGGGGGGAGCAATGTCGAAGACGGAGTAGCGACGCTGATAATGGGGGGGGGCGATGATGCTGAAGACATCAACTAAAAGAGGCAATCATCGCGACTACATGATATTACATTTTAGTATGCAATTTACAGAGAGAGAGAGAGAAAGAGAGAAAGAGAGAGAGAGAGTGTGTGTGTGTGAGAGAGAGAGAGAGAGAGAGAGAGAGAAAGAGAGAGAGAGAGAGAGAGAGAGAGAGAGAGGGGGATATTATTTATTCAATGTTTGTTAGTTGTGAAAAACAAAACCCTGCAGTTATAAAAGTAGAAATATTAATACGAGTTCATAAATAAATACAGACAGTATGAATACAAATAGCACTTTTTATTTTACAGCACCTATGATATATATATATATATATATATATATATATATATATATATATATATATATATATATATATATATATATATATATATGTATGGGAGGTTTATGATGATGAAGAGTGAATAACACAGTTAATAAATACAGTTAAAGAGTATACAAACACACAAAGTATATATATATATATATATGGGGGGGGTGAATAAAGTAATGAGACAGTCAATAAATAGCGACAGTATAAATAAATAAAAGCAGTATGCAAACAAATAAAAATTGAGCTCATTCTTATTTGTATCTCTCTGCTGCATATATATATATATATATATATATATATATATATATATATATATATATATATATATATATATATATATATATATATATATAATGTTTTATGTTCTGAATTATTTTAATAGCCCAGTCAGTAATGCATCTGCCTAGGAACCACAAGGTTCTAGGTTTGATACTGGCCCAAGCTAACTAAGAGCATGGGTAGCACAGTTTGGCTCTTTGTGGTAAAGTACGGAGCAGATTATAGGTGGGGTGCTCCACCTCAAATACAAAAACAATATAACTGATCTACCTCTACTGAAAAGAGGACAGACTCCGTCGCTGTTCGGCTGGTACCAACAATAGGTCATTACGCCGACTTTGCATACACACAGACACACCCATACGCCTACTATTTACCCGCAGCTGGAAGTGGAATAGTTGGATTTTTACCTTTTTAAATAGTATTAACGCTATGTGAAATGCGAAAAACCTCATCTAAGATTTTCCTTCGACAACATCCATTGTGCCTCTATTATACGAATATATAAATATGTTTCATCATCATCATCATGTCGCGCTTTCAGCGCGGATATCCATGACAATCTCTCCCCATCCGTCCCTATCGCTCATCATTCTCGCAAGGTCCTCTATGCAGCATCCCGTATCCGCACAGAGCTGATCAATGTACGTCTTTGCTGGTCGGCCCATACTGGCGTACCCATGTGCTGGCTTCCACAGGAGGACGTCGCTTATGAGTTCGTCCTTGCTTCTCCAGCAGTGTCCCGCTTGTCTTGTCCGTCTTACTCGGATGGTTTGTGTGATATGTGGTAGGTGGCCATACAGCTGTTTTCTCGTAGGGTGCTGTTTCCACGTCTTGTTCATGATCACTCGCAGCATTCTTCTGCAGCTCCCATTTAGTTTATTCACTAGTCGTTTAGATAGGGTCCAGGTAGTGCAACCATACAGCAGTACTGACACGACAACGGCCTGGAAGAATTGTCTCTTTAACTTTTCTGTGAGATTGGACTCCATATGATCGATAATTTATTTATAGCGGCCCATGCTTCGAGCTACTATAAATATATGTTTAATATTTGTTTAGTTTTAAGTGATATAAATATGTTTAGGGTTGCTTTAAAAAGTCTATGCAATTTAAAACTTATAAAGATATTATAATAGAATATCTTCATTTATTTTAAAATGTATACGCTTTTTACCACACCTTAGCTATCATAACCCTCCCCAACCCCTCCACTTCACTTTCCTTCTGTCATGATACAAATTGTATTTAATTGTTAACTACCGAAGAAGTATACAAAATTACTTTATTTTCAAAACTTTATTCACCACAATTTTGTTTTTCAATTAAAATTATCGTGAAGTAAATAGAAAGGGATTATTTTTGATATTACATGAAAAAATGATTTTCAGTCATTCCCACAACTTAGCTTCTCAACACTTTAGCTATTAAAAGAATTAAACGAATCAAGTCGATTTAAATTTAAATTTGGTCAATCTTTCCCTGTCTTAGAAATCTTACAAAATGATTTCAATGTTTTTGTTTTAATTCCCCAGTCCTATTTTTAAAGAATTAATTCGCATTGCAAACCCACGTCTTTTCTAATCACAATTATATAACCAGAGCTCAATGGGTGACGTTCTGTCTAGTATATATATATATATATATATATATATATATATATATATATAAATCCAAAAGTCCCAAAGAAATCTTCCTTACGACACAAGAGTTTCATTTAAAAAAAAAACAAGTCGCAGTTTGAGAGCTCAATGTGTGCCCTTAATGTTAGAGTCACAGAGCAAATATATAAGTAAAGAAATAACAAAATACTAGAGATTTAGCATTATAATATAAGTAAAGAAATAACAAAAGCTCCCTGAAATAGACTATAATGCTAAAATCTCTAAGTCTTTTGTTATTTCTTTACTTATATATATATATATATATATATATATATATATAATTGAAATAATCACGACCAGCGAACTCGGCGAATACCGTGTGCGACGTGTGGAACACTGTACAGCTGTTTCGATCTAATTAGGTCTCATCGGCAGTGTATACCTACGATCTAAACCCGACAGAGATTGAACTGTGAACCCAGAACGCGGAGCCAGGAATCTACCCATGGGCAACCGGCCACGCCACACACGAAACTCGCCGAATCAACTTGTCAATGATAAATACGCCACTGCTATAACCTGGTGTGTCGTATAGCTGCATCCACAACATAACAGAGGACACGGTTACCTCTCGGAGTCACGTCTTCCCGGCATGACGGCTCGCATCCACGTACTCATACCCATGCTGAGCACAGAAATGTAGGATATTATATATATATATATATATATATATATATATATTTACCAACCCCTCCGCACGAGCAGGATGCGACACGAGGTCAATTTCTTAAGCAGAGTTCAGCAGGTTTGAATTCAGAGTTTTCCTTCTCGTAACCGGTAGCCTAACCAAGGTTAAAGAGCCCAGTCTGCCCTACTATTTGCCCATAGCTGGCAGGAGAGTAGGATTCATACCTTTCCCAAGGATATTAGCGCTAAATGAAATGCAATTACCACGTCCAGGATTTGAACTCGGGGCGACGAGTCCATTTCCCATGACTTTAACCATTACACCACGCGCTTCCTACTATATATATATATGAATTACATTCAAACGTTCGTTTGTATCCCTCCTGATTAACAGTTTATTTACTCCGTCGTTCCTTCATAAATACAGTTGCTCTTGAAGAAGGCCGCTTTATTAAAAGGTCGAAACAGATCTGTCAGCAAACTAATAACATCATTTGTTTTTTCTAAAAATGTTCAATTCATACTGTCGGATTGACTTCCATTTACTTCATATATATATATACACACATATAATATATATATATATATATATATATATATATATATATCTTATTATTATAATGGAGATTGTGGGTTTGTCTGTCTGTAACTGAAACTATATTACTATACAAGTCACAATTCCTTTCGTTATTTACATCATATTCTCTATGATTTTATTTTTAATTAAACCTCAGTTAAAATTGTTTTACATTACTTACGCTGTTGACCATATCTACATACTAATAACATGCAATTGTATTTATATATACAACAAAATAGAGGTTTACAGTGTGAATAGGAAGGCTAATTTGCATATTGATCTTAAAAAATTGATTTTAATAAATATATGCTTAGTATTATTGATTTCTAATTGTTTGGTTTTATCTTATTGAATATGAGCAAACATCTCTTCAATAAATCCCTTAACAAGAAGAAATAACTGTAATATTATTCTTTACTTCCTATTTTAACTAAACAGTTGAATTAGGAAAATTTACCAATGAAAGACGGGAATAACGGAAAATGATGGAAGTGTTAGTTTCAAAGTTGTTCTATTTTTCAATCATACCCCCTCTGTTCAAAATCTTTTTATCTACATTCTTATTCAGTTTCATTAGCCTTTCTAATTTAATATGATATTTTATTATAAAATTTAACTAAAATACTTGCACCCGGAGGGTGCATATATTTGCTAGTATATATAATGAATTACTGTTAAAAAATAAAGGAAATGTGTTAAAGAAATAAGTGTTAAATTATAAAGAAAAAATCATTAAATTGTATTTAAAAAATGAGGCCCCGACGGTATGTCTCTAAGATTATTTAGCCTCTAGGTAAGTCGAGACCTGGTACCTCTGACAGTTGATAATACTTAATAAAGCTAAGCTTAAAACACCAATAGATAAAAAGCACAGAAATAAGTTGATGTTTTGTGAGGCTTTCAAGTCAATAGAACCTATTTAGTTGCCTTCATTACCAACATTTGAAATACTGACTTCAAAATGCAAACACCATTACTATTAGCAGTCTCAAAGCAGCTCTTATGATGGACATTAATATATCCGCTTTCTTCTTTCGTTGGCTCCGTAAAAAGAAAGAAAATAATGTCACCGAGCTATTTAGCTAAGTAAGCAATGAATTGAACAAACACTGGGTTTTGTGGACTTTTTCTTAATCAAATCCAATTGCTTGGCTTTCTCTTGTCAATAGCAATGGTTCTTGATTGATCAAAGCCGTTTTCCCAGACATACTTTGCTAATTCGTTCAGCTGGAGTGAAATTGGCTGAAATTGAACTAGTCTTGCATCAACTGACATTTCTCTGATCTCTGGGTTTTTTTTCTTTCCTGTATACAGACCAGAACGAAAAAAAAAAAGACCCCCCCCCCAAAAAAAAACACTCACATATAGAGCCCCTCACACAAACCAAGAAAAAAAAAAAAACACAAGCACACACAACGCGCGCACACGCACAGACACAGACACACAACACACACACACACACACACACACACACACACACAAATACACACACACAAACCTCACACAAACAAAAGAAAAAAACAAGAAAAAACAAAAACACAACACACACACACACGCACACACACACACACAACACACACACACACACACACACACACACATAGAACCCCTCACACAAACAACAAAAAACACACACACACACACACACACATATAAAACCCTCACACAAACCAGAAAAAAAAAAAGAAAAAACCCAAAAAACAAAGCACACACACATGCGCACACGCACACAGACACAGACACACACACAGACACACACACACACAAATACACACATATAGAACCCTCACACAAACCAAGAAAAAACACAAAACACACACACGCACACACACACACACACACACACACACAGAGAACCCTCACACAAACCAAAAAAAAAAAAAACAAAACACACACACACACACACACAACACACACAAACAACACACACACACACACACACACACAGAAACCCTCACACAAACCAAGAAAGAAAAAAAAACAAGGAAAAACACAAGAACACACACACACATAGAACTAAAAGGCGTCATAAAAAATCCTGTATTATTCCCTCAGCAGACAAAGAAACAAAATACAAATACAAATACAATAAAGGACAAAAAGCGAAAAAATATCACTTGCTCCAGTCTACTCTAAATCTGATTCAGAATTTCAATACTATAGTTATTTATATACGAAGTGGCCAACGTACTGGACTGTGATATTTTAGTTATTTATTGGTTTGGTTTACGGCATATCAACCACAGTGGGTCATTTAATGCCAATAAAGTTTTGAAATAAATTCATTTTTGATGGATACTCAATTTTTTTTATGAATACATTTTTCTATTTAACCCATAGGTGGGACCCTAACAGGTACTACCACTCCAGGTCAGAGTGGACCAAGGAGCAATGGTGATGAAGGGATGCTTATTACCCAAACCTCCAAAACTGGGACCTCACCATCAGATAGAGTTTAACGTCATTCCCAGGAAATGTAGACCCTCAGCCACCGCCTTCTAGCACTCATATGATAAAGAGAGCTGGTGTTGCCATAACGGCAATAGGGATGGGACAATCCTATAGGTGCTAGGGCTTGACGTGACCAGCTGATTGATCGGAGGGGGCCTCTCTGACCGCCCGTCTAGCCCAAGAAAGGGACAAACTGGAGTATTGCAGGTCATGGAATGCTCATCTACCAAGACTCCGTTTTAAGCATCACGGGTCGCCACCCACGGCCAACAAATGGCCCCATCTGCAGAGGTGCAGTCAATGCATTCTAACGCCCCAGCCGACAGGGCGGTTCAGTTATTTATATACAAGATATTTCAGATAAAATATCATTTCGTTCAATGTTTTAATTCCTTTGTTTCTGATGCAAAAACTTATCTATGCATATATAAAGATCAGTTAGTATATATGTATGTATGTGTGTATGTATTTTACAGCGGAGGAAGCCTTTTGCTCAACGGTCATCTAGCCTATAACATACACGGGGACATGAAATACCTGGATTGGTATCCAGGCGCGTAGCAAAACCACCGGGAGAGACGCATCCCTACGCCTCCAATGCAAGCGTCTAGGAGAAGGAAAACTCTAAGCGGCGGCTGCTGCATCCAAACTGTTGACTTTTTTTGTTCCGTGTGGCAGTTGCTCAGAGAGTGGGATTGGTTCTGTGCAAAGCCATTTCTTTACTTAAAAAAGCTCCAGGCACAGGCATTGATTGATATGCAATATGCAATACATACAATGTATGTGTTCTTCAAAACACAAAAGCGGGCTGTAGCCTAAAACGGCAAAACAAACATTCAATTTATGAAGCAATGGCGAGGGAAGTCTGATGTTGAAAACCCGAAACTTCCCAGTGACCCATGCATACCACATCACTGATGACACCAACCAGTGCCCCAAAATTAAATGCGCATATATATATATATATATATATATATATATATATATATATATATATATATATATATATATGCGTGTCTGGCTAAATAATTGTCAGACAGATTTTAATAACAGAATATAATAGGCATAATTATTGTTATTTTTTAAGATGTTAATATTGCTATAATTTTTCATTTACTTTTAATTAATGGATGAATAAAAAAAACTGACGACTAAGAAACTACTGGTATTTACTTATAACGATAGAATAAGAAATAACAGAAGAACCGACGGAGAGGGAAGTGGACGAATGTTTTGTATTTATGAGATTAAACCATACAATGTTCGAAATAAAATACTGTAGTGAATTGCACAATACTTTTATTATTAGTTTGGTTTGGTTTGTTTTGTTTTACGGCATATCAACCTCAGTGGGTCATTTAATGCCGATAAAGTTTTGAAATAAATTCATTCTTAATGGATAATACAATTTTTTTTATGAATACATTTTTCTATTTAACCCATAGATGGGACCCTAACAGGTACTAACGCTCGGGGTCAGTGTGGACCAGGAAGCAATGGTGATGAAGGGGTGCTCCACATTCCCCATATCTCCAAAACTGGAACCTCACCATCATATAGAGTTTAACGTCATTCCCAGGACATGTAGACCCTCAACCACGGTTTTCTAGCACCCATATGATAAAAAGGGTTGGGGCTTGCCTTAAAGGCAATAAGGTTGGGGCAATCATATAGGTGCTAGGGCTTGACGTGACCAGCCGATTGATCGGAGGGGGCTCTCCGACCGACTGTCCGTCTAGCGTAAGGGGCTAAGTGGAGCGATGCATGTCATGGACTGCGCCAGGTGTCTTTTATTATTAGTTCTAATTTCTGAATGGTTGGAGTTGAATGGTTTCCATTCTTTGTTTAATGGCATGTCAGCATTCATGGGTTATTCAATGCCTAAGTCATCCTTATAGAACATTAGTGGTACTATATAAGGAGCCAGTTTTAATCCATATGGGGGCCAGAAGATTTCATTTTTATTTAGATGGCGATAAATGATATTTCATTTTTATTCGTATGTGGGTCCACGAGATTTTATTGTTCGCGAGATTGATAGTGAAAGGGTTAAAGTGACGCAGGATCTTTTATAGAACAATAACCTGAGCAAAACCAACTCATCTGTATTAAAGGAACTTTGCCAATTAAAATTTATTTAATTTTGGTCAGGAAAAGATTATTCGGATTTTCTACCAGAAAGAAAAGTAAATCCTCTTAAGAAAATCCTCTTCCTGCCTTTCACTGAGAATAAAACATCAACTCATGTCTTGTACAAACATGAGTAGATTTCCATCATCATCATCATCTTCAGCAGCAACAATGCTGACAGCGCATGTTCACTGACTCTCTCTCTCTCTCTCTCTCTCTCTCTCTCTCACTCTCTCTCTCTCTCTCTGCATCCATCCCCTCTCTGCTATCACTCTTGGTATGTCTTCTAGACGACATCCAGTGTCTGCACAGAACTGATGTATCTATCTGATTTTGGGACCGGCCGGCCAAAAATAGTGTTTTCATGTGGAGGAACGTCGTTTATGAGTTCGTTCTTACTTCTCCAAACAGTTCGCAGCCTGTCATATGCGGATGCTTACTTGTATGGTTTATGTGATATGTGGTAATTTGCCACCCAACTGCTGTTTTACGGGCTTCTACTTCCTGGATTTGTTCGAAACAGCATGTAGTACACTTGTGTAGTTCATAGAGGTCGAACCTATAAATTATGTTCTATGAACTCACCAGTGTTGCACAACCAGCAAAGTGGACACAGCAGAGATATTCGGCCCCTTCTAATCACATAGGTGCCAGAAGGCTGTGTCTGAGGATCAACTCTAGTATTTATTAATACACTTAAATTTAATGAAAATTATTTCTTTAAAAATCCTATACATAAAAAGAACATGTGCTCGTTGTGTAATGGTTATTGCCGTAGGAAATGGACACGACGGATAAGTTCAAATCCTGGACAAGGCTGTTGCATTTCACATAACGCTAATAACCTTGGGAAAGGTCTGCATCAAACTATTCTCCATCAAGCTATAACTAAATAGTATAGCACTGGGCTCTTTAACCTTGGGTAGACAACCAGACTAGGAGAAGGAAAAACTGTTAAACTGCCTAGAAAACTGACATTTTCTCACATCCTAGTCGATCACAGGGGTTGCGAAATATTTATAATTGCTTAAAAAAGACTAACATCGGCATTGAATAACCCAATAAAGGTTGTCCTGTCGTAAAATGCTCACACATGATTTTAACTGAAACACCGCTTCAGAAATTGCCTTGTGTCACATCCTACTCGTGTGGACGGGTTGGTAAATATGTGCATAACAGAAGAAAAATGGCATTAAATAACCACAAGTGTTGGTATGCCATAAACCAACCAACGAACCCTATCTTTTTAAATCCCTATTGTATACGTTTGTATGTATGGAATAGATGGAGATATCTGTAGTTCATTTACATTTTTATTCAAATAAGCATTGGTATATTTGGTAACGCTGAATAGTGTAATATACTCTCTAGTCCTTTGTTTGTCATTTTGTCTATCTCCTTTTTTCTGCTTTTGTTACTCGATATATATTCAAAAGCCAAGAGAAGTAAAACAATGAAATGTGACAGTAGACGTATACTGTGACAGGAGCAATGTTAATTTATTATTATCTTTAACAAGATCTCAATTACTCTTTTCCCCTTATATTTATTCGTTCGTTCGTTCACTGGTTTCCTTTTGCATTTTGTCATCAGGTTATTGTTCTACTAATTTCGTTCCCTATTTCTTTCATTCTTTTGTACAAATTAGTACATTATTCTACTACAACTCTGCGTTGAATGAGAAACATTCGTTTGGTTGTATTATTTTATTCATATTTATCTCTGTTGTTTTCAATGCAACGCTTTGCTTCTTAAGCAGGTGTGTGCTGTATTCAATCTTTAGAAATCTATTCAGTGTTGAGTTAAACAAAAACAAAAACAAAATCGATGGAAACTGCTTTAAGGTGAACAAAGTTGCACATCTGAGTTTGTCGAACAACCTAATGCATAGGCGGTTGCAGCATAGAAAGCCATTGGTATACGAATCTTTAAAAATCACTATTGAGGTTAAGGCACCACAAGCAGCGTAAAAATGAAAGACTAACTAATCGTTGACATATATCCGTTAAAGGAAGCGCGTGGTGTAATGGTTAAAGTCATGGGAAATGGACTCGTCGGCTCGAGTTCAAATCCTGGACGTGGTAATTGCATTTCACTTAGCGCTAATACCCTTGGGTAAGGTATGAATCCTACTCTCTCTCCAGCTATGGGTAAATAGCAGGGCAGACTGGCTTTAACCATGACTAGGTAACCAGTCTAGGAGAAGGAAAACTCTGAATTCAAACCTGTAAAACTCCGCTTAAGAAATTGAGCTTGTGTCACATCCTGCTCGTGCGAAGGGGTTGGTAAACATATATATCGTCTAGTAGAGACGATGGAAGCACGTAGCCTAGGCAGGTTGATATGGATCTAGGTAGGTTGATATGGAGCATGAGCTGTCACCCCTTCCACACTGCAGTTGTGGTCAAAAGGAAAAAAATGCAGTTTAACAACTATAGTGTCGTAGGAGTTGCACGATAGCAGTGAAGTTCAGCATTACACCACTTTATGGTCTCTAGCCCCGGATTTGATTTCGGGATTTATTCCCCTATCCTTTCCTTGGGATGAAGTATAGCCATTAGGCAGCGGAGGTTTTATAACAGACTTTTCCTTGTCTAGATAAATTGCTGCCAAAAGCTAAGGAACCCCATCTACCCTATTTGGGGATTTATATGAGTAGTAAGTCCCCCAATCTTGCTACTATCGGTGTTTATGGCCGCTGGCTTCCCGGGAGCTCATACGCCTTTATCAGCTCTTGCTTTTAGTGATGCTGGGTGTCAGCACATCCACCTCATCAAATAAGTCGAAGCATGCCTGATAGGGGTGCTAGTTTAGTCGCTGACAATCCGACCATGGAACAGGTAATACTAGTTTACATGATACTAGTAGCAGGTAACAAATAACTCCTGTCTTGATTTGACTTGACTCTGGGACCTATTGATAACAAAGATGTATTGAAAATAACTAGTGTGCAAGATTAAGTAAGTTGTAGTACAGGGGAGACTAAACCAAAGATAGCGACCCACATGCTGCTTCTTGAACTTTATGCATAAGAGAATGTAGATTTGAAAGTCATAGGAAAACAAAAAAAATAAAACTTAAGGTACCTCATTCCAATAATTAATAGAAAGCCGCGCAAAAATGAGTGACCAAATAATTAAAAAAAAAAGAAACAGGTACCTTAAACCTTTGCCAACTTTAAACCGCTCACAGTGGCTATCCCACCACTGCAATCCTACCGTAAGTTACTTCATTATAAATGAGCACAAGTACTCAGATTACAATAATAACTAGGACTCTGTTTAGAATTAGTTCTGAAGTGAATAGAAAGTGAACTTTGAAATAACCGATAATAAAAATTGAAATAAAATCAATGCATTCACGTAGTAAACTCATTTACAATGCATTTCACATACTAAAATCATTTACAATGCATTTCTATACTAAAATCAACTCCAACTTATTCATGTAGTAAAATCCTTAACTGCATTTCTATTATAAAATCATCTCCAATGCATTAGTATAGAAAAATAATTCAAATTCATATAACTATTACCTTCTCTTCTAGTATCTTTTCAGTTTTGACATTTTATCACATTTTGCCTTCCATACTCCACCTTATATCACTAATTCATTATCTCCCTTTGCATGTCATTTTCTATTTCTCATATCCCTAATACACCTGGGAGAAGTATAAATCCACATATTCTTCCTCCAGCTATGGGTAAATAGCAGGACGAACTGGTCTCTGACACCTTGGTATGGCAACTGGTATAGAAGAAGGACAATACTGAATTCAAAACTTTAAACTTCGCTTTAAAATTATCTTGTGTCACATCCTGCTTATGCGGAGGGATTGGATAAGTGCATAAATACTTCCTTTTCTTATTTTCTACTCTCCGTAATATCATACTATCTATACGTAAAATGCGATTCTAATGATATTATCTCTTGCGCGTTATTCTGCATTTGTATCAAAATATCAAAACTAAAATGTTTTGACATTTTGGTACAAATGCAGAATAACGTGCAAGAGATAATATCATTAGCATCGCATTTTACGTATAGATAGTATTAGATTACTGAAACTCCCGAAGTAGCCTAACCCTAACCCTAAACCTAACACTGACCCTAACCCTAAGATTAATCTTGACCATAACCCTAGCGTCTCAAAGGTTTGGGATATTTCCGTGAAATGAAATTAATGTAATGCTTTTTATACGTAAGTAAAGTCGTCAAGGTGGCCCAAAGTCGGTATCAGCCAGACAGCGAGGGAGTCTATCCCCTTTTCACAAGCGCTAGACCAAGGATATCATAAACTCCATAAACTACCATAACTCCTCACCTACCGCAAAGATCCCTGTGCTACTCATACACTGAATTGGCGAAGACCGGTTTCGAAACCGGGATCTTGTGACTCCTAGTCGGACACTCTACCGACTGAGCTAAACCGGACTGGTTATCTCTTGCGCGCTATTCTGCATTAGTAGCGACATTTTCATCATATGTTACCTTCCATACCCCACCTCATGACACTAATTCATTACCTCCCTTTGTATATCATTTTATTTCCAACATTTTCACCAATTTTTTTTTCTTTGTTGCTTTTCTTACGATTTTCAATAGTTTCACTCTGTTTTTTTTGTGTATGTCGGCAATGATATCACTTTAAATGGTATACAAACTGAATATTTATGATAACATAAATAAAAAAAACTAAAAGAATCACTTCTGTCATGAATTCTAGTTTCTTGTTATCAGTCACAACATAGGTCATGCCTTA
>CM042152.1:42685299-42695299 GCA_023376005.1 Doryteuthis pealeii | reverse complement strand
ATATATATATATATATATATATATATATATATATATATATATATACTTTTTCTCGATTTGTTTAGCCTTACATTTGAACAGGTATACCTGCCTAATTCAGTAATTATCAATTAATTAATTTTCAAAATTAGGTTAGACTACAATTAAGCACATATCATCCCATATATATATATATATATATATATATATATATATATATATACAAACACATATATATATATGCACGCATCTATATATATATGTATAAACACACACACATATATATACACAAATCTATCTATCTATCTATATCTATATATACACACAAACACACACACATATACAATATATACACGCATGCACACACACATGTCTATATATATATATATAAATGTGTGTATATATATATATATATATATATATATATATATAGAGAGAGAGAGAGAGAGAGAGAGAGTGAGAGAGAGAGAGAGAGAATACTCACAGACACACACACATATATATATGACGAAAAAATTCACTTTTCTAGCATACTTCCAAAATCTATTTTTAAAAAATGTTAAGTACGTACTTAAAAAATTCTTATTACATGTAAAAAGAAAGTAAAGAAGAAATAAACCTACTTTCAAAGAACTTATAAAATAAAAAATAAACTATGCATGACTTGACGTTGTGTAATATTTAAAAATCACGTCTCACAGGTGTGAGAATATTGAATACCATACTCATCTTGCCTCGCACAGTGCAGTATAGTAGAGTACACCTGCATACCCGTGGTTGTACACAGGTGTAATTGACCTTTTTTGGAAATATATATTGTATCGGTCACTCTTCTGCTATCTGGCTGGTCAGGGCTGGTATCACCTTAGCAGGATTTTCTGTTATTCTGTACCTGTCTATCTCTGGGTTGGTGGCTTTAACTGGATCTTCTATTTTTTCTGTATCTGACCTGGGACGTCTTGTATTGTTTTTTTTTTGTTCTTAGTAACGCCAAAAGGTTTGCTTTAATTTGAGCTCATAGTATATTGGTTTACGATCCCAAATCACAAATAGGCGTGTGAGAATTTAGCTTCTGGGACGATGGACACCATATACGTTCAAGAAATCAATGACGATACTTAGTAAACAATTAAAGCTACAAGTAGATATTCTGGATACAAATAATTTCCAGGGTCTGTAAAAAATAATGATAATAAAAAACAACCCTTATACAGAGATACATTTAGAGAAGAATATATAATTATAAACCCCCCTGTCAGATGGAAGCCACTTAAGAAGAAAGAAACGTATATGATAATCTTATCTTTGTTCATTGGAGGTTTTTACTGTATAGTTATTTCTATACATTAGTGGAATTTCATCAACGTACCAAGCTACACTTTACTGATATTTTTTCTATTTGTTTCTACTTTCCTAATAAAAAAAATGGTCTCAAACGATCTATAGCTGATTCCGATGGCATCCTCCGTCTGCATCGGTTCTTTGCATCAACATCCCATGTGTTGGTGTTAATGTGGCATGTCTTCATGTCCGTATTGTAGAAGACTTTAAAGCGTAGGCGTGGTCTCACTACCGGTCGGGAGCCTTCTACTAATTCGCCATACAGTAGTTCTTTGGGGGATGCGGCCTTTGTCTACCCTTTCGTCTGTTAAAGTCGATGGCGTAGTGTCCATTTTTGACTGCATCTGCGTGAGTGGCTAAACAGGCCAATTTTTAAATGGCAATCTCTGGTGCAGTAACTGCCAACAAACAGTGAGACTTGCTGGAATTGCTGTTGTCTCTCCTTCCTTCTAGCACTCATTTCTGTGGCGGCTTATTTTCTCTGTTCTTTATTCCTTTTCGTTCCTTTTTTGACAAGGAGACGCCAGACCGCTTGTTTTTTGCATCAACCTCCCATGCGTTAGTGTAAATGTGGCATGTCTTCATGTCCTTCTTGTAGACGTCTTTAAAGCGTAGCCATGGTCTCTCTACCGGTCGGGAGGCTTCTACAAATTCACCATACAGTAGTTCTTCGGTGTAGTATCTGTTCCAGTTACTATGCTTTGAGACTTACCTAGTCCCCTCGGCGCGTCCAGTGTGCTTTGGTCATTGGGCCGGGTTAAGGTGCAATTATTAGCGTCGATCCCAGAGGGCCATACCTCCAGGCAATACCTGCCCTTTATGGGCAGGGCTGGGTTTATTATTTATCCATCCTCCTCTGTAGTGTTCGTTTAAGGTTTCCTGATTTTGCAACTAAAATTTTCAGAGCAGTCAAAACGTTTTTAGATGCTAGATTCTATGGGTGTACTATATTTATATGTAAATAGTGCTCAGTATCGTTCATAGAGCATGTATACTTAAGTTAGGGTAGCGTGGACATGAAGTATTCCTATCGAATACGTAAAATTTTAAACATATGCTTTCAAGTAATCAATGATGTTCCTTAGTAAACAATTAAAGTTTCTGGATACTGATAATTTCCACGGTGTGTAGAAAATAATAATGAGAATAAAATGCACAGGTACTTTAGAGAGGAGTAAAGCCTACAAATATACACATGGTTTTTATTCAACGAACTTTGACCTACTAAAATTGCTCAAAATATCAATACTAGGGGTCATAAATTAAAACTCTTTAAAAAATTGTAAAGCAAACGCAAGACACAATTATTTTTGTAACAGAGTGGTGAATACATGGAATAAACTACCATCATCAATAGTGAATGCCTTATCTCTAAACTCCTTCAAGGCAATGTTAGATAATCTGTGGAAAGAATATAAATATTTTTGGAATTAAGATGAATGTTTATAAGGAACAGCTGACAGGTCTCAAACCTAATATACTAGCTGAAAGGATATTATATTGTTATTATTATTATTATTATTATTATTATTATATTATTATTATATTATTATTATTATAAAGAATTATAAACTCCCTGCCTGATGGAAGCCTCTTAAGAAGAAAGAAGCGTATATGATAATATTATCTTTGTTCATTGAAGGTTTTTACAGTATAGTTATTTCTATGCATGGAATTTCATCAACATACCAAGCTACTCTTTACCAAGTTTTTTTTATTTCTTTATACTCTCCTAATATTTGGAAAAAAAAATGGTCTCAAACGATCTGTAGTGTGCATGTAAGATTTCCTGATTTTGCAACTAAAGTTTTTAGAAGCAGTCAAAGCGTTTTTAGATGTTCCTGAAACATCTCAAAGACCATTCCCTCCGGCAGCATTAGTAACACGAAAGCGCGTATTTAAGACGATCATTTCAAGAGTGGCATCTTCTTGGAGCATTAAGGTATCGATCCGTGTGTTTTGTTGCCGTCTTCATTCTTCTGTGGCAATGTGGGCGAATATATTACGCGTATCCCATTTCCTCGGCACGCTTTAGCGAGTTTCTTCTCGTTTTCGGCATCCTTCTGGAATTGGTGCGATTGTTTCCTTGTAAGTACGGACATTATATGAAATCGTATCAATCCAACAGGAGAGCAATTTTCCCTCTTACGTGATGTTATATAATAAAATTATGAATGGGGATTTTTGCATTTGAAATTTAAAACGTTGCCGAGATAAATTTGGCACACGCATACACATAAACACGCACCACACACACACACACACACACACACACACACACACACACATATATATATATATATATATATATATATGGATGTGTGTTGTACGTATATCAGTGTACTGTAGGCTTATCATAGTCCACCCCCACACACATGTATATATATATATATATATATATATATATATATATATATATGTGTGTGTGTGTGTGTGTGTGTGTGTGTGTGTGTACGATAGTGCCTATGTATTATTACACTGCTTAGAAAATATTGAAAACATCATAGGTCAGAAGTATGGGGTGCCCAATGAGAATTGAACTCTCTAACAATGGTCCTCAAATCTAGCATATCATCACGTGATATATATATATATATATATATATATATATATATATATATATATACACACTGGTGTGTATGTGTTGTCACTCGTACATACACACATATCTTATAATATATATATTATATTATATATGGATGTGTGTAGGTACGTATATCAGTGTACTGTAGTGTTTATCATAGTCCACCCCCACACATGTATATATATATATATATATATATATATATATGTGTGTGTGTGTGTGTGTGTGTGTGTGTGTACTATAGTGCCTATGTCTTATTGCACTGCTTAGAAAATATTGAAAATATCATACCGTACCCACACAATTATTGACATAGCAGAAAGCTTTGGCAATCAAGTCATGCATAATAATACTAAATGGCGCGCATTAACAGGTTATGTTTAAACTATACAAAATTTTTTTTAAGTACCTCCTACATTATATATATATATATATATATATATATATATATATATATATATATATAGAGAGAGAGAGAGAGAGAGAGAGAGATAGTGAGAGAGAGAGATAGAGAGAGAATTTGATCAATCATCTCTAAGCGGAAAAGTATTTTAAAAAATCGGCTCACGCAAGTACAGACATATATAAATGAATTGACATGCCCTGCCCATTAACAGGCGCGTTGTCTTGATGATAAGTGACTAACACGCTGCTTTGAGACCAATGGTAACAATAGAACCATAAATGTATTCTACACAATAATCAATGAATAATATAGAGCTCTTACACCCATAATCGACCATTTATTTTGCATATGTCTATCTCAATCTGTTCACTTCTATATCACCCAATCTCTGTCTATTCACGTCTATCAGTCTATCTTTCTGTCTATCTATATTAGCTATAATTTTGTTCACCGATTTATCTCAGTCTATCTTTCTGTCTATTTATATTAGCTATAATTTCGTTCACCGATCTATCTCAGTCAATTCATATCTATCTCTCTATCTCAGTCTATTAACATCTATCTCACTATCACAGTCTATTAACATCTGTCTGTCTACCTCAGTCTATTCACATTTATCTGTCTATCTATATTAGCTATACGTTTGTTACCCTATCTTTTATCAATTTTATAATTTAGTTGCACTTTGTTCAGTAAAGAAAAATGAGTATTATATTTTTGTTGTTTCTATTATTATTGATAATCAAATTTTCTTTACAGTTTTGTTTGTTTATCAACAACCTATTTAATGATTCCCTTATTTTTCAATGTTCTTTTAACATCATCGATTTCTTTATAAAATAATTTATGACAAGATGGAAATAAACTGAAAACTATTGATCGAATTTTTAATGACAGTTATCTTATATTTGTACAGACAATCGCTATTATAATTAACGTAAGAGACATTTCAAATTATAGTCTATTTTTCTTTTCTTGACAAGGAAGAGATAAAGATGTAGCTAAAAGTGTTGGTGTCAGTGAAGATGCTAAAGATATTTTATTATTAATATGAATTTCTTTATTAAAATGGACAACGAAAATATTTTTCGATCACAGCCATTGTTTATATTCTTTTTTTAAATTCATAAATGCACGTAAAGTAGTACCTTGAATTACGAGTTTATTTTGTTCCACTCGTGTTACATAGTTATTAGATTCCTAATATTTATGTACAGTAGTGTAGAAATAAAAATGGCTGTTATAAGTTGCAGCCGGTGGCCTTGAAGGATGAGTGACAAGGCTTGACCTAATCCTGCTCCTTCCGGTGAATACCGTGAGAATCGGTGGAGAAGACTCTCTTCCAGTTTAGATTAGAAAGAGACTCTTAGTCAGATCGGCCAAAGCCACCACGGTGGTGAGTCGTGTTATGCACGCTCCGACTCAATCTGCGCAGGTATTCTGGTGGGGATTTCAGAATAAAATATGATCTAAGTTAAATCGAAGTCTTGTGTTATTATCTAAAAACGACCAATGGCATAGGGCTTCTGATAAAGAGAAATCCCAAATGGAAGACCAGACACGAAGTCCCCAAGACGAAGTCCAGACGCTAGAAGAATAGAAGTAAGAAAGTAAAGAAAGAAAGTATACAACACTCGTAACTAAATTTCCTCGTATCTCAAATCAATTTTCCCTATTGAAATAAACTGAAATGATACTCAGTAATTCCATCTCCTACATAAAAATCCAAATTTTTTGTGTTATTTTGATTTTTCGGACACATCCTCATTGGTAAATACACATGCACAAAGTTTCGGTCGATATACCCTCCATCCTTTTTCAGGTGTTTTTGTGATCTATTGGGTAGATGAGATTTTGTTTATCCCAATATATTAATGATTCACCTGGGGAAATCATTTTGAATAATTTGACTGTTGTGTAAACAAAGCGTTGAAGAAGGATATCATTTAAATAAAGACTCCATTGTTTTTGTACGCCTATCAAGTTGAAAAGGGTCATGATCATGTAAAAAAAAACTCCCAATATGAATCATTAGATTATGTGAGAGACTCCATATTCTTGTTTTGATATCAGAGTTTTTCCTCTTCGTTGATTGCTCGTACTAAGGCAAGAGAACCCAGTCTCACTTACAATTACCAGGACAAGATCGAACAAAACGTCAGAATGTCTGAAGGACACCAGTTCGTGGTACTCGATTCAGTGTTTTCCTTTTCCAAGATCGGTTGTCATACCAATGCTACAGATCCATGTCTACTCGATTATTGTCAGAACTAGGTTGGACACAATCTGAGGAACACAAATGCCGTGTTTCAATA
Organism: Doryteuthis pealeii; assembly: GCA_023376005.1. Taxonomy (NCBI): domain Eukaryota; kingdom Metazoa; phylum Mollusca; class Cephalopoda; order Myopsida; family Loliginidae; genus Doryteuthis; species Doryteuthis pealeii. Next base: position 42,688,674 of record CM042152.1, on the reverse strand, counting down.
TCAAAGTTTTTTTTCTTTTCCTAAATTGGTTGTCCTAACAAAGCTAAAGATCTCAATCTGCCCCACCAATTGCAAAAACCTGGCTGAACGCAATATTTAACAGTCTGTGTGATTCAAGCTTGATGAACTATTTTAGGTTCCCAAAATCCTTGTTTTCATTTCAAAATGTTCTCACAGAAAACCGGTTGCACTCATTTTAAATTTCCTTCAGATTTTTGCTTTCTGGCCCGTTTTAAAAGGTATTGATTCAGAAGTTTATCATTGGCGTCTATCATCCGACTATCAGAGAAGATGGTGTAGTGTCTAAAAAACGTGGAACCACGTAGCCTGGGCGGGTTGATATACAGGATGAGCTGTTGCCTAAGCAGCAGCCCTCCCCGTTACACACTGCCGTTAAGGTCCAAAGGAAAGGGAAAAAAACGAAAAAGCAATGCAGTTTGGCAATGGTAATGTCGCATGAATTATTGGATAGAGCTGAATTTCAGCATCACATCACCTTAGGGACTCCTGTTCCGGGTTTGATTTCGGGGTGTACTCCCTAGCTTTTCCTTGGAATGGGTATAGCCACTAGGCAGCGGAGGTTTTATAACAGACATTTCCTTGTCTAGATGGGTTGCCATCTAAGGATAACGAGACTCATTTACACCATTTGAGGATTTATGTGGGTAGTACCCTATCCTACTACTATTGGTGTGGATGGCCGTTGGATTCCCTGGATCTCACCCGCCCTTTGATAGTTCTTGTTTTTAGGGTTGCTGCTTAATTACATCTGAAGTCTACATGTAATGGTTTACGTAACTTTATTACTGAAAATTAAAATCTAGAAAAAATAATTCCATACCTTATAAGGCACGCAATATCCAGAACATGAGGAAAGGGTCAAGACGGTACACTTACCTACAAGAAGAGAAAGAAAAAACAGTTTAGTTATATGAATATATTTATTTATAAATATACATTTAGATTAGTATGTAATACAAATATACTCACCAACCTCGCAAAGCCAAATGATAAATAGTATGCACAATTTAATCAGAGAAGACGGTTTTGAATTTTTTTTAATATACAAAGGTGAGTAGAAAAGTAATGCTATTTTGTTTAGGATAGGTAGGTTTAGGACATTATAGGTTTGAAAACGAAGCCGGTACAATCCATCTAATGCATATTAATTAAAGTATAACTTTTTATAACGTTTGTATTATTTGTTGGAATGAGACTGAACAGAAAGGGAGAAATTACAAATACATTTTAAGAGGAATTTAAAATAGAGAAAAGGAGAAAAGAAAGAAGAGAAACAAACAGACATGAGAAAGAACGAAAGAAAGAAAGAAAGAACGAACGAAAGAAAGAAAAAAAAATAGCGTTTGGTCGGTCATTTTGTAAAATGGCTTGTACGAGGGCGAGTCAAAAATTAATGCCATTTTGTTTAGGACAGGTATAATTACCAATACAGGAATATGTATCACACATCAAAATGAATGTTCCTCTGTGGATCACACCCCTACTTCTCTGCATAGTCACCGTTTCTCTCAATAGCAATGTTCCACCTTCAAATGAGGGCATGTATCGCTGCCTCGTAAAATTCTGTTGACTGTACTTTGTCTCGCATACTCTCTTTCATGGGGCCGAACAGATGATAGTCTGAAGGCAAACATTATTCTGTGTGACGAGGAAGTGAAATCTGTAGTGAAGAAGTAGCTCAAAGTACAGACAACAGAATTTTACGGGGTTGGGACACATGCTCTCATTCGAAAGTGGAACATTGCTATCAAGAGGAACGATGACTATGCAAAGAGGACCAGCTTCATTTTGATGTATGATACATGTTCCTGTGTTAGTAATTATACCTGTTCCAAACAAAATGGCATTACATTTTGACTAACCCTCGTATACATTAATACCCCTTTTGCTTAAAGTACGACGGTTATCATTTTGCAACACCCTCTAGTTAAAAATGAATCCATCTACACAGTCCAATATGAAATGCAAAAATCTAAATCCTGATTAACTGGTGTTGCTTAGCCACCAAATTTATTTTCTTATAAGTGTCGTCATCTCAGCTAAATAATGGCCATTCCGTTTTTATTATAAAGATAATATGGGAAGGAAAAGGACATGCCACACAGAAACATAAGAAAGAAAGAAATAGATTAGGGGAAAGATAGAGAGGGGTGAGCGTTCGGAAGTGATAAGGCTAATATATTCCAGTCGAACACAATAACAAATATTTCAATCGAACATAATAAAAAGAAGAAAAGGAGAAAAAGAGTGAGATAGAGTTAAATCAAGATTATTATACTTTTTAAATATTGAACTATTTTAGCAAAGAAAAGTTGGTACAGTCGTGGGGTGGGGTGGAATTTAGTGGGTAAAGAGTGAAACAAACTCTTTGACGTACTGTGTTTGTCGCATGTTTTTTTTTTGTTTTTTTTTTTGCTGTATGACTTTGGCTGAAAAAGTTCGGTGTTCCAGTCTAATCTTTTAGGGGAAACGAAAAAAAAATCCTGTCTTGTCCAGATTGGCATTTGCTTAGAAAATGAGGAAAGGGATTTGTAAAAATATTTAATTCTGCAGGATTAACGATAATTATTCTAATGGTAGACCTTTTCTTCTTTAAGATTAAAAATAAAACGAAAAATTAAGGAAAAAATAGCCAAAAAAAACCCACAAAAAGCAACAAGAACATAAATAACAGAATGAAATGACAGTGCAAGACAGTTGTTTTAAAAACCGATTCTGGAGATTAATTAGTCGCTGAACTAAAAATCAAATCTAACATTGAGGAAACTATAAGCAATGGATTTTGAATCAATACAGAATTATACGAATAGTTCCTTCAAATATAAAAAAGTACATACATAATTTCCAAATGTCTGCTTCTTTTCGTAATCTTTTTCCTAATCTCTCATGAAATTGTCAGATGTTAATTTATATTTGTATATTTCTTTATCAGATGTACTAGCAAGAATATGCACCCTCCGTGAACAAGTATACTTAATCTCTAATGAAATTGCCAGATATTTATTTATATTTGTATATTTCTTATTATATGTACTAGTAAAAAATATGCACCCTCCGTAAACTGTCAGTCACCAAGCGCCATTAACGTCATGCCTAGGTTACCCCCCATATATATATATATATATATATATATATATATATATATACAAGGTGTGTCAAAAAGTATCGAGAATGTTTGTACTTTTTAACACATCTTGTATTCTGAAAAAATAACGTTCCATTTATCAATTTTTTTTCAGAATACAAAGTGTGTCAAAAAGTACCAAGTTCAAAGCTGGTAGAAATGAAGAATGAATGGAACGTTATTTTTCAGAATACAAGGTGTGTCAAAAAGTTCAAAAATCTCGATACTTT
>CM042152.1:42662799-42682799 GCA_023376005.1 Doryteuthis pealeii | reverse complement strand
GCCACACTGAAAACAAAATGATCCAAAGCAGGAGCTAAATTTTTTTTAAAGTTAGGCGGAGTCGATCTCTATGCTTCAGTTTATTTTGTTCAAAACTCTTTAGTTTAGCGAAACAGATCTTACGCCATTCCTTCCGATCTGATGCTAGATCTTCCCAAGCACTCAAGTCAATATCAAGGCGTTTCATATTGTCCTTCAATTTGTCCTTGTAGCGTAAGAGAGGACGTGCAATAGAACGTCCAATATATATATATATATATATATATATATATATATATATATATATATGATGGCAACAAAATCGTGTTCGATTTTTGCCATTGCTTGATAAAGGACGAGTCTTCAATGAATGTTTGTTTTGCGTTTTACGCTACAGCCATCCTTGTGTTATAACACATAAGTGGTAAGATATGTATAGCATATCAAACAATGCATGTGCTTTAAGCTTTTTAAGTGTGGAAAGGCTTTGCATAGAACAAATCCCTCTCTCTGAGCGACTGCCACACTGAACCAAAAGAAGACATCATTGGATGCAGCATCCGGCGTAGGTTATATCTTAGATTTTTCCTTCTCCTAGAGACTTGCCATGACATAGCTAAGGGCTGCGTCTCTCCTGGTGGTTTTTCTACGCGCTTGAATACCAATCCAGGTATTTCTATGTCCCGTGTATATATATATATATATATAATATATATATTATATATATATAATATATATATATAATATACGTGTTCCTTAGATTTATGACCTTTATAATCTTGCAACCCCCTCTAGATAAACATGAAACCGCCCAAATCGTACAAGGTGAAAGGCAAAAATATCAATCCTCATTATCTGATTTGGGACAAAGACAATTTCTTATTCGGAGTTTAACACGTTTGAATTCAGAGTTTTCATTCTGTTGCATACCCTTTCTTTACTTCTATTATTCTTCTGCTCATCTTTGGGCCAGCATCTGGACCTAACTTCGGGTCTGGTCTTCTATTTCTCTGTTCTTGCTGGTTGGTCGTCCCTGATTGATTTCTTCCTCTAGGTCAGTCTTGTTGCCAAGACATTCATCAAACATGTAACTTTTATTTACTTAACTAACATATTTCTCTAACTAAACACAACGCGCATGTGCAGGTGAGTCCCAGCTAGGCAGAAATATCTTCTCTGCCTGACGTCCAAGCTGAAACGGTCCCACGTGACTTCACGTATTTCGGGCTTCTGTAATATTCCATGGAAAGTTGACATGAAAAGGGCCATCCTTCAGAAATATAGGAGTTGACAATAATCTATGCATAGATTATGTAACAATTCTCCTAGACTGGTTAAATAGCCATGGTTAAAGACACAATCTGCACTACTATTTAACCATACTTAGAGAGAGAGAGAGAGAGAGAGAGAGAGAGAGAGAGAGAGAGGGGGAGAGGTGAGAAGGGAGAGTATTAAATCCAGAGCTTTCACAAAGCTATATGAAATGCAAACAGACTCATCCAGGATTTGAACTCGGGTCGACGAGTCCATTTCCTACGACTCTAACCATTATATCACGCTCCTCTACGTGATACACGCGCGTTCACGTGATATACATACCGCAAAACTAGCACGTACTAAAATATTGCAAGACTTGTGATTCACTCTAGTACATAAGAAGGCTATTATTTAAGAGAGTCGAAAAAACACAATGAAAAAAAATGAATATCCTACTGCGTAAAAGTCTATCGAAAGTATAAGAGGATTCTAACCGCCCACTCGTATATCGCTACAAGTCGGTCTGCAAAGTCCACGCAAATTCTACGAACTCAGCTCTCGTCAAGAACCAGCAATGCTGGTATCATGTAGTGCAGGTTGCAGCAAGCACCGGGATGGACTTTTCTTTATCGCGCGAAAGAAAGAGTAGGCGATAGCACTGATACTTGGGCAACTACCATTGTAGAGAAAATACGCTTAGTGTTTTTCTAGATGCGTGTGTTACTACTAAAGTAGGTTGCTATTATGCTCGTAAACCACTTTATTTAGTACCTTAGTTAGTTAGGGAAATACATTGGTATCTTGAGTTAGTCCAGATGGATTGATATCTATTAATAATAGAGATTCGCTTCCGGTTTTTGTCTGAAACAAAAATTACGTCACTACTTACGCAAAATCGCCATAACATAGAACAAATACACTCAAAATTTGAACATGCAACATTAGACAGTCCTCATTGTTTTTTAAAACAAGTTTTAATAAATACATGACTGGTATTATATATCTATATATAGTTTGTTTTATTTTAATACATATTTAAATTTTACATTTCAAATTGTTTTTTTTTAATCCTTTAATGAATTTGATGATTTTACTTACTTAGGGTACAAACTCGCTGACATTGAATTTTTAACTCCCAGCCCTCAAGCAATATGTTTCAAAAATCTATTTTTACATCGCCCGAGGGTGTTCTTTATTTTATACTAGTATTATTAAACAAAATGACCAACCAACCGAACAAACTTATCAATAAATTTTTGTCTCGCACTCTAACAATTCATTTTACTCTTTGCCTACTTTAAGCATCTCACAGCGACTCCTCCATAAAGTAGTAACACATTTACTACTGAGGTAGGTTGCTTCTATGCCCCTAAAGTAGTTCTTGATTTAGTACCTGTTGTAACCTAACAAAGGTTACTAAATGAGAAATAACAAACGAGGTTGGATATGAAATGGAATCTTTATGACATTAACAAAATATAATACTTGCCAGTGGCGTGAAGAAAGGTAAACAACTGTTAGTGGTATCAGACTACTCGGTCAGCATAATACATCCGTATTTATGAGGATTGGTACATAACTACTAATGTTCATAGTTATGGTATATAACAGTACCATAGTTAGTAAGGGAAATACATTGGTATATTGACTTAGTGTGACAATTTACGAATTTCGCTAACTGGCTAAAACTTTAGGTATTAGCGAGCTTCAAATACGCTTATGTTAATGAATTCACTAATGACATTTAAGTTTCCAAATCTATTACGTAAAAAAAAAATTATTTAATAAAAAAAATAAACATTAAAAATATTACAGCACATAATTCATTACTTTTTATTATGTGCTAAAAAATTGGGTGTGTTTTTTTGGTGGGGGCTAGAACGGATAAATGGCGTTTTAGTTTATTTCAATGGAAACATTGATTTGTTACACGAAGAAATTGAGTTAGGAGCGGAACGGTTCAAACTCGAATTAATACACATGAAGATATCGAACATTATTTATACTAGCAAGAATATGCGCCCTCCGGGCACAAGGATTTAAATTTTAATGTGAGGAAATATAATAAATTAGAAAATCTAACGAAGTTAAATAAGAACGCATATAAGAAGATTATAGTTATTCTAATTATATTTTAATTGGTTTCTACATGAAATCATTCATCGGATTGATTTTGATACATTGGAGAATAAAACAATGATATTAGAGATCAACAGCACCAAGTAATTATTTATTAAACCCAATTTTGTTAAAACCAGTATGCAAATTAACCAAACCATATATTATGTAAACCTTTATTTCTTCATGATGTATTACACACTTTATATGATTTTAAACGCACTAATATTATGGGCTGTTTTGAGGCGAATCTAACTAATCTAGATGAGATTTATTCAATATATTAACGATTTTTACTATAGATTACCATTGATAAACTTACGCAATTCTTCAGGGTATTGTGACGTAACCAGTGACGTAGTTTCGGTTACAGACAGAGACCGAATCTCCATTATAATAAGATAAGATTATAAAACGAAACAAATCTATTTACCTACAAACTATTCGCTTACAAATCCCACGTAACACGATTTAGCATTAATTAGCCCAGATGGGTTGAAATGCCGTAAAACAAAGTAACCAATCAGCGACCAACCAATAAACGATATCAGCCAACTTTTTCCTTGTGCTCTAACAATTCATTTAACTCTTTGCCTACTTGAAGCCACTGCCAGCGGCTCTCCCATAAAGTACTAAAACTGATTGTTAGTTCATTATCATTGAGCAGAAGGACTCATCTGACAATAATAATGGGGCATTATTAGAACAGTATAAATTCTTATGTGAAATAGTAGTGAACTTTAAAATATCCCATTATACATGTAAAAAAATATCAAGGGAATTTGCTACAGCCGTGGGGGAAATTTGGTAAGTAAAGAGTTAATAAAATGTGAATAGATTGTGAACTTTGAAATATCTCATTATACAGGGGAAAAAATACGACGGAAATTTGCTACAACCGTGAGGGAATTTTGGTAGGCAATGAGTTAATAAAAAAATATTCACTTACAAATTATTCGATTACAAATCATGTATACAAAAAAAGGGGGGGATTTGGCAGTAGTTATCCCACAAGGGTTGATACGCCATTAAACACTAACAAAACAAAACCATTAAACCTAAAAGAACCAAACCAAAACTGTTTGACAAACAGTAGATTGAATTAGAATAAAAATCTAATAAAGTCTAACAATCGCCAATGTAACAACACACAATTTTATTTCCCTTTCAAGCTGTATGTAAAAGCCAATGTGGGAAAAAGAAAACTTCGCAAATTTCATTAACATTTACCCCAGAGCAACATACTACATAAAACATTTCATAAAAATATCATCTAATTAAACTATTTTTTACAGAATCCTGAGGGGAAAATTCTAATAATATGGCGCGCTAGGAACAGTCCTAAAGGCCTTACAAAAAAAATGGAGGAATTGGAAATCAGAGGAAGAATCGAGACCATTCAACCGATGTTTAAGATCGCGCGCTGCATTCTTGTGCAACTCCCATCTAGCTATAATCTAGGCGCTTCGTTAGGGTCCTAGTGGTGCAGCCATACAGTAGCACTGATACAATTACGGCTTGGAAGAATAGTCGCTTTAACTATTATCGAGTTTTTTTTAAAAAGTTGAAGGGGGTCTTCAACTTTAAAAAAAAAACTCGATAATAGTTAAAGCGACTATTCTTCCAAGCCGTAATTGTATCAGTGCTACTGTATGACTGCACCACTAGGACCCTAACGAAGCACCTAGATCCCAATAAAATCTGAATATTTTTTTATTGTTTTGTTTATAACTAAGAAAGATGATGTTTTTTTTGTTTTTTTTTTCATTGAAATAATTTTGAAATTCATATTATTTTTGAAAAAGATGTTCAAATCTCTGGATTTGTGTTTTGATGTGTCTACTTTGTGTATTCACTGCTTTAATGTCCATATAAACATTTTAAGTTAACAAACAATATTTAATCTTCATTTCTCTCTGTGTCAGCGAGATCGGATTTCCATATGACATCATATGTTTATGACAGACCATGTTTTTCCCTATACGCGCATTAACATAACTTTCTGTGGATGAGACATTGCTACCTAGGTACGTGAATTACTTGACGCATTTGCTTGATAAATCCTTGATGATCAGTTAGTAAATGCTGGACTGAAAGATCACAGTAAGCGAGTTCGAATCCAATCGCGTTATTGCTTTCACTTTGGGAAAGGCATGAACCCTCTCATCCTCCAGCTCTGGGTTAGATACTACCACTACTGTTCTTCTACAAGAATAGATTTGGCATTGAATGACTTAATAAGGTTGATACCTTATTAAACCAAAATAAACTAAACCTTAATAAATCCTACCCATGATATCAGGTAGTAAATAAGCAGTTAATCTTTTAGGAAATATGCTTTACACGGGTTGGTATGTTGTTGTTTTTTTCTTTATACTTAGTTATTTTCTGTCCTGTCGGCAGGGGCTTTAGAATACACTGATTGCATTTTTGGAGAAGGGTAAGACCCTCATCAATGAAGCCACTTGTTGGCCGTGGGTGGCGACCTGTGATACTTAAGGATGGAATCCTGGTAGCTGATCCGTCCATGACATGCAACACTCCACTTCGGCCTTTACTTAGGCTAGACGGATGGTCGAAGAGGCCACCTACGATCAATCGGCTGGTCAGGCCAAGCCCTAGCACTTATATGATTCTCAACCCTATTGCCCTTATGGCAAACCCCTAACTCATTTTATATTACATATGCTCGAAGGCGGAAGTTAATGTCTTGTGTATAACATTAAACTATCTGATGGTGAAATTCCGTTTCTGGAGCTCTGGATAATGTGGAGTACCCCTATTACCATTACTACCAGGTGCACTCTGACTCGGAGTGGTGATAACTGTTAGCATCCCATCTATGGGTAAAATAGAAAAAATGAGATTGAAAAATGTTTATAGAAATTAATTATTTTAAAAATCTGAGTACCCATGAATAAAACAAAACGATTTTGGCATAAAATGACCCAAACAAGGATTGAAATGCCTTAAAATATAACCAACCAACAGACCTTAGTTATTTTATTCACTGGATATTTTCTCCTTTTTCCGTTCGATATTCAGATCCGTTCTTCTACCACAACCTAATCCTTCTTTCTCTTCGTTCTATATTATCTTTCTTATTAGACTCCACGTGATCTTTTTTTTTTATAACTTTACAGCATTTTACATCCCAAGGTCTTATTTCATTTTGAAAGTTTTCTCTTCCCTGTCTTCGAAAGATTTCGATCACATCGTATCCGTTTTGTTTCTGTTTATTATTCATCTTCTTAAGGTTTTTGGCTTCGGTATTTTATTTTAATTCTTTTTTTTTTTTCCATTTAAAAAAAAAAATTTGCCGATTCAAATCAAACAATTTTTGTGTGTGGAATCAGTCGGCCATTTTGACATATCAGCCGGCCCGCATCTTCCGTATTAAAATAATTCCTTTTGGATTGATTCCTCCAAAACAAGAAAAGATCTTATCGATCACTAGAGATGTCAATTTTTTTTCCTGTGAAAATTAGCGTTTATGTGTGACACTATAAGCTCTTCTGTCCCTGAATGCATGTATTTATGTGTATTAGTACATATGAATATAGATGTGACAGTATCTGCACGAGTATGTATAGTCGTAGCATATCTCTCTCTCTATCTCTATCTCTCTCTCTCATCTATCTCTCTCTCTCTCTCTCTACATCTATCTCTCTCACTCTCTCTACATTTCTCTCTATCTCTCTCTCTCTCTACATCTATATCTCTCTCTCTCTACATCTCTCTCTCTCTCTCTCTCTCTCTCTCTCTACATCATATATATATATATATGTATCTACATCTATATATATCTCTCTCTCTCTCTCTCTCTCTTATATTATATATATATATATATATCTATATATATAATATATATATATATACATATATATATATACCAATCTGTTTCCTTATATATACACCTATAGATATATATGTAAGTATGTATACACGTATATATATATATATATATATATATATATATATATATATATATATATATATATATTTAAGTTAGCATGTAACATGAAATCATCGGCGCCTCGGGAGGTGAATTTGCATGTGTGTTTTGTAATTAGGTGTTGTTTTATGGCACTAGTATCGGAGAGATTGTATGTAAGGCGACGGGAGAGTGTTGTGATAGTGTATCCAATGTAGGCACTGATATCTGATTTGTTTTCTGAGAGGCACTCTCGAAATGGGCAAGAACATTTATACACTACATTGGTTTGATTTAGAGTTTTTATGTGAGTTGGGTTATTTCTGACGAGTACATTTGAGAATATATATATATATATATATATATATATATATATATTATATATATATATATATATATATCAGTGCTAATAGAGAAAAATAGAAAGCGAGAGTCGCGGGTGGGTTTTGGAGGGAATAGACCAAGACCACGCCCTGTAACAAATTTTATTGGTATTATTTTACCTGTATGATGGGATATTTCAAAGTTCACTATGAGAACTCATTCTCTTCAAATAAAGTTATATTATTATTGTAATCCGACTCCTTCCATTCAATTATAATGAAGTAACCATCAGATTTTTGTACTTTGCTTACAATAGGATCTCAATGTGAGCGGTTTAAAGTAGGCAAATAATTACTGCAAGCAGCTTGATATCAAAATGACTTTATTCTGCATTAAATGACCCGGAAAGGGTTGATATGCCGTAAAACAAACAAAAAAAACCCCAAAATTTTTGCTTATGTGTGACTGGAAATTTTTTTGCCAAAATTGGCCACAAGTATGAAAAGGCTGGGAAATACTGATCTAAGTGTAACCCAGAAAAGTTAGGATACATTTTATTATGAATCTTCATTTAAAATGTGAATAAGCAATTTCCAGTCCAATCTCTAGCTAATGCTAACTTCGCGCGGTCTTCGTTCGCGGTTAAAGTCTTTTTTTAATCACCGATATAACGAAAAACTGTGAAATGCTAATTAGAATCATTCACTCCTTCCTAAGTAGAAGTATCCATATCATGGACAGTTGTTACAGCCGGAACCTAAATTGGATCACAGGTCGACGAATGATTAAAAAAAAAAACAAAGAAAAAAAAAAATGAAATAGAAATCGAAGTATAGTGAAAAAAAAATAATTGAGAATTTTTAAAAATATTTATTTATTTTTTTTTTTTTTTTTGCAAATAATTGTTTTTTGGGAATAGAAATCAAAATTCCTTCAGGTACATAAATAAATAAATAAACGAATGAATAAATAAATAAATATATAAATAAATACAAGAATGAATAAACGAATAAATAAATAATAATAAATAAATGAAGAATGAATAAACGAATAAATAATAAATAAATAAATAAAAGAATGAATAAACGAATAAATAAATAATAAATGAATGAATAAACGAATAATAAATAAATATATATAAATAAATAAAAGAATGAATAAAACGAATAAGTAAATAAATAAATAAATAAATAAATAAAAGAATGAATAAACGAATAAATAAATAAATAAATAAATAAATAAAAAAATGAATAACGAATAAATAAATAATATATAAATAAATAAAAGAATGAATAAACGAATAAATAAATAATAATAAATAAATGAAAGAATGAATAACGAATAAATAAATAAATAAATAATAAATAAAAGAATGAATAAACGAATAAATAAATAAATATATAAATAAATAAAAGAATAAACGAATAAGTAATATATAAATATATAAATAAATAAAAAATGAATAAACGAATAAATAATAAATAATAAAGAAAAAATGAATAAACGAATAAATAAATAAATATATATATATAAATAAATAATAATAAAATAAATATAAGAATTAATAACGAATAAATAAATAAATAAATATATAAATAAATAAAAGAATGAATAAACGAATAAATAAATAAATAATAAATAAATAAAAGAATAACGAAATAAATAAATATATAAATAAATGAAAAATGAATAAACGAATAAATAAATAATAAATAAAAGAATGAATAAACGAATAAATAAATAAATAAATAATAAATAAGTCTTAAAACAACATCTTCTGGAGAGTGGCTCTTCATTTTAAAATTATTAATGTGAATTCCATCGGAAGATGCCACACACACACACACACACACACACACACACACACACACACACACGTACGTATATATACGAATATGTATGCAGCAACGCACTCAAAAATGCAAACAAATAATTCAACCAATTCATAAGCTGGAGGCAATCCGATATGTCGATGTTCATATAGTAATTAAAAAAGAAATAAAAAGTCTGAAAAAATTGGGTTAATCACGACTTGACTGTTCTCTACCCCTTCTCGGGGTATCATCAACTTCATCATCCATTTTGATACGAAATGCTTTAAGCATCTTTAATCAATAAACACGCACTGCCGCCCCTTTAATTCATCGAACGTTAAACACACATCCGGAAATGCGTATACATAAATGGTCACAGTTGCTCACACTTATATGAAAGAGAAAGGCACATAGCTGGTTGCACGCACAATCAAGAAAGTGTAAGGAAAAAAAATGTTCAATTAGTGAAGATGATTGTCTCAGCCATCTTCCTAAGTTTGAGTATTAAATGGCGAAATTATTTTTTCCGAATAACAGGTTGCTTGCTCTCTCTCTCTCTCTCTCTCTCTCTCTCTCTCTCTCTCTCTCTCTCTCTCTCTCTCTCACTCATATACATATAAGTTGAAAATGGAATTGAATCCGACGATGTTGAAAGGATAAATAAATAAAGGAAAGAATGATGAATGGATAAAATAAATTAACTAACAGGTGTTTCGGCCAGGAGTTTGTTCAAAGGAAAGAATGTTCAATGGATGAAATAGATTAACTAACAGGTGTTTCGGCCAGGAGTTTGTTCATGTACACATGTATTCTATTTATTATTATTCTATATCTAAAATGAAATAATAGAACATTTTAAAATCTTTAAGCATACAAAGAATAACGGCAATCATCAGAGTAAAATGTTTGATATTTGAAGTAAAAACTGTCAAAATACAGAGAATTTTGAAGTGTTCGTAAAAAGAATTTTAAAAAATATTTGAGGGACGCTCCACGGCAAGAGAAAATAGTGATGTTTGTATATCGACTATATGTCATCTTATTGAATTCAATCTCTCTTTCTCTCTCACTCTCTCTCTCTCATATATATATATATATCTTATTATAATGGAGATTGTGTGTTTGTCTGTCTGTAACCGAAACTATATTCCTACTCAAGTCACAATTCTCTTAGTTATTGACATCACATTCTCCATGATTTTATTTTTATCTAAACCTCAATTATTAATAAAATTGTCTTACATTATTAATACTGTTAACTATGTCTACATACTGAAAACATGCAATTATATTTATATATACAACAAAATAGCGGTTTACAGTGTGAACGGGAAAGCTAATTTGCATATTGATATTAAAAAATCGAATTTAATAAATATGTGCTTAGTATTATTGATTTCTAACTGTTTGGTTTTATTTTAATGAATATAAGCAAAAATCTCTTCAATGAATCTTAAATGAAATCCATTAACAAGAAAAAATAACTGTCATTGTATTCTTTACTTCCTCTTTTAACTAAATACTTAAATTAGAAAAAATAACAATGAAAGACGAGAGTGATGGAAGAGTAAGTTTCAGTTATTCCATTTTTTATTATACCCCTCTGTTTCAAATCTTTTATTATACTCCCTCTGTTTCAAATCTTTTTATCTGTATTCTTATTTAGTTTCATTAGCCTTTCTAATTTAAATACATATTTTATTACATTAAAACTTAAATACTTGCGCCCGGAGGGTGCATATATTTGCTAGTATATATATATATATATATATATATATATATATATAAGAGAGTTTTATAATTTGCTTGAAGCGTTGTGCATATATTGGTTAGGAGGTTGATTTAGAAGGCTTCACAATGCAGGTATAAAGAAAAAAATAATAATACGGTACCAATGATGTTGTGTGTTAACCTGTATTTAATTCTTGAGATAATATCTCTTTTTCAAAAGATCACTGGAACTGAAGTAGTCTAGTTATGGCATTTCCTTTTAAATGAATCTTTTTTTTTTGAAAATGATGGTATTTTTATATAACTGTATTCTCGTGTTGTATGTTTACGTGAATGCGTTTTTTTTTTGTACTTTCGCGTATGTTGTCATGCGTGTGTCCATGAAAATGCGAGTTAGTTGTGACGTTAAGACTGTATCATAGCGCGGATTGCACGTATATATATATATATATATATATATATATATATATATATATATATATATATAGTAGTAATTCAACAATTCTGGAATAGAGTCGATATCAGCCAGACAGCAAGGGAGTCTAGATAATGCTCAATGTCATTGATAGAGTATTATATTTATGTTAAGGTAGCGTGGGTCTGAGTCAACACCTGGTTACTGACAGTTTCTCGCCTATGCGATCTTAAACTCGCATATTATATATATATATATATATATATATATATATATATATATATATATATATATATATATGTGTGTGTGTGTGTGTGTGTGTGTGTGTGTGTGTGTGTGTGTGTGGTTGTGGTTATTTAGTATTGAATAAATGGAAATAAAGTGCTCGATTACGGGTGTAAGAGCTGTATTTATTTGTTATAGAGTTCAAGACATTTAAGGGTTCATTGTTACCATTTTTTCAAAGAAGCGTACTAACCACTTATCAAGACACGTGCCAGTGAAACCTATATTAAACCGAACTCTGAAAATAAAATAAAAACTGACACCCCCCAAAAAAAAAAAAAAAAACAAAAAAAAACAAAAAAAACAAATACAAATAAGCAAACAAGGAAATGGACAAAAACCTGAATTTGTAGACCGTGCTTTGGAAATATCTTCGGTTTAGAAGAAAATTAACTTTTTATAAAAATAAAGTTAGGGGTCGAAGTGAGCTTTATTGTATATATTAAAACGATCTCAGAATGAAAGCAAACATACCAAAAAAAATAAAAAATAAAAAAATAAAAAAACAAACAAATTAAACAAAAAAAACATAAACAAGCAAAAAAATAAATAAATAAATAAAAAGCAACAAAAAAACAGTAAAGCAAACAAATAAAAAAGCCCGAACGAGTGAATGTTGTATTGGAAAGATGATGGCCGAGCTAGCGAACATGTCATGTCGTTTGCCGTCCAAGCACGTTTTATTGTATCGTTGGTAATTTCACAATAACAGATAAGGGCAAAGTAATTCCATTTGTACGTGTACACAATTTCCTGAAACATCATCGTACTCTAAATCTAAAAAGACATAAATATAAGAATTGTGTGGTTTTTGAAAAGAAAAGCACCAATGTGTCCAGCGTTCTTGTGGAGGCAAGGGGCCGCACCTACACCCACGTCTATGATGACGTTGCCGTTTTCTAGCTGGTATGTTTTTTATGGGGTGGAGTTATCAGCCTCTGGTTTTGAATTCGGAGTGTGATTCTTCTCCTAGTCCAGTTGCATTACCAAGACAAAAAAATCTGCCTTGCTATTTACTATAGCTATGGAGGTTTGGTTTTGTTTTGTTTTACGGCACATCAACCTCAGTGGGTCATTTAATGCATATAAAGTTCTGAAATAAATCAATTCTTAATGGATAATACAATTTTTTTATAGATACATTTTTCTATTTAACCCATAGATGGGACCCTAACAGGTACTACGATTCCGGGTCAGAGTGGATCAGGGAGCAATGGTGATGAAAGGGTGCTCCACATTCCCCAAACCTCCAAAACTGGAACCTCACCATCAGATAGAGTTTAACGTCATTCCCAGGACATCTAGACCCTCAGTCACCGCCCTCTAGCACCCATATGATAAAAAGGGGTTGGGGCTTGCCATAATGGCAATAGGGTTGGGAAAATCATATAGGGCTATGGAGAGGAGAAGAGTGTGGAGCCTTTACCTAAAGCTTTGGCGCCAAGTGAAATGCAAACAGGATCATCCAGGATTTAAATCTTTGTCTACTTTATTCTATTATATATTCGATTGGACCGTGTGCAAAATAAAACAAAAACAAACCTAAGAAACAAGTACAGAATATAAAATGAACGTACACCGAACGCGATTCCCTAACGTTTAGTAAAAAAAAAAAGTTGGCGGATTGGGCTATTGTCGAAAAACGAATGAGTATGTGCCCTTTTCGCTTGCCCTAGACCAGGGACATTATTTTTGCTAAGAGGAGCACGCCAACCTACCATGAGCTACTTACTTTACCACACAGATCAGATTATCCAATCTGTGCTATTCATGCGCTGAGTTGGCGGTGACTGGTATCGAGCCAGGAACCTTGAGATTATCTAGATGAATACTCTACCAATTAAGCTAAACCGTCTCCTGTCTAATACTTGAATAAACCCAGACGATTTTGACATAAAGTTGTAAAATTAAAATGTGATATTTTGGTTGACGCTGTTCACGTCTTCTTTCAAACTGTCATGTCAATGATGCCTGCTAATTTTAAAGAATACCGGATTGTTGTTGGCATCCTTCCGTCTACGAGAGACGATGGAGTAGTGTCCTTTTTTGTGGAACTACGTAGCCTGGGCGGTTTGGTATGGAGGATGAGCTGTTGCCCAGACAGCAAATCCCTCTTCTCCACACTGCCGCTGTGATCCAAAGGAAAGGTAAGAAGCCAACGAAGTTTGGCAGCGGAAGTGTCGCAGGAGTTGCTGGGTTGCATTTGATTTCAGCGTCACACCACCTTAGGGACTCCAGCTCCGGATTTGTTTTTCGGGGTTTACTCCCATAATCCAAGTTTGTAGTGAGTTAATAATCCTAGTGATGGGTTTTCTTTGGTCTTAATACAAAAGATAGGTCTTCCTGGCTGAAATATTAACTAGCAACAGATTTATTTAGATGAGGTGACGACACTCATAAGAAATAAGAATCCGGCAGATATGCGACAGGATTTACATTTTTGTATTTCATCTTGGACGATTTGGACTGTTTCATTTTTAAACAGAGGGTGCTGCTAGATGATAACGGTTGTACCATTAAGGAACACGAGTATTGAAATATAGATTAATTGCCTGCAATAAACACGCACAAATCAAACAGTAATGCAAATTACGTCACCATTTTAAATAAAAGCATCAATCTTTTTTACCACTGCTTCCGTTTCCCGACTGCTTCCGTTCCTGACTGCTTCCGTTTCTGACGGCTAGGAGTGTTACGTTTTTCGTTTTATCTTATTTTGTTATCAGTAAAAGCCCACTGTTAATTTTTACCAACTAAAATAATCCCTCTGGCATATGAAGCCACTGCCTGTAAATAGCGTTTCCAGAACTACGTGGTAAATTCCTACGCGAACTACTGGCGCCACCAAGGATTAGCACGCAATTAGTATTTCTCTTTGTTTTTATTACTTCTTGTCCATTCAGTTCAGTGAAGTAAACCAACGTGTAAGCACGTGTGTCTATTACCGCCGTAAAATACGTCTTGTGTTCTTTTTACTAACACTAGGAGTCGACAAAACCATTCCATATAAACAAATGACCTCGTATCGCATTCCCCTTTCGGGGATAATTTTTAAAAAGAGCCCAACATTATGTTTATTCTTTCTATATTCACGTTATGTCAATGTTTGCCGCAGTTTCTTTGTAAACCAATTAGCAAACGGCTACTTCAAACCAGGGGAGCACAGATTGTTCGTTGTTATAAAGAATGGGCTGCTTGTATTATTTAAAAGATATTAATTCTGCATATATTGTTGCATTTTTGTCTACGAAAATTGGGTCCTCCGGTTGGTCCGATGGTGCATTGATTATGTCATGAAACTGAAGGGTTCTTAGATACCCATGGAACTTTGTCTCCCAAATTTCGTAACTCGACTCGTCACCATTGAAGAAGAACCGAGCGTATCTGGGCCCATAACCTGTTAAGTTTTCAACTGGCCAAGGATGCCATTTAAAAACTTAACAGTTAGATATCACACATACAGTTCAGAATAAGGTGAATTGTGATTAGTTGAGCTCGTCCTAATTTGTATCTCATGAAAATCCATTGTTCTTACACGGTTGGTCTTTTTTTTTTAATCCTGCACCCACGTAAATTCGCTAGACATAGATATAATCTACTAAATCGATCTATCAAACTACCTATGTCAATTGGTTCCCCCTTATCTATCTATCAATCTATCTATGTATCTAAGTCTTTTTCTATGTATGTATGTATGTATGTATGTATGTATTTATCTATCCCAGTCTTTTCCTATCTATCCCAGTCTTTTCCAATCTGTATATATATCCAAGGCTCTCCTTATCTGTATATATCCACACATATATAATATACACATCACTTTGTGTGTAAAGGCGGTCACAGAGTGCTCATTCCTTATATAGAAGAGATATACATTAGTTGTAGAAATTTTTTCTCTCTACATATATGTATATCTATCTCTCCCCCTCTCATATATATATAGGGTCATCCACAGACACGTGTTTCGACTTATCAAGTCTCTTCAGTGTGACTAGACATTTTGTAAGCTACCTACAGCCGGGATTGAAATCCGATCGGTTGGGTGTCAGTCCGGCACCTTAACCACTAGGCTGTCTTCACTTACAATGAAGGGGATTTTAACTGTTTTAATACACACATCACTTTGTGTGTAAAGGCGGTCACAGAATGCTCCATTCCTTATACAGAAGAGATGTATATTAGTTATAGAAATGTTTTTCTCTCTACCACGGTTTCGGTGTTCAATGTACACATTTCTGAGGAGAACAGTTCCTCAGCGTAGCACGAATGTTCAGGCTCTCTGAAGATTCGCGCTACGGCGAGAAACTACAGTCGTAAATTTTAAGCCATTCGTTTTTAAAACGTAAATTTAGCTCTTCATATTGAGCCACTTTTTTTAAATCCAGGAGTAAATATATTTGTTTGCTTAGTGGATTTAAAGGTAACTGTGTATATATATATATATATATATATATATATATATATATATATATATATATATATATGTTAAAAGAAAGGAAATGAATCCGACGGTATGAGTATAGATAAAAGGATATGAAAACACCACAAAAGGCTGTTAAAGTGAAAACATTTTATAACATATTCATAGCTGATATTGAACAATCTGTTGAAGGCCAACAGTCAACAGGCTAATATTCATCCCGTTTTGAATAAGAGAATTCGCCTTGTAATATGTCTTCTTTTTTAAAATACTGTTACAATAAGGTATACATAATCTGGTGACCGAGAAAAATGCGGCGGAAGTGCTCAAATTCGAAACTATTGTATAACTTTTTTTTTTTTTTTTCTTTTTTGCAACATCAAGGTTTTTGCTTTGAACTCATATGACTTTTGTCTCCGCTCTTGACAACACGGAGTATAAATAAGCTCTGAAGATGACTTTTATAAAATCGAAATATTGTTCAATATCAGCTATGAATATGTTATAAAATGTTTTTACTTTAACAGCATTTTGTAGTGTTTTCATATCCTTTTATCTATACTCATATATATATATATATATATATATATATATATATATATATATATATATATATAATAAAATCCTGGATACTATAATACAAAAAATAAAATAAAAAATAAAAACAACACGCCGGTGTGTGTGTTTATATTATTATGTATACTAGCAAATATATGCACTCTCCGGGTGCAAGTATTTAAGTTTTAATGTAATAAAATATTGTATTAAATTAGAAAGGCTAATGAAACTAAATAAGAATACAGATAAAAAGATTTGAAACAGAGGGAGTATAATAAAAGATTTGAAACAGAGGGAGTATAATAAAAAATGGAACAACTGAAACTTACTCTTCCATCACTCTCGTCTTTCATTGTTATTTTTTCTAATTTAAGTATTTAGTTATAAGAGGAAGTAAAGAATAAAATTACAGTTATTTTATCTTGTTAATGGATTTCATTTAAGATTCATTGAAGAGATTTTTGCTTATATTCATTAAAATAAAACCAAACTGTTAGAAATCAATAATACTAAGCACATATTTATTAAATTCGATTTTTTAATATTAATATGCAAATTAGCCTTCCCGTTCACACTGTAAACTGCTATTTTGTTGTATATATAAATATAATTGCATGTTGTCAATATGTAGACATAGTTAACAGTGTTAATAATGTAAGACAATTTTATTAATAATTGAGGTTTAGATAAAAATAAAATCATGGAGAATGTGATGTCATTAACTAAGAGAATTGTGACTTGAGTAGGAATATAGTTTCGGTTACAGACAGAAAAACACACAATCTCCATTATAATAAGATAAGATATATAAGCGCCCGAACGTGTATGTGTGTGTATACATATGTAGGCATATGTGTATGTATATTCATAGACCCAAGAAAGGAAGTGTTGATCTATTTAGTTTCGCACTGAAATGCAGCGCATCTTTGTTGACAGCGGCAGGTAAAATTCGTTGCAGGCATTGATGGAGTTGTGTCAATGGGTGTGACGCACGTTTGAAGACACACACGTGATGTTTTCTGAGAAAAAAAAGTCTGCACTAGAACAAGCGAGAGGACTCGATAGATTTCTCTTTTACAGGTACAGGCGAACGCACAGATATTTGGCGGTGAAGGGGTGGGGTGCGGAGAAACATCTAATAACAGACGCTACAAAACCGCATTGGCACTGGTTCTTTTCAATAAAGAGACGTAATTGGAGACAATCAGAAGAAATACATCTGAATTGGCATGTGAATTAATAAACTATCATCAGCAAAAGTCACACACACATACACAATATCTATCTACCCTCACACCACACATCACACACACATACACACACATAATATACACACATATATATATATATATATATATATATATATATTTATATATATATATACACACACGAACTATCTCTCGCTCACACATATACACACACAAACTCTCTCTCACTCTACACACACACGAAGTATCTCTCCCTCTCTCTCTCATACACACACACACACACACACACACACACACATATATATATATATACAGATACTCACAGACATATATATATATATGACAAAAAAAATCACTTTGCTAACATACTTCCAAAATCTTTTTTTTTTAAATGTTAAGTACGTACTTAAAAATTCTTATTACAAAGAAAGTATTTAATTATTCTTATTAAAAAGAAAGTAAAGAAGAAATAAACCTACTTTCAAAGAACTTATAAAATAAAAAATAAACTATGCAGGACTTGACGCTGTGTAATATTTAAAAATCACTTCTCACAGGTGTGAGAATATTGAATATCATATTCATCTTGCCTCGCACAGTGCAGTATAGTAGAGTACACCTGCATACCCGTGGTTGTACACAGGTGTGTATATATATATATATATATATATATATATATATACACGAACTATCTCTCCCTCACAAATATACACACAAGAACTATCTCTCCTTCACACATATACACACACATACACGCTACACGCACTCACATCACACACATACGCACTATCGCTCACACACATTTACACGAACTATCTCTCCCTCTCACTTATACACACACAGGCACTATCTATCCCTCAACACGCACACACACATACGCACTATCTATCCCTCACACATACACACACACACACATACGTACTGTCTCTCCCTCACACATACACATTATATATAATATATATATATGTGTGTGTGTGTGTGTGTGTGTGTGTGTGTGTGTTTAAGATTAGAACAGAGCTTTGTCATCAAATTATTGGTGGCTGGAAGTGCAAACCATATGAAATGAACTAATATTTATGCCAACCTCATCACTAAACTCTAGATTGTATCCCTCTTCATCAGATTGCATAGATCAACTGTATCAGTATTTATATAGTGAAATGTCTAACCGGATTTTCATCACTTTCAAGCTGAGGTTTTTCCTTTCTTTATTAGTGACGATTCCACTCAAAGATTCCTGGACAATTTCAATATCGTTTGGAGTAAACTCATTGCCAAGAATGTCAATTTTACCAGAGATCAGAAAATCGGATGGACAAGAAACTGTTAGTAGCCAGGCGTCGTTGATTCCATGTTCACTCTACTTCAACTTCATCGGACTGCTAACTCAGAATCATCATAATACCAACACATCCAGGATATATATATATATATATATAATATATATATATATATATATTGTCATAATTATCCTGACAACTATTCACGTGAAACGTAGGTAGATAGTTTTCTGATTCATTTAGGTTATATATATATATATATATAATATATATATATATATATATATATATATATTATATATGGTTTAAATGTTGTGTATTTTGGCAGATCTGGCGATCTTTCTGATGTTTCGATCCAATTGAAATAGAATATTTCCCATACCGTAAGCTCGAACGCTTTCTACTGCTTCTCCAGTAGTCATCATGGGGTATATGAGTTGGTTTTAGTTGTTTTTTAGGCCCTTTATCTATGTTGTTTTTTAATTTGAAGAGTCTATTATTCTTAGAGTGTTGCAAGTTAAGTGTGTTACTTATTCAAAGATAGTTATGTCCACGTTGAATGCTATTTCATTGATGTTAGTTTTTTTTTTTTTATGCATATTGCTTCAAGAATTTGTAATTTGGTGTTTTCAGTAAGAATTTTCCTAATATCGGGAGAGGTGGATTTTTCCGGGTGT
>CM042152.1:42657799-42660299 GCA_023376005.1 Doryteuthis pealeii | reverse complement strand
TAGCTTACCGGTAGGTATGAGTACGATCGCTGGAAGCGCACAGTATCCAGGGGTTAAGACAGAGAAAAAACAAATACAAAGTGCTCAATACAATGTAGAGCAAAATTTATTTTAACAATGGAAAGGAGTAACCTACTCGAGTTTCATCGATTGATTCTTCAGGGTTACATCAGTTGAATTAATCGAGTTTTCGATTAATCTCAGTTGGTATAATACATGCCCGTTGGAATTGGGACTTATCCTTTATAGACGAACGCTTATTCATATTTTCAAAGATTTATCGTGAACCGTTTTTGTTTATTGGATTATAATAATAATTATAATCATAATTATATAATATAATAATAATTATAATCCAATAAACAAAAACGGTTCACGATAAATCTTTGAAAATATAAATAAGCGTTCGTCTATAAAGGATAAGTCCCAATTCCAACGGGCATGTATTATACCAACTAAGATGAATCGAAAACTCGATTAATTCAACTGATGTAACCCTGAAGAATCAATCGATGAAACTCGAGTAGGTTACTCCTTTCCATTGTTAATAATATATATATATATATATATATATATATATATATATATATTATAGTGTATGCCAATCCGTTTTTACCATTCTGGCCTTATAAGACGTTTATAAAATTTCTGTTTAGGTCTAAATACATATCCCTATTTCAGTGTGTTAATATCTGTCTAATATGCATGAGAAGACAAGGAAGATACAAAAAAAAAAGAGCTTCAGGGGTGGGAAATATTGACTGAAAGAAATGGACGAGGGTGATGGATAGGTTTTTTTTAAAGCCAGAGTTCTCTCACCATAGAGTAAAACCTATTGACAGCAACTGTTCTTTCTTTAGCAGATGGTAGGTTGGATTACAAAATATTAATGAAAGTTTCTTTGATTGGTCAATCACTCCTTTTCGTCATGCCTTATAAATCATTGTGCCAGAACAGATATTCAATAATGAAAATGTCCAACAAATATTACTGGTTATTAAGAGACGTGTACGTGCGCAATGTTAATCATACGCATTGACTCTTTCAATTATAGATATGACGGCAAATAAAGCGTGAGAACGAAGCCATTGCTCGCATCCCACACATGCACAAAATTAATTTCAGAGAATCTATTCATATAAATTGCATAATGCATTGCTGAAAAGCAGCTGTTGAAGACCACGTGGGCATGGTCTGTAACAAGCATGTGTTCTCTGAAAAAAATTTTTTTATGTCAATATAACAATGTAGTCGTTACTTGGGTCAGAAAAAATGTCAATCCTTGAAAAACATTCATTAAAAGGAATCTGTTTCTTTTGTGCTATTGTTATATATATATATATATATATATATATATATATATATATATATATATATATATGGGAATAAAAGGCCTTAAATACAATGGGTATCGTGGTTATGGACCATTTCCACTAGCGAGTATGCCCACGAGCTTCTTCAGACCACTGATATCTTTTATTTAGAGAGGCACATGGCCAAACTCATTTTATATTCATATTTGGCCATGTGCCTGTCTAAATAAAAGATATCAGTGGTCTGAAGAAGCTCGTGGGCATACTAGCGAGTGGAAATGGTCCATAACCACGATACCCATGGTATTTAAGGCCTTTTATTTCCAAATAACTTTGCTCTGTTTACAATAATTAAACATTGAGCTCTCAACGGAACCTGAACTCTACAACAAACTACTGGTAGAGAATTAGGACCCGCCTAGAATCACCTTGTACCAAGAAACTTGGTACCGCACCAAAGTATATATATATATATATATATATATATATATATATATATATATATAAGGTGTCTCCAAAAGTTATCGAGATTGTTGTACCTTTCGACATAGCTTGTATTCTGAAAAAATATCATTCCATTCATTAATTTTTTTTAGAATATAATGTGTGTCAAAAAAGTCCCAGTTTAAAGCCGTATTTACCAAGATAGAAATGAATAATGAATGGAACGTTATGTTTTTCAGAATACAAAGTGTGTCAAAAACTACAATAAATCTCGATACTTTTTTGACACATCTTGTATATATATATATATATATATATATATGGGAGAATATGTGTTTAAATGAAGTCGAACCTAATTTGTGAAAGTTAATTAATTAATAATTAATTAATTAGGCGGGATTACCTATTTAAATTTAAGGCTAAACAAATCGAGAAAAATCAATCTCTGTATGTACATTTCGGCCTATTAGGCCTCATTAGCAGAGCTATAGATACAAAGACCGCCCCGTGTGCAATTCGAAACCTGATTGTCAAGCTGACTGTCAAGCGTCTTCCCACCACACCAAACGGACTTAGCAGGTTTCTTCGTTTTGTTAAGGAGTAGGTATTTATATTCCTCTTAAGTGACCTCTACACGAACTTACGAGAAGTAAACAAACAGACGATGTTTGTGATATGGCTATTTTCAGCCGACAGTATATATATATATATATATATATGGTGGTATTTATGTGTCGACTATA
>CM042152.1:42637799-42655299 GCA_023376005.1 Doryteuthis pealeii | reverse complement strand
AATTTGAAGTTTGAAAAAGAAGACGGTTTGAAATATGACGTCAAATATTCTCTTTTACGGTGTGAGTATGGGACTGTGTAAGTGTGTGTATCAAAAAGAAACCATTGTGCATTTTTTAGGTGTGTGGTTGCGCGTGTGCGTATAAATCTTTTGCGATAAACGACAGCGAAACAAACCTCAAGGTTGTGTGTGTGTGTGTGTATGTGTATGTGCGTGTGTATGAGCATGGTTACCCTTGAGAAACGATGTAAGGTAATCCAGGTTGTAAGGGATGATTCTATTTGGGATCTTCAAAATCTCACTGTATAACCATATTGTATGCTCTTGTAGGTGCAAACATAAATTCATACAATGATTTTTATAAATCCCTAAAGAGAGCTCAATATATGATAATCAATAAATTAGATTATATACTGAGCAATATTTAACATTCAAAAAATGAAAAAGTTAACAAACCGTCATTACTTAATAAATTTTTAAAAAATTAAATCTTTTGAGTTTCCGGTCGAAATAAATTATTACGGAATGACGGTTTGTTAGTTTTTCTTTCTTTGAAAGTCATATATATATATATATATATATGAAGTGTGTAATAAAAGAATCGAGATTGAAGCTGTATTTACCAAGATAGACATGAATAATGAATGGAACGTTAATTTTTCAGAATGCAAGGTGTGTCATAAACGTATCAAGATTGAAGGTGTATTTACTAAGACAGAAATGAACAATCAATGGAACGTTAATCTTTTTAGAATATAAGGTGTGTCAAAAAGTACAAACAATCTCGACACGTTTTTGGCACACCTTATATATATATATATATATATATATATATATATATATGAAAGGTAATATGGATATGAATATGTGTAGAAAGAGTAAACATCTTGTTTTTCTACAAATCTTTCTACATATATATATATATATATATATATATATATATATATATATATATATATATTGCAAGTGTGTGGGTGTTTTTATTGTTGTGTCACATGAATAGCGTCGAAAGCATGTTATTTCAGACGTATTAGGATTTTTCCATAAACATCTTTACTGAAATGTTTAGATATAAAAACATTGACTAAATAACAATAATTGTAAAATGAGACTCCTACGATGACAAAAAATGTTGAATATTATCTTCGCAACAGTTCTAAATAATTGCGTTTGCCACAAAGTGAGATGCTCAATAAAATAACATAAAAAGAAAGAAAGAAAGAAAAAAGCATTCCCACAAGCCAACGAAAAATTACAGTGACATAAACCGAACATGAAATAAAGAGGATATTGCGTTTTTATCTTCACCATTAAAAGAGACGATTGGAAAATGGTAGTGTTATTTTTTTTTATCTGGCTTTCTTCAGAAAATTACTTACAACTCCTAAGGAGTAAATAAGAGAAATGGTGAAGTAAAAAAAAAAAAAATAAATAAACAAATCAAAACAAGGGACAAATGTATACATAAAGCGAAATATCTTGATACGACATACACAATAAAAAGGAAAGAACATTTTGGGAAGAAAAAAAAAAGACAAAACCAAAAAGAAAGGATTCTTTTTTATAAAAACTATCAAAGATATACACCCTCCGACCGTTAGCATTTAAGTTTTCATCATCAACAATGTTGGATTATTTGGTATATAAGGTGTGCTACCATTCCCCACCTAAATTTATAGACTTGGCGAGATCACGTGGTCTATTCCTTTGCCAATCAACAGATATGCGCTTTCAGACCGTTAGCATTTAAGTTTTCATCATCATCATCATCATCATCATCATCATCATCATCATCATCATCATGTCGCGTTAGTAACACAGATATCCATGACAACCTCTTGCCAATTGTCGCTATCAGTCATTGACCCTGGTAGGTCCTCCACGCCGCATCCAGTATCTGCAAATATCTGATCTATATAAGTCTTTGCTGGACGACCCGCACTAGCATGTCCATGTGCTGGTTTCCACAGGAGAACGTCACTTATGAGTTTATCTTTAATTCTCCAGCGAGTGTCCAGCATGTCTTGACCGTCTTACTCGGATGGTTCGTGTGATAGGGGGCAGGTGGCCGTATAGCTGCTTCCTTGTGAGTTGCTGTTACCACGGTTTGTTCAATTGTAATGTTATATGTTAAATTAGAAAAACTAACGAAATTAAATAAGAACGCGTTTGAAAAATATTACACTGATTTTAATTATATTTTAATTGTTTTCTATATAAAATCATTCATAGAATTGATTTTAATATGTTGGAAAATAAAAACAATAGTATGAGGGACCAAGAACACCAAGTAACCATTTATTAAACCCGGTTTTGTTAAAACCAGTATGCAAATTAACCACACCATATATTATATAAACCTATATTTTTTAGTGATATATAAACCAGATTGCAGATTTGTAACCGCACTAATGACACAGACTGTTTTGAGGTAAACCTAACTCAGATCCTCATAGAGATAAATAAATAAATTAATAAATACGATTTATTATGTTGTATCTATTAATGATTTTGACTATAATTAAATACTTATTGATAACCTTACGCAATTCCTGAGGGTATTGTGACGTAAACAGTGACGTAGTTTCGGTTAAAGACAGACCGACACCGAATTTTCATTATAACAAATATATAAAGGGCAAGTGTGTATATGAATGTATATTCAGAGGAAACTATGAAAATAAGATGATTAATGACAGTGTAAATATATAAGAACCTTCACTATCAGTAGAGCATATTCTTTGTGCAAATAATTATGAAGATTTTATTCATATTTGAAAAAAAAAAACCCTGACGTCCCACCAGGTATTTTTACGAAGGTATTTTTTTACGGGACATCCAGCAAGGATCTAACGCTCTGGAGTAACTTTTTTATTCACCATCTACCCAGGCATCGCCGGGTAGCCGCTTCTAGTGTATGCATAAAGCGAAATGCCTTGATGCGATATACTCGAAGAAGGGAGAAGAACATATTAGGAAAAAAAAAGACAAAAAATAAGAAAGTTTTTTTTTTTAATGAAAACTAGAAGCAGCTACCCAGTGTCGACTGGGTAGATGGGTTGGGCAAAAATATCTGGTGTATTGATTTGTTTACTTTTTAGACTTACAAATGCTGAATATCTAAGTAGAATTTCAATGCTATTTCTATGGGTATTTGCCTCATACCCCACTTGTCTGGACTGGGCACAAGGCCTCGTTTTAACGTGGGTCCACCCACAAGCCGAAGCTCACGGATGGGAAAGAACAAAAATTGCGTCGATCCCTTGGGCATTCCCCCACAAGGTGGGGGGGCTCAGGAATCGACGCTATTATTGAACTCTCGGCGAAGCTCGCTGGACCCCCGGTGTCAACCGGAAAACCGAATGTGCAATGAGTTTATAAAAAAAAAATTTTAAATTGTATTCAATGCTATTTCTATGTATGTTTTGATTTTCAAATCTCTTTGAATATAAATCAAATCTTCATTATTTTTTCCCAATAAAATATATATTTACTTTGTCGTTAAATGTTTTATTTTTTTAGTTTCATCCGGACATACATACATACACACCAACTGTCCTTTATATATGGATACATGATTCTCGGAAATAAATGGGTAAAAAAAAACAAAAAAAAAAAAAAAGAAGAAAAAGGAAGTGTGTCGACGCTGAAAAGAAGGGTTAAATGAGAAATTGATTTTTCCCAATCGGTCTTTCGTGTTAGGTTGAAGGGGAAGGAAATGAACAACGGCTGTCCCATTCACCGTTTTGATCACGTGACTAGAGTAATGACCTTTCGTCCGACTTGGAATTACTCGTTTGTTATAAGCAGTTTGAGTTATCTCAGTTCTGCGAATAAACATATGTTAGTTTTTAGCCTCATCACTACTATATATATATATATATATATATATATATATATATATATATATATATATCACTAGCAACCTAATAAACACTCACACATACACACACATATGTATTCACTGGTATATATATATGTGCGTGGATATATCATTAACACATACATATATTAATTATACATATACATATACGCACATAGGTGTGTGTGTGTGTGTGTGTGTGTGTGTGTGTGTGTGTGTGTGCATTAAAATTCTGGACGGCGTATAGTTAAGCATGTTGGTCACGCAAAATATGGAGTTTACTTGACCTTCTCAAGATTCTCTAGGAATGCGACCTGCTTCAACAAATATGAATTAGTCTATCTGTATATATATATATATATATATTATATATATATATATATATATATATATATATATATATATATATTTCAAATAAATTTCCTTCAAAATAATGGAATCCACATTGTTTTGAATTCTTTTTCATTTTTCTTTTAAGTTTTCTCAGAATTTTCTCCTGTTTTTGAAAGGTGTTAATGAGTTGTACGAAAGAGGCTTCATTTGTATTCCAAGTACTTTCAGTTATTTTCTGAACCATTATCAAGGCTGTTTATTATATATATATATATATATATATGATCGTCTCCTACCCGCTCTCCCAAAAATTACCTTTTCTGTATAAAAACAGACTGTAAAAAGCTTTTGGTCTTCACCATAAATTTTTGACAAAGCTTTGCTAAAACCACACACACAACACACACAACACACACATATATATATATATATATATATATATATATATATATATATATATATATATATGAGGAAAAATGAGTAAAGAAAAGAAATGTAGATGGATAAAAATGAATTTTATCGGTATCACTTTTAATCGATATCACTTACACATGTGTTTCGGTCTGTTTATCAAAATGTATACGGATTTACGTTATTATTTTATTATTAAAATAATCAGATGGAGTTGAAATGATGATGATAATAATAATAAGAAAAATGCATAAAATGTTACGTACACAGATTTTGCCGACCTTCATCATATATATATATATATATATATATATATATATATATATATATATATATATATATATTACAGATTTGGCATCAGATAGCACACAATGGTTGATATGCTCATAAAATCCAACCAGCCAATAAATCAACGAACGTATTAAAATACAGAAATCCTGTATATTGTCATTAAAGCGGGAAAGCCTATTCTACAGCTCCAGCCGATAGAGCGTTTTTTTTTACTACAACAGACCAGTTTAAAAACTGTAAACCTAATTACTCTTAGATCTATAGATGATGTTATCTCAAATTTCTTGGAAAAGTTCACTTTCATCATTATTTGTATGGTATTATCCTGGGATCTCTTGATTCAAATATCAAATAAGCAAATTAATATTTCAATTTTATGATTAGTATAACTAGTTATAAATATTAACTGAAAGTAAACGATGAGACTACATTTGGTATTTACAAAGGGTCAGTTCGTAAATGGGGAGTGGTTTGCGACCTCACACACTGCTTGAACGGTAAAGCTGCACAATTACAAATTTCCTCCAATTATGCCGTTTTTAAACTTATTATATGCAAATTATTACAACGTTGGGGCTTGCCATAAGGGCAATAGGGTTGGGGCAATCATATAGGTGCTAGGGCTTGAGGTGACTGAGCGATCGACTGATCGAAGAGGGCCACTCCGACCATACATCTAGACTAAGTAAGGGTCTAAGTAGAGTGTTGAATGTTATGGACTTCTCAGCCATTAGGATTCCATTATTATGTGCACATTATTACAACGTTTGACATGTTTAATTAAGAGCTTTTGCAAATATTTTAATAATTACAGGGCCTGTGGATATATATATATATATATATATATATATATATATATATATATATATGTGTGTGTGTGTGTGTGTGTGTGTGTGTGTGTGTAATATATATATACCAGCCCCTCCCACGAGCAGGATGTGACACAAGGTCATTTTCTTAAGCGGGATTTAACAAGTTTGAATTCAGAGTTTTCCTTCTCCTAGACTGGTTACCTAGCCATAGTGAAAGGTTCCAATCCACCCTCCTATTTACCCATAGCTGGAGGGAGAATTGGATTCATACCTTTCCCAAGGGTATTAACTCTATGTGAAATTCAGTCCTAATGTATACTAGCCAAACTTTTTACATGAGTAGGATGTGGCACAAGTTTGTATTATGAGTGTTCATACTCTTAGACAGGTTGTCTAACCAACTTTAAAGAATCAAGTCTGCCCTATTATTTACCCATAACAAGAAGGAGAATAATTGAAGGCATAATTTTCACAAGGGTATTAGCGATATGTGAAATGCAAACAGGCTAATCCCAGATTCGAACTCCGCTGATGAAATTGACTATATGTTCAATCCTGCTCATGCAGGGTGTGGTTGAGTAAAGAAATACTATCCTTGATTAGGCGTGGCTGCGTTTCTATACACATAGCGCATGCAGTTATAATCTGTGTTAGTTCTATGTGAAATGCAAACAGGCTAATCCCAGATTTGAACTCCGCTGAGGAAATTCACTATATATTCAATGCTTTTCGTGCAGAGTGTGGTTTAGTAAATAAATACTATCCCTGTTGATTAGTGGCTGCGGTCCAATATACATGGCACATGTAGTTATAATCCTGACAGGCAGTTATAAATTACTTAAAAGCTAATCCAAGGGACCGTAAGACAGACAGTCGCCCTGATTGCCCACTGCGCTCACTGCTATATGGTGCATTATTTTTCTAAGGAAAGTTTATTCCAAAGACTAATGAAATATGGAAAAATAAATTGTTTAGACAGAATCAAAATGAAAATAAAAATCTAATATGAAATAAGAGTAATAACAGCTGGAACCCGCTGAGGTTTGCTCGTCCTTGCATGCCTTTCGTTTTAAGATAGGCATAGACAGTTAGCTCCCCTGTTTCTCTTTCACTCTTTTCGCCTTCTTCATGGTTTGTGTATTGCAATTCACAAACACCCCCTCGCCCCTCACCTATCATTATGTATTTTATATATATATATATATATATATATATATATATATATATATAGAGTTCTTTGAAACGATTCTAACTGACGTTCACCATATTAGCGTAAGCAAGGTTCTGTTATTAACGGATATAAATATGATACAATCAAATGTAGGTTGCAGGTTCAATGTTGACCACGGGCAACAAAATATAGAGTATTTGTGCCTGGTCATCGTTGACGGAATGAGAACAGTCTAGTCCGGTGGATTAAATGCGGGTTCGGTTCGATGTTCCAAATATGAAGTTACCAATAAATCTAGTGCCAACGTATCTCACTGCAAGCTTCCAGCGACTTACAGCTGTAATGCGGCATCGTGCGACGTTTGCAAATTTTCAAGAAGGTATTACAATTAAAAACGATTAATTATGAAAACCTTTTAATGAGGAAAGGGAAATAGAAATAGAGGAATAGAAAATACAAGATGAAGGCCCCCAATGTCGACAAGAAGGTTCCCGAGTTTGATATGAAATAACTACATATGTGTAAGACATACGGCGTAACGGATATAGGTGTTGAGTTAATAGAATTCTTAGTAGCAATCATGTGGAGATTGTAGATTCAATCCTGACTACAACGGAAAATAACATAGAATTCTTAACATAGCTTAACACTTGTACAGGGTCATCATAAGAACAATTTACTCCAATGTATTAAAAGAAGTGTTCGAAGTACCATGAAGGCGCCAAATTATGACATGAAGAGTCCCGAGTTCAACAAGAAGGTTTCAACGTTCGGCAAGAAACACCCGAAGAAGGCCGAAGGTTACATATACCGAATAGTTGTGTTAATAACAATAAAGCTGAGGACTTAAGTTCGAAAAATCCAAATAATACAAAGTATCAAGTCTTATCTAAAAAAAAAAGTTTAGACAAACATAATGTCATAATACAATGGCCATACTGAGATTGCTCAACTTTATTTAAATATGCTTCCGTGAATACGTTTCTTCTGAATTTATTGGTTTGGTTTGGTATGGGTCATTTAATGCCGACAAAGTTTTGAAATAAATTGATTCTTAATAAATACCTAACAAGTAGTCAGAGTGGAGCAATGGTGATAAAGGTGTGCTCCACATTCCCCTAACCCCCAAACCTCACCATCAGATAGAGTTTACCGTCGTTCCCAGGGCATGAAGACCCCCAGCCACTGCATTCTAGCACATATATGATAAAAAGGGTTGGGGCTATCATATAGGTGGTAGGGTTTTACATGACCTGCATTTGATTGGAGGAGGCCACTCCGACCGCTCGTCTAGCCTAAGTAAAGGCCAAATTAGCATGTGCATGTCATGGACTGCTCAGCCAACTGGGTTCCCTCCTTACGCATCACGAGTCGCCACCCACGGCAAACAGGTGGCCCCATTGGGGGGGGTTACCCCTCTGCAGATGTGCAGTCGGTGTTCTAACGCCCCAACCAACAGGGCGGTGGAGTTCTTTGTAAAAGCGCACACGAGAGAGAGAGAGAGAGAGAGAGAGAGAGAGAGAGAGAGAGAGAGAGAGAGAGAGAGAGAGAGAGGCACTTTGTTGTTGGCCTTGACTGAATGATTGACTTAGTCAGCACGCTTCGACCTGCAGGCAATGCTATCTTCGGAAACACAATCCCAAGTGTCAAACTTAGCGCATGCGTAATTGAAAAAAAAAATCCCAAGAAACAAACCAATATTGTTGGTGTCGTTCACGTAGCGGGAAAATAACACACCTTTAATTCACACATTTAGAATTACACTGATGTGCGAAAGAAGCAGACGAGCCGCTGCTGCTGCAATTTAAATGATTCGTATTTGTTTACTTACACTTGTTAATACAATCTCATTGTACGAATATATAATGAGAGTTTGGTACTGTTGTATACCCTTCTTCACTTCTTACTTCTGGTCGTCTTTTCTTCTGGCCGGCTTTGGTTCTTCTATCGTCTTGACTTGGTCTGGTCTAGCGTCTGGTGTTGACTTGGAAATTCCGGTCTGGTCTTCTATTGGGGATTTCTCCTTATCAGAAGCCCTGTGTCATTGTTAGTTTTTAGTAAACACAAGACTTCGATTTTCTTTTAATGTTACTTTATTCGGTAAATCCCCAACCCAGACATAACATAGCGCGCGTATGCAGAGTTACAGTTTACACAGAGCATCATGGCCGACTGCTCTGTCTGACGTCGACTGCAAAACTAAACTAAAGCTCCTTACTATTCTAAACCGGAACAGGTTATTCTATGCCTTCCGGTTCCCACGATTTATCCCCGGAAGGCAAGGTGAGAGTGAGGTCAAACGCCGTCACTCACTTTCAGGGCCATCAACTGCACTGATCGCCACCATATCTCTATACTACCTTACATAAGTATGAAAAGGGTCATCCCCTCAGAATTACAGGGGATTGACAATAATCTTATGCCACCGCATAGATTATGTAACAGGTACAACTACGGTGATAAAATATGTCAATATTTCACATCATTTCCTAAGTGCGCGAATTCGATATACGTCCATTGATCACACTGCACTGTTTACAGGATAGAGCCGTTGTCTCAGTTTTTGTAAGAAATGGGGAAAATAGTTTTGTTATACAACCAAGCGATCTATATATATAATTTCTGTGAAATTTTGAGATGAGGCTTGATAATAGGATTATTTGGATTATTTGGTTCAAATTTCCGTGATGGCTCGCGATTACGACAAGAATATTCCCGGGTTCGAAAAGAAAGTTCTCGAGTTCGAGCAGGCTCCCGAGTCTGACAAGAAATGCCTGAAGAAGGCCGGGGGCACATCGGCAGAAACGTTGTACAGATAAAAAAAAAAGATGAGAACAATAGTCTGAATAATCCATATAATACCAATATATCTTATTCAACCAACTATATATATATATATATATATATATATATATATATATATATAATCCAAAAGTCCAGAGAAGAAATCTTCCTTACGACACAATAGTTTTTTTTTAACCTGTCGCAGTTTGAGAGCTCAATGTGTGCTCTTAATGTTAGAGTCACAGAGCAAATTTATAAGTAAAAAATAAGAAAAGACTTAGAGATTTTGCATTATAGTCTATTTAGTCTAAGCTCCCTGAAATAAACTATAAAGCAAAATCTCTAAGTCTTTTGTTATTTCTTTACTATATATATATATATATATATATATATATATATATATATATATATATATATATATTCTGTTTCTGTGAGCATTCGCCCTCGGTCGGTTGAGCCGGCTCCATCCAATAAATTAACTTGTGGTGAAGGCGTTTAGGCATTAAGTTCTCCTATTTGGTAAATCTAATGTAATGTAGTAGAAAAGTCGCTTTGATAATTCCATTTCTGACGACTATAATCTTTACGCTAAGTGCGTCTCAAAAAGTCTCTATTAGGTAAAGTAATTTGGGAGTGCTGCTGATATTTTTTATCGATGAAGCAGGAATCTGTATATTAAACCGAGGTCTTTAAGCTGTGGGATGATAGAGTCATACCTTTCCCAAGGGTATTAATCTGAAAGTAAAAGGGAACGCCATAGCGCGACTGGAACTCGAACTGGTTTACTACGATGCCCCAGTCCAGCACTTTAGCGATTACCACACGGAGACTCCCTCACCCTAATTTGACGATTCCATTTCGTTTCTAATGCACAATAACGCGCAAGAGATAATATCATTAGATTGCGTATAAAAAGCATTACATTTCAAGGAAATACCCGAAACCTTTGAGACGCTAGGGTTAGTGTTAGGGTAAGGTTTATAGTTACTGTTAGGATTAGGGTTAGGTTATTTCGGGAGTTTCCGTAGTCTAATGATATTTATACGTACAATGCTATTCTAATGATATTTACTCTTGTGTGCTATTTTGTATTTGTACCTCTATTTCTTACTGCTACAATCATTACGCTAATCGCGACTCCAAACGTCCCTCATTAGGTAAATTTATTTAGGAGTGCTGCAGATTTCTTATCGATGAAGCCGAAGTTTGAATATTAAACCCATGTCTTTAAGCTGTAATTTTGCCGGTTTTTCCCATCTAGATTTGCAAAATGATATTAAGTTCTATTTTCGTTGTTTATAAATTGACCTCCGTTGTGACTTTGACGCTGTTTTTGTTTTCTTTTCTTTTCTATTATTAACCCATTTGCATCTGGTTTTATCCATTATTTATTTGCGTTAATCCCCGAGTCATTTTAGCATTTCTTTTGCCTTTTCTATTAACCGTTTTTGTTTTCTGTTTTATTTTCATAAAAATACATGAACGTTTTGCTAATTTTCCCTTCCCTTCCTTCTTTGTTTTTATCACTGTTCGTCTTTCTCTGATCACTTTCTCATTTGTTATTGTTTTTTTATTCGATTGTTTTTCAGTCTGTTTTCCTTTAAAAAAAAACATGAACGTTTTGCTAATTTTTCGTTCCTTTCCTTCTTCGCTTTTCTCACTGTTCGTCTTTGTCCACTTTCTCATTCCTTCCTGTTTCCTTCCTTGATTCCTTTACAGTCTTCTTTTATAAAAATAAATAAATTAAAAAAACCCAGAACATTTTGACATGCTGTTTCCGTATTTGCTTTGGTTCACTTTTCTTTCTTTATCAACATTCTTGGTTTATTTAATGCCAAATGTAACATCATAGAGGATTTAGAGCCAGTAATGTAACCAGTGACGTTTAAATCAGCACGGAAAAGTTTTTTTATGAGGAATATAAGAATCATATATAGATTAGAATGGAAAAGTTTAAGGATGAATCATCATATTTCCACATTGAAAATTTCTATTGGTCAAGAAATGTCATGTGCCGAAATGGGAGAGAAGATTGATAAGTAAGAATCTTCAGAGAGAGTTTGGAATTATGCGTTGACAGAGTGGACGTGGCTCTTACTCCAGGCAGTTTTGGCTTGGAGAAAATAAAAATCACACGAGAAAAAGAAGTGGCATTGGGTTATTAAAAAAACTACAATTGGCACAAGACAAGACGTCTGTCAGTACCCCAAGTTGGTTTCCAGACTCCAAACATCGTGGAACTGTCAGTCAACTCAGCATCGGCCCAGCAAACGGATTCAAACCTCTCCACGTAGCACAGAAGTGAGATAAGTATACAATTATTTCTATATCAATACATAATCACTCCTTTCCGACTTAAGAGCGTAACACAACACAAAGCCATTCTTGTAGAAGAACAGTAGTGGTACTATTCTTACCAATAGCTTGAGTATAGGGGGTTAATACCTTTCTCAATGGTATTATCCCAGAAATTAAGGTGCACGCGTGACTGGCGTGCGAACTCGCTTACTCCGATGCTGCAGTCCAGCACGTTAGCCAACATGCAACGGGGACATACCTCTTTTTGTATTTACCTCATTTTAAAACATATTTTATCTTTTAAAATTCTTTTTCCCAGGCTGGTTGCCAAAGCAAAACCGAATGAAGCCAGCCTACCCTACTATTTACCTATATCTTGAGGGAGAATGCGTCCCATTGTCGAGTAATGGTTAGCATGCTAGTCTCGCAGATCCATTACTACTGAATAGCAAGTTGGATCCTCGCTGGATGCCTCCTACTTGCGACCTAGTGTCATATCCTACCCAGTGCGAACGGGTAAGTTTTTACTTTTTTCTTTCGCTCTCAACCCTCCCCTCTCTCTCTCTCTCTCCTTATCTGCCAGTGCGTCTCATCATCGTGTAATGGTTAGCAGGTTAGTCTCGTAGATCCATTACTACTGAATATTTAGTTCGATCCTAGCTGGAAGCCTCTTACTTTCGACCTTGTGTCACATCCTACCCGTTACAAATGGGTTGAGTATATACCTTCTTTCCCAATCCCTCTCTCTTTCGCTCTTAAATCATCTCATCGACATGTAATGGGTAGCATGCTAGTCTCGCTGATCCATTACTACTGAATAACGAGATGGATCCTCGTTTGATGACCCCTACTTGCGACATTGTGTCACATCCTACCCGTTGCAAACGGTTGGATATATACCTCTCTCTCTCTCTCTCTCTCTCTCTCTCTCTCTCTCTCTCTCTCTCTCTCTCCTTTTTCGTATCTTTTCAAAATTCTTTACATTTTCTCTCTCCTTGTTCTTTCTTTCTCATGACCTCTCTTTCATTTTTTTTCTTTCTTTTTCATTTTCTTTCTTTTTCTTATTTCTTACATCCCTTATTTCTGCTTTCAATGTATTTCCCCCTTATGTTTTTTTTTTTTTTACATTCAAATTATTTTTTCTTTATCTAATAGTATTGTTTCGTCTATGTTCACGAATGCTTCGTCTCAATCTCAACTTTATTACCCAATTGGATGTAATTCGAAAGATTCGTTTCCAATTTCGTTATTATTCTTGTCTCGTTAGTAAACACCGCTATTTACATGGAAATCCACGTGACAAATTAAACGGCAACGTGTGCGTCTGCGCAAATGATTTAGCAGAGACGCACTTATTAGCGTACTGAATGTATCATCTTGGTTTTATGTAACATTTTGTTTGTGTAAATTCCGGCAACATTTCAAGGCGGAATTATTGTGGCAGACCTTGATTTTATATGCTGATAACGTAAAAGTCATCGGGGTGGCTCACAGTCGGTAGCAGCCAATCAGCGAGGGAGTCT
The DNA here is from genome assembly GCA_023376005.1 of Doryteuthis pealeii. Lineage (NCBI taxonomy): Eukaryota > Metazoa > Mollusca > Cephalopoda > Myopsida > Loliginidae > Doryteuthis > Doryteuthis pealeii. The sequence continues at coordinate 42,641,814 of CM042152.1, read as the reverse complement.
ATCCCCTTTTCACTAGCGCCAGACCAAGGCTCTTTCCGGTTTTGATTTGAAAAAGTTAAATCAGTACTGGGCAAGCCACGGAGATAGCAAGTCGCGATCAGTGGGGCCATACTCAAATTCTGCGCAGTTAGTCTGGATGGGGATTTCTAAATAAAATCTTAAGTCTTGGGTTATTTATCCAAAAAACTACTAATGACCCAGGGCTTCTGATAGACGAGAAATCCCTAATGGAAACAAGACACGAAATCTCCAAAAAAGTTCCAGACCCTAGAAGAAGAACTCCCAGCTACACAATAAACCAAAGATGATCAGAAGAAAATATACGACGAGCTGACAGAAGATGAGATGCAACTACGGGCATCTTAGCAGGTAAAGATGTCTATGATTATATACCCGAGTAATGGGCTATATAACAAAGTTTCTTTTATACTATCGTAAATCCCAGTCGTATTTGATTCTGACAAAACTGAAACACCCGAAAAGATCAGAGGACACATCGGCCAAAATGCATTCTAGACTCCTACGGATCACAGTATTTTCTACGTTACCCTAGTATACAGACATTTTCTTTAAATCTAAATTTTTAGAAATTAAATTGAAGAATTGTAAAGCTTCTGTATTGATAGATATGTTTTAACCAGACGTCATACCTCTTTCGTTTCGGTCACAAAAAATCAATATTGAAAACTGAAATTTTCTTGATAGGTGTCTAGACAATTATCTTTTAAGGTGCGAAAATAGATTTGCATGTGTCGGTTTTAACTACAAGTGCGGAATAGTAAATTTCATAAATTGACCAAATCAGTATTTTTGTGTTAATAACAAGTAATCAACGGCATACCACAGGTAGGTAGTTAGGAAGGACTGATGGTTTTCTTGCAATCAATGGACTATTATTATTATTATTATTATTATTATTATTATTATTATTATTATTATTATTATTATTATTACGAGCAAATATGTGCACCCTCTGGGCGCAAGTATTTAAGTTTTAATGTAATGAAATATTAAATTAGAAGGACTAAAGAAACTAAATAAGAATGCAGATGAAAAGATTTGAAACAAAGTGGATTATAATCGAAAAATAGAACAACTGAAATTTACTCTTCCATCACTCCCGTCTTTCATTGCTAAATTTTCCTTATTTAACTATTTAGTTAAAATAGGAAGTAAAGATAAAATTACAATTATTTCTTTTTAGTAATGATTTCTTTTAAAATCTATCTAGATTTTTGCCATATTCATTAAGATCAAGCCAAACAATTAAAAATCAATAATGCTAAGCGCATATTTATTAAAATCAAATTTTTAATATCAAAATGCAAATTAACCTTCCTATTCACGCTGTAAACACTATTTTGTTGTGTATATAAATACAATTGCATGTTCTTAGTATGTAGATATGTCCAACATATCGAACTCCGGTTTCGACAGGGAGGTACGGTGGCTTCGGCCTTGGACCATATAAGCTAACATCGTTGAAACCAGGGGGCCATCCACAGGCAACACCTGCCCGCTCGATTTAAAGCGACAGGGGTGGGTTTACTGCCCAGTGCCTGGGGCGCCCCCTTGAGTGGGCATGCCGACGGGATCAACGCATTTTTTGCACCCGCCACCCATGAGCTTCGGTTCGTGTGTGGTCCCACATTAATAGGGTCTTGAGTCTAACCCGTACACCTGGGGTACGTGGTAAATATCCTAGTATGTAGATATGGCCAACAGTATTAATAATGTAAAACAATTTTATTACCAATTAAGGTTTGAATAAAAATAAAAGGATGGAAAATGTGATGTAAATAACAAAGGGAATTGTGACTTGAGTAGCGATATAGTTTATGTTACAGACAGACACACAATCACCATTATTATAAGATTATCTTATTTTAATGGAGATGAGTTGTTGGGCCAGTTTAGCTCAGTCAATAGAGCGTCCGAGCAAGAACAACAAAGTTCCAGGTTCGATACTGACCCTAACCAACTCAGCATATGAGTAGCACAGGGATCTGTGCGGTAAAGTGAGGAGCTGATGGTAGTTGTGGCGCTCCACCTCAGACGGAAACTTCCTTAATCTAGCGGTAGTAAAAAGGAAGTCTCCTTCACTGTCTAGCTGATACCGACATTAGGACACCCCAAGGACTTTACTTTTATAATGAGATTCGGTTTCGGTTAGGGTCCCTGCTTACGTCACAGTATCGTCTGGAACTGTGTAAGTTTATCAATGAGTATTTGATTTATATTCAAAATCATTAATACATAGAACAGATAAATCTTATTCGTAAACGATGTATCAATGAAAATCTTAGTTCGAATGTGTAGACAAATATCCACGCCTAACTTTTGCACATACGGATAACTACAAAAAGTATAAATATAGATGTACGACATATATTGTTTCCGAATCTCTAGGCATGAAATAACCCTTGACAAGTTGATATGCTGTTAAAATCCTTCAACCAACGAACGAACTAACTTTTTTACGATGCTCTTCTCGCTTTCTTTTCTCGTTCATTTATATCCATACAGACAGCACCTCTCACAAACACGCACTCCACTCATTCCCTAACACGCTTCTTCTTCTTCTTCTTCTTCTTCTTCTTCTTCTTCTTCTTCTTCTTCTTCTTCTTTCTCTCGTCTTGCTAGTTGCCCCCCCCCCCACTCACGAAATACTGATCAGACACTAACGCCATCAATATTGTCTGAGTGACTGTTTACGAAGAGGCATTCGCGTCACTAGTGACGTAACACCGATTCTAGAAGTCTCACAATAATATAAAAAAAGAATCGTCGACATAAAACTACTCAGTGCCTACTCGCTATTCTATTTACCGCACAACACACCCGTCTGACAGCGAAGCCATCTTATTTTTCAACCTTTTCTCGCTGCAAAGATGTTTGGAACCATATTGACTCACAAATACCACTGACTTCCCACCATGTTTTTTTTTTATATATATTTTATTTCTGTATTTTCTCTACTATCGTTATTTCAAATCTTTTTTTTTTTTTTCATTTTTAAAGGTTTTTTTTTTATTTTGTGGAAAGTTTTTGTGTATTCACGATTTCTTTTCTTCTCCGCAGTTTTATTCCAGTGCTTATAAGGAAGGGGAAAGAGAATGAATACAGTAAAAACGATAGGTTGAATAAGAAAATATAATAATAAGAGTAAGATTGATGTTCAACGAACAGAAGTCTGAATTACGTAATAACCTAAGTTCAGCTCAACTATATTAGCATTACAACAACAACAACAACAATAATAATAATAATAATAATAATAATAATAATAATAATAATAATAATAATGCAAAGTAAACTGCACTGTCACGCATGCGCATATAAATGCCCAAATATAAGAATATACACACATACATATCTACATTTATATATATAGAAATGCTCATATATAACTATTCCTAAGTTCAGTTCAACTGTATTAGAATTACAATAATAATAATAATAATAATAATAATAATAATAATAATAATAATTAAATTAAATTAAATTTTGACCACACAACAAAATGGTATATGCATAAACCAGAATCTGTTCTTGAGAACGAAACGCGCAAAATGGTATGTGCATAAACCAGAATCTGTTCTTGAGAACGAAACGCCCAAAATTCTCTGGGACTTTGAGATAAAAACGGATCAGCTTATACCAGCAAGAAGGCCAGACCTAGTGTTAATAAACAAAAAAGAAAGAACTTGTCAACTGGTGGATTTTGCAGTGCCAGCAGATCACAGGATAAAGCTAAAGGAAAATGAAAAAATGGACAAATATCTGGACCTTGCCAGAGAACTGAAAAAGTTATGGAATATGAAAGTGAAAGTGATACCAATTGTAGTTGGTGCATTTTGAACGGTCCCAAAAGGATTGGAAAAGGGTTTGGAAAGTTTGAAAATCAGAGGAAGAATTGAAACCATTCAGAACACTGCACTGCTGCAATCTACCAGAATACTCAGAAGAGTACTGGAGACCTGAGGAGACTTGCTATCACTCGGACTCCAGTGAA
>CM042152.1:42597799-42632799 GCA_023376005.1 Doryteuthis pealeii | reverse complement strand
AAAAACTATCAAACAACCAAGAAATTCTCATCGCATCATCAGATAAAGGTGGAGGTGTTGTCATCATGAACTTCACACAATACAACGACAAAATGCTAGAACTACTGTCTGACCAAAACACCTACGAACAAATCACCCGACAAACCATCACACAAATCACACATTCTTTCAACAAATCGTACAAAAATTAGTTAACTCATTTAAACCTGTGTTTTTTTTCAATCTTACTTAATATATATATATATATATATATATATATATATATATATATATATATATATATATATATATATATATTCATTTATTTATTAGGAGGTTGATTTAGAAGGCTATCACAATGCAGTTTGGAATAAATAAAAAATAATAATACGGTAACAATGGTGTTGTGTGTTGACCTGTATTATTATTATTATTATTATTATTATTATTATTATTATTATTATTATTATTTATTCATTAATAAAAATACAGGTCAACACACAACACCATTGTTACCGTATTATTATTTTTTATTTATTCCAAGCTGCATTGTGATAGCCTTCTAAATCAACCTCCTAACCAATACATACACAATGCTTCAAGCAAATTATGAAACTCTCTTATATATATTATATATATATATATATATATATATATATATATATCTTAAGGCCTTCTTAAAATGTCCTTTTCAAAATACTCGACGAGTACACGAGCATATACAGTAGCTAGTTTAGCTAAAGTGTACGTGAATAGGAAGGAAAAGAAGGAAATTTATGGAGATGTTAAAGAGTACAGAAGAATTAGAATTGAACCGTAATATCAATGAAAGTGGGAACAATGTAAAAAAAAATAGAAAAAATAGACACAAAACGGACAAGTTTAAAGGCGTATCGACTGATGAAGAAGATGAAGAAGAGGAAAAAGGAATGAAGGAATCACACATTATATTAATTGCATGCAGAATGCACGCCTTGAAGTGTGCATCTCTCATTATTAAGTTTAATATGCACCTGGGTGCATTAATAGCCGGTCCCTCTTTGCCCATGTAAGATGGCCATTCATCTACTGAAATGTTGTACCAAACGTTCTTTTCAATCTGTATTTTACGAGATTGATTAATAGCTAATTTTGCGCGCCAATAATCGACATAGACGAACGCGGCGACTCACATGGTTTAATTACGGCATCACAACTTTACAAAACGGCATCTTGTTTAGGAACTGAGATGCGGATGGAGTTGATGACAATAAATAAGTAAATCAATAAATAGATGAGTTAATGCATTACTTTATCGAGAATTTGTAGCTGAGTAGTAAGAATAAAAAGAAATAAAGTTAGGCCCCGCTCCTAAAAGAAAACAGGGTACAGTCTAGAAAAAAAACTAAATTTGACCATATAAATATGGTATATGCCTAAAATGAATCGTTCTTAAGAATGAAACGCAGAAAATTCTCTGGGAGTTTGAAATAAAGACGGATCGCCTCATGAGAAGGAAATAACTTCCATGGTGAAAACTGCTTCTTATAATACATAGGAGTTTCGGGCAACCTCCAAGTTAATATATCTGTAATAAAATCCAAAAAAGGGTACATATAACAATACAAACTTTATTGTCTAAGCACATGTAACATGAATATATAACATAGATACAAGCAGTTAGGAAGAGAGTCTTTAGGAAGTAAGAAAGAGCTCTAACAGAAAAGAAGAGTTACTTACTGTATGTGACCCACGTAGTTAGGGTCTATAAAGAGCTATGTACACATATGGGTACAAGCCTATAGTTGGGGGGGGGGCTCTAAACCTGAATGGAAAGAGACAACTTTTCTAGTGCATCATTGTGGATACAAGATATAAAAAAGAGGTAGCATCCAGGCTGAGTTTGAATAGCCAGGTAGTAATGCCACCTAGTGGCAAATCCTGGCGGCATGGGAATATAACACTTTTCTACTCAACCTCATTCCCCAGGAGAAGACAATCGCTACTACCTTATCCCAACCAGAACACCAGATCTAGAATTGATTATCAAGAAAAAGAGAACTTGCCAATTGGTAGATTTTGAGTTATCTTCCTTGTGTTTCTGGTATTGACCACCAGGGTGTCACTGACTATTTAATCAGTGGAGCGCCAGATTCGAATCCTCTTTCTTCCCCGGGACTTGACGAACACACATGGGTTAGACAGTTTGTCTACACCCTTCTTGTGTGGGGGTTTTCACCCCCACACAGACAACGTAGTAAGTGACTTTGACTTATGGACTCTCCCTAACTTTTATACTTCCATTTTGTAACTTGTCTCATATATGTGTTACTCATATATCTTCCATGTTGTTTTGATGTATCTTATATGTATCTTCTCCACGTGCTGTCATGTTTCAAAGTCCATTGTTATATTTTACACCCTTAGTCGGATTTGTCTGTTCAACTAACAATAATTAACATCATTACCTTTCTAAACCAACAGTGTGAACAAAAAAAAACTTGGAATATAACTGTGAAAGTCATACCAATTGAAAGTGGCGCACTTGGAACGGTCCTCAAAAATTTAGAAAACAGATTATTTAGAAAACCAAATGAAACAAACTAGCACAAAATACAAGGCTAAACATGGCTGGGTGGGAAGGGTGATACAGCGGGAATTATGCAAGAAATTGGAATTTGCCAATACTGGCGAATGGTATGTGCACAAACCAGAATCTCTTCGAGAGAATGAGACGTATAAAATCGAAAAGGAAAAAGAAAATGAAAGACTAATAAGGAAGAAAGATGAAGAGTGTGATAGGAAAATCAGAAGAGAAATATGATGGAGAAGAAGTGAGTGATGAAAAAGTTGATTAATGAATTCATTAAACAAGTAAATCATCTGCGTGACTACCATAATCATTAATTATATTAACGAGCCGACATCCTGGAAATTCCAAGGTTTAATTAGTACATAAAATAAACTAAATATAAAATCATGAAATACGAGGGACAGTAAAAAATATCTGAATCATCATCATCATCATCAGGTTACCTGGGAGCAAGTATTCCATCACTCTCCCTCACCAATCGTCCCTTTCGGTCATTGTTCCTGGAAAGTTCCTAGTGCGGCATCAAGAATCCCCCAGAGCTGATTAATATACGTTTTTGCTAAACGTGATCAAACGAGGTACAAGTATTAAGCTATGTTAAGTCGTTATTATCGATCATGGTTAGGACTGAACCTGCAACCTACAGCTGATCGTCACTTAAACAATCCCTATATCCGTTTATGGAGGCACATGGTCTAATGGTTAGAGTCGTAGGAAATAGACTCGTTGATTCGTGTTCAATTCCTGGTCGAAGCGGTTTGCATTTCACATGGCACTAATACCCTTGGGAAAGATATAAATCCAATTCTCCCTCCAGCTATGGGCAAATAGCAGGGCAGACTGTGCTCTTCAATCATAGCTAAGTAACCAGTTATGAGAAGGAAAACTCTTATTTCAAAACCTGTTAAACTCCGCTTAAGAAATTGACCTTGTGTCGCATCCTGCTCGTGCGGAGGTGGTTGGTATATATATATAATATATATATATATATATATATATATATATATATATATCCGTTGTGCTATACGTCAAACATACATCTCTGATAAGGTAAGGCTAGAATTCTTTCAGGCTGTAGCCGTCTCGGTGCTTCTGTTTGGCTTCAAAACTTGAACTTTAACGAAACGATTTAGAAAAGTTTAGATGGGAACTGTTTAAGTGGCTTCGGCCTCTGGACCGGATAAGTAATTAACAGCGTAGATCCCAGGGGGACATCCTCCCAAGCAACACCTGCTCCATTGATTTAAAGTAAAATCAGTATAATAAACCAAGGAGTTCATTTTAGCGTCTGAGGTGGAGCGCCATACCTACCATCAGCTCGTCACTTTACGCATGTAATATGTGCTACTCATACGCTGAGTTGGGGAGGGGTCGGTATCGAACCAGGAACCTTGTGATTCCTATCAGGATCTTGGTCAGATTCATGGCAATGAAAGAACCACAGTACACTGCCCGAGGCGCAATAAGTAGAAACTTGCCATTAGGTTCACTTTTTTTGTGTCATATACAGAGCAGTTGATGTAGAAGTGGATCATGTTACAAACTAAACATTTCTTTTCAAAGCGTATTTTGCATTCTTAGGGCAACTGACTTATTTACGTAACATCATGTATCTGTCGGCCCAAATTATACAGAGATAACACTAAACTGTATTTACAATTCATATTGTAAGTTATTATACATATAATCGCTAGTTATTTCAGGAATTTTTTTTTTCGTTGTTGCCTTGGAGACGATTAGGATGTTTGAGTATTTTGTCCCCGTTCTAAGATTATGTTTTCTGAGTCATTTTCTCATCGAAATGATTCCATGTTTTGAATGATAGTTGATTGATCCGGTTTATATAAAAGAAATAGAAATTGTCTTTCATAACCGGGACGAGAAGAAACAAAAATGAAGAAGCGAATTTACGGAGACATTTTTTTTTTTTCATAAATAGAGAAAAAAGAATTCCAGTAAAGATAGATAAAAACAATAATAAATAAAGGAACATGATAACGATAGAAAGCAAAGGAAATAATAATAGAAAACACACACACACCACACACACACACATATATATATATATATATATATATATATATATATATATATATATTTGATAATTGAATTAAATTGCCATGAGAACTCGGCAAACACATGTGCGACATCGAGCACTGGACAGCTGTTTCGACCTCCTTTGGTCTCATCAGCAGTGCATACCACAATCTCCGCCACTAGAGATTGAACCAGCGGACCATAGAGGGAAGAGCGGAAACTCTATACCTGGACCACCAGCACACCACAAACGGAGAATGCCAAATCATCTAATCAATGGTAATGGTAATTCACGCGCAGCCACTTAACTTCTATTTGTCTGACGCCCATCGCAGGATTACAGAGGACAAGTCACCTCCAGTACAACGACTATATATATATATATATATATATATATATATATATGAGTAGAAAAAGTATCGAGATATTTTGAACTTTTTGACACACTTGTATTCTAAAAAAATAACGTTCCATTCATTCTTCATTTATATCTTGGTGAATACAGCTTGAAACATGGTACGTTTTGACACCTTGTATTCTGAAAAAAATTAATGAATATAACGTTATTTCTTTCCAAATACAAGATATATAAAAAAGTACAAAAAATCTCGATACTTTTTTTGACACACCTTGTATATATATATATATACATTTGTTATAGAGTAACATACACTTAAGGAGCGATTGTTATTTAATTTCGAAGCAGCGTACTGGTCACTTATCTTCAAGACAACGCACTTGTGAATACCCGACATTAAATTCCGGAATTTCTGTATCACAATATCTTTCACGGGTGCGTTGCCTTGTCGATAAGTGACCAGGACACTGCTTTGAAACCAATGATAACTATTGCTCTTTTAGTGTATTGTACTCTACAACAAATACAACTCTAACACCCGTAATTGAGGACTTTATTTTCAATTCTCCAATAATAAACAACTACAATTATATATATATGTGTGTGTGTGTGTGTGTGTGTGTGTGTGTGTGTTGAAAGATAAATGAAAGAAAATTTTGTATGGATAAAATGTATTTATTGAAATGTCAACACGTGTTAATAAAACAATTACTTAGACATACATCTAATAAAACAAAATCTTTCTCCGACACGGTGTATACAAAATCTGTTGTGAACAATGTGATAAAGTATATATCGGCGAAACATCTAGAAATCTAAAAAAAAGCTGAGTTACGAACACTCAAAAGACTTCAAGTTAGGAAATACATCGAATTCCTTGGTCGCAGATAACATCCTGACTGATCATAAATTCAATTTCCAGAACTCCACAATGATTGCCTTCGTTTATCAGAAACAAACGTAGAATAATTGAAGCGGGCTCTATCTCCTTAATGAGAACAATCATTCAAATGCAAGGTTTCTAATATATCGCCTTTCTTAGGAAAACTGATGTTAAACGATTTCAACATACCCTATTAAAACTCAAATTAATATTCAACAGCAGCACAGATGACGTAACATTATCACGTGCTATCTAAATTCTAAACGTTTCAGTTTAACTCATATTAGCTGGAGGGACCGGTATCGAACCAGGACTCTTGCGATTAACTAGGGAGTGTTGAGATAAACCGGTTGTGGCTACTAGAATAACAGACAATAAAGTTTAAAGGACAAATGGATTGTAGCAAGAAGACAAAAGAAAGGACATTTAGAGATCAGATATGATAAAGAAAGAGAAAAAAGAAGGAATATAAGAAAGAAAGAAAAGAAGGAAAGGAAGAAAGAAGAAAAGAAAGAAGGAAAAGGAAAAGAAGGAAAGAAAAAGAAGGAAAGGAAGATAGAAGGAAAGAAAGAAAGAAAGAAAGAAGAAAAGAAGAAAAGAAAGAAAAAGAAAGAAAGAAAGGAATAGAAAGAAAGAAATAAAAAGAAGAAAGAAGAAGAGGAGAAAAAAAAAAAAAGAAAAAAAAGGAAAAGAAAGAAAAGAAAGGAAAGAAGAAAGAAAGGAAGAAAGAAGGAAAGAAAGAAGGAAAGAAGGAAAGAAAGGAAGAAAGGAAGAAAGAAAGAAGAAAGAAAGGAAAGAAGAAAGAAGGAAAAGAAGAAAAGAAGAAAGAAAGAAGAAAGAAAGGAAGGAAGAAAGATGGGGAAAGAAAGAAAGAAAGAAGGAAAAGAAGAAAGAAGGAAAGAATGAAAGAGAAAAGAAGAAAGAAGAAAGAAAGAAAGAAAAGAAAAAGAAAGAAAGAAAGAAAGAAGAAAGAAAGAAAGAAAGAAAAAAGAAAGAAAGAAAAAGAAGGAAAGGATGAAAGAAGGAAAAGAAGAAAGAAAGAAGAAAGAAAGAAGAAGAGAAGAAAGAAGGAAAGAAGAAAAGAAGAAAGAAAAAAGAAGGAATAGAAAGAAGAAGAAGGAAAGAAAGAAGAAGAAAGGAAGGAAGAAAGAAGGAAAAGAAGAAAGAAGGAAAAGAAAGAAAGAAAGGAAGAAAGAAGAAAATCAGCTTGGGAATAAAACAAAAAAAAACTTTCTTTGTTACCGAAAAGAGGTCAGATAATGATTGATATTTCGTGTCCTAGAAAGACGAATGGATTCTTTAGCCAATCAGAAAGTTATTCCAATAAGTCAGAAGGGTCAGGTGCGTGTATATACATCCCTGCTTGGCCACATATACGTCCATATTTTCTTGGGCAGGAGTCAAACTTCGAGTCACGTTATTATACTTGTCGTCACGTCAATAGTCTAACAGAACTGTGGGTCATAAACCTATCCATCACCACGCGCTTGTAGATATAACTTACTCTAAAATATACATTTCTGACAAGCGAGGCCCCAAATGTAATTATCAATGAATTAAACTGTGAGCACAGAAGAATACTCAACTCGACATCTGACAAATACATTCAATATAGAGAAACACGCATATATATATATATTCATTCATTATATATATGAAATTGAGGCGAGTAATACCATTTAGGTTAACACCATATGTGGTTTAATCACCAACACTTACCTCATGATCAAGAAAATTTTCTTTAACTTTTTAATAACAATATTAATTTATGAGAGTAAAATGAGGAAATTTGCTAATCAACGAACGGTTACGAACCTTTTTTTCCAAACTTAACGCATTCAAAACATCCATCATCTTTTTAACTACAAGTTAGGGTCACTAACCTAAATAGACTTGACCTAAAATAGAGTTGCTTCCCTTTGTTTTGTTTATATTCGAATGCTTGAGACGCCCAGCGTGTCTCAGTCTATGCAAGGATCGTCTGCGAGTTAGAAGCAATTTCTACTCGGTGTTTTCAATAAATCCTTTGTTAATTTCCAATAACCTTGCCTTGAATTGATCATTCCATACAATTTCATCTGTACACATCAAACACATAACACTACATAAATCTTTTTTTCTACTTGACTAGTTTCATATTGTCCAGAAGAAGGTTTCTTTATAAACCGAAATGTTCGAACATCGAAATGTCCATTCATTGTAACATCCCGTGTTTGTTCTACATTTCTCCACACAGTTGTAATTTACATATATACTAGCGGGACCCGTGCAAAATTCAACGAAACCAGAAAAAATTCAAGAGGGGCCATTTAAGTCAGAAACGATGATTTGAAATTTCATTACATATAAATCCTACAAAAATTACTGAAATATATTCCGCTATTCACAATTTCAATATTACAAATAAAACAATTTCTATTATTCGTTCATTTATATTTTAATTGTTTGTTTTGTTATTTCATTTAATTAATTTCTATTTATCTGTATAGGTTTATGTCGATGTAACGATGTCTAGCTCCGATAGTTCTGAAATTTGTGAGCTTGCAGGAACATACATATTAGCAACATCAACAGAGACAATGGATAAAGTGAACCAGGCTTTTATAGGGACAACGGACTAATAATTATAATTAATTGCAATGGACCTAAAATAGATAAGATTAGAAAACAGATTATAAAAATATCTAAACAAATAGGATTCGACATAGATATGAAAACCAACCAAATAGTTTTCATAGACAAAACATTCAACTTAAAAAGAAACGCACCAGCCATTTAAAAAAAAAAAATTTTAATTTTACGTTGGGCACTTAATTGACGCAAAACAAATTAGAATGTTTCATTTTTAAAAGTGGGTGAAATAAACTGAGACAAATAAACATATGCGATTAAGAGACACCAGATAAACAGTTTTCACATTGGATCTTGGACAATTTGAAAAGTGTCATTTTTAACCAGGATGATAACGGAGGGAAAATTAAGGAACAAGCGTACTAATATATAGATACTAGCAGGACCTGTGGATATGCCAATGTATGATAATTTAATTATTACAAGGTTTGATATTTTTACTTAAGAGCTTTTGAAAATAGATCAATATTCAAAAAGTATAAAAATCTTGATTTAAATCACTCTCACACTTTTTTCTTTCTTTCCTTCTTTTCATCTTTTTATTATGTTCGATTGAAACAGATTAGCGATATCGTTTCCGACCGCTCACCCCTCTCTCTATCTTTCCTCTACTCTCGTTTCTTTCTTTCTTATTATATTTTTTCTGAGTAGCATGCCTTTTATAATAAAAAATGGAATGTTCTATCATTTAGCTGAGGTGACGAGTCTCATAAGAAATATGAATTCAGTGAATAAGCAATACCAGATGATCAGGATTTACAATTTTGCAATCTTGGGTGGTTTAAACGAGAATGCGATAGTATCCTCTATAGATTTTCCTGATTATGCATCAAAAATTGAATTCATTTTTACGCAGTTTGCTCATGTGGTCGGTGTCCCCTCTTCTGTGCATTGATATTGTGAAAGATATGTGCTAGGGCCGAGTTAGCTTTACCTCAGTGTCGACGACGACGTTATTAAATGTGACATCATGCTGACTTAGGAATTACGGGTTTAATTTATTTTGTCTTGCTTTAGGTTTATTTCGGAGTTATTCTTCTAAAGTGGTTTACACCCAAGGCTAATGGGACCGTGCTGCCTTCCTACTTTATCTATGACCGGCGAGAAGATATATATATATATATATATATATATATATATATATATATTAATGGAAATTAGTGGAAAAAGAATCTTGAGGCGGGCATAACATCACGTAAGAAAAAAATACACATCGGCCACTACACTATTATGCAATTATTACTGAATCACATAGGAGCTTAGTAGATAAAAATATAAATGAATATGTACATATATATATATATATATTGGAGGATATGTGCTTAATTGAAGTAATTTTGAAAATTAATTAGTAAATAATTAATGAATTTAAGCGAGCATATATGTTCAAATGTAAGGCTAAACAAATCGAGAAAATGTCAAAATGTTTAGCCTTACATTTAAACATATATGCCTGCCTAAAATCATTAATTATTTACTAATTAATTTTCAAAATTAGGTATGACTTCAATTAAGCACATATCCTCCCAAAATTGTCGGTTTAAAGCCATATAAAATAAACACATTTGTTTGTTTACTTAACATCATATATATATATATATATATATATATATATATATATATATATATATATATACATACAAAAAGAGAAAAATATGTTCTCTATTCGTTTTACTCAGTCAATAAGTAATAGGCTATCTGATGACCAGTCTCATATGGAGTTCTTGCCGAAATAAATTTATAATAACCAAATGACGGTTTGTTAAGTTTTTTTTCTTTGAAAGTATAACCATTGCTCGCTATATAAATAATTGATTAGTTATTATACATTGAGATCTCATAGGGATTACTAAATCCTTGTATAAATGTATAGGTTTGCATCAAAACATGATAAAGCACTGTGGATGTACAGGAGATACTGATCCCAAATAGAATTATCATCCTCATACCAGTCATTTGGATACTTATATATATATATATATATATATATATATATATATATATATATATATTGAAGAATATGAAAGCAATCAATCAGGTAGGCATTTCAACAATGATAGGTAATATCGTTCACAAAGGCACTTTATTGATATTTACCTAATTATATCAATAATCGGATCGAGGCAATTGCGCACGAATTCACAGGATAAAATAATGGCACATACTGGCTTATTAGTTTGCGCATATATATATATATATATATATATATATATATATATATATATATATATATATATAATTACTCGTGCATAAATAAAAAACACACCTTTCTATGTATACGTGTATATTTTAATTTACATAAGTATATACTTACATGCATAAACGCACATACTTTATTTATATATATATATATATATATATATATATATATATATGTGTGTGTGTGTGTGTGTGTGTGTGCATACATACATACCTACATATAGGTGCATATACTATGTGTAAATATAGGTACTAGAATATGCATATACCTATATATATATACCTATATAAGAGAGTTTTATAATTTACTTGAAGCATTGTATATATTGGTTTGGAGGTTAATTTTGAAGGCTATAACAATACAGGTATAAAGAAAAAATAATAAGGTAACAATGGTGTTGTTTGTTAACCTGTAATTTATTCTTGATATTTCGAGATAAAATCTCTTTTTCAGAAGAACACTGGAACTGAAGTCGTTGTCGTCTTGTTATGGCATTTCTAGTAAAAAATTAACTAGAAATGCCATCTCAGTCGGTAGAGCGTTCGACTAGAAACCACAAGGTTCCTAGATCGATACCGGTCCCCGCCAACTCAGCGTATGAGTAGCACAGGGAACTGTGCGGTAAAATAAGGAGCTGATGGAAGGTGTGGCGCTCCACCTCAGATGCTAAAAACAATCTCCTTGATCTAGCGCTATTGAAAAGGGGATAGACTCTCTCGCCGATTGGCTGATACCGACTTTAGGCCGCTCCGACGACTTTACTTTTACTTATATATATATATACATTATAGATAAATGTATATAAACTTATATATATATATTATAGATAAATTTACATATACTTATATATATTATAGATACATTTTCATATACTATATATATTATAGATAAATTTATATATTATATATATATATATATATATATATATAATAGATAAATTATATATATATATATATATATATATATATATTATAGATGAATTTACATATACTTATACATATTATAGATAAATTTACTTATATATACATTATAGATAAATTTACTTATATATATATATGTGTGCATGTGTGTGTGTGTGTGTCTGTGTATGTGTGTGTGAAGAGAGAGAGTGAGTGAGTGTATGTGGGAGTGTATGTGTGTACACGCGCGAATAATAACACGGACTTTGTGATTACTCCAGCGTCAGGTGAGTGAAATAATTTACTGTAACGCAGATAACTAGTTTCCTAAAATGCTTTGATTTTCTGTGCAATTAGGAATTCAAGACTTATTGATGACAATGTCGCCTTGTTTTGCACATGCGCACAAACACCTGATTGAACACACAAATATCAGTTAAGCCGCTCATAATAAACACGGTAGGTTTATTAACGAACGCACAATGAAATTACACGAGAACACGCGAATAGGATATAAATAAAATATGCACGAATATATCACGTGCACGACCGTGTACAAGTCGAATTTTGACAAGCTCCATTTGTAGCCAAATTTGTTGATACTGACCTAAGCATGAGTAATATTAATGGATAAAAATGTAATTCACACAGGGAATAAAAAAAAACATTGTTGTATACTCTTTTACTTCCGCCCTGTCGGCTGGCGTCAGAATGCACCGACTGCACCTCTGCAGAGGGGTAAGACTCCCTCAATGGGGCCACTTGTTGGCCGTGGGTAGCGACCCGTGATGCTTCAGGATAGAGTCCAGGGGAATGAGCAGTTCATGACATGCAATACTCGACTTTGGCCCTATCTTGGGCTAGACGGTAGGTCGGAGAGGCCCCCTCCGATCAATCGGCTGGTCACATCAAGCCCTAGCACCTATATGATTTTCCCAACCCTATTGCCCTTATGGCAAGCCCCAACCCCTTTTTATCATATGGGCGCTAGAAGGCAGTGGCTGCGGGTCTACATGTCCAGGGAATGACGTTAAACTCTATTTGATGGTGAGCTTCCAGTTTTGGAGGTTTGAGGAATGTGGAGCACCCCTTCATCACCTTTGCTCCCTGGTACACTCTGACCCAGAGTGGTAGTACCTGTTAGGGTCCCATCTATGGGTTAAATAGAAAAATGTATTTATAAAAAAAATTGTATTATCCATTAAGAATGAATTTATTTCAAAACTTTATCGGCATTTAATGAGCCACTGAGGTTGATATGCCGAAAAACAAAACAAACCAAACCAAATCTCTTTACTTACTTTCTTACTTCTATTCTTCTAGCGTCTCTTCTAGCTTCTGGACTTCATCTTGAGCACAATATATATATATATATATATATATATATATATTATATATATATATATTTATACTGCCAGGACCTCTGCATTTCCTACAGTTTGATCATTTAATTATTAAAACGTTTGCTATATTTATTTAAAAGCTATTGCTAAATAGTTCAATATGTAAAAAGTATAATAATCTTGATTTAAGTCTCTCTCACTCTTTTTTCTTTTTGTCTTTTCATCTTTTCCTTATGTTCGATTGAAACCGATTACTGTTATCGCTTACATGCTCTCCCTACCTCTCTCTGTATTTCCCAACTCTCTTTCCTTCTTTATTATATTTTTTCTGTGTAGCATGTCCTTTTTTCTTTCTTTCTTCATAATAAAAACGGAATAGTCCATCATTTAGCTGAGGTGGCATAAAAAATAAGAATTCAGCGAATAAGCAGCACCAGATAATCAATATTTACATTATTGCATGTCATCTTTGGGCTGTCTCATTTTTAACCAGAGTGTGTTGCAAGACGATAACAGTCGGGGGATTAAGGAACACAAGTATTAATATACAGATCAGCTGTACATTCAAGTGCTGTATATTCAAAAGTCTCTCTCTCTCTCTCTCTCCCTCTCTCTCTCTCTCTCTCTCTCTCTCTTCTCTCTCTCTCTCTCTCTCTCCTCTCTCTCTCTCATACACCCGACTGATACGAACGAATACTGATACCTTGATTCAGACTTACTTCCTATTGAAGAGAAACCAATGTTTTTTTTTTTTAATTTTTTTTAATCGCCAGTTGAAGAGGATAGGATTCGCAGAAATATAGCAAATTTAGCTTTCAAGACAAATATTAGTGAGTTTGATTCTCACCTAGTGCCCCATACATCTAGAATTGTTCCAAACTAAATTAAGCTCAGTAAAGCTTTGTGCAGATATTAATATATTAAATCTAGTATAAATGTTAATATTTAGTGGCGCGTGGTGTAATGGTTACCATCGTAGGAAACGAATATAGAGAAACGAGTTCAAATCCTGGACGCGGCAGTTTGCATTTTATATATCTCTTGAAAAAAAGTACGAATCCAACTATTCTCCCTCCAGCTATGTGTAAATTGTAGGACAGACTGGGCTCTTTAACTTTGGTATGGCAACCGGTCTTGGAGAAGGAAAACTCTGTATTTAAAACCAAGGGTCTCTGTTCTCGTTAGTCAGAAACTACTTTGAGAGTTCCTCCTCCCGCTGCTTCTCTTTTTCTCTATTTAATTAGACCAAACACCTGCGAACAAAGAAGAAAACAGAGACCCTCCCCATATCGGATATTTTGACAGCCTCCAATACAAAATAAAATAAATGGGTTTAAAGTGTAATTCTGGCATTCTGAATATAGCACCTATATTGAATGCGAGCTTAATTAAGCCTAAACCTCTGCATTTTCACCTGAAATATAAAAACAATATCTTGTTCACGGAGATATTAATCTAATATTCTGCTCGAGAAATTGGGAGTTTTCCGAGAATAATCATACAACCTACATTCCATTCTGGCACTGTATTTAGAAACTATTGTATAATCTAATTGAATGATTTTTTTTTCTATAAGCGAAAGGTGTAAACCCTTAAAATGTTTCCAGGGAATTAATTTGCATGCCCAGATAAAAAAAAATAGAGAGAGAGATTCTTTTTTTCTGTACAGCTTGAACGATTTATTTTTATTATTTGATTTTTTTTAAGAGTCGACTTCAGCTTCATGATTCATTCATGTACGAAGGCACTTGGTGTGAAAAGAACCTTTAATAAAAAGATTCACTTCGTTTATCTTATATACAGAGTGTGACAAATGTCACTTGGTTTCTATAAGAAATAACAGCATTTTATTAGATTCTTTCATGCTGTTTAACGTATTTATTTCTTTTCTTTAAGGTTTTGGGGCAACCTAACCTATCCATAAAATTTCACAAAACCGTTTTATTAGAGTTAATGTTGCAGTCTTTGATAATAGAATTTGGCATAGCATCTTCATCATCATGTCGCGCATACAGCACGGGTATCCATGACAATCTTTCGCCAACCTTCCCTATCATTCATTGCACCTGGGAGCTCCTCTGCGCAGCAGCCAGCATCCTCACATAGCTGGTCAATGTACGTCCTTGCTGGGTGCCCCACACTTGTATGTCCATGTGTTGGCTTCCACAGGAGAACGTCGCTCACGAGTTCATCCTTGCTTCTCCAGCAGTGTCTTGCATGTCTTGTCCGTCTCGCTCGGATAGTTTGTGAAATGGGGGCAGGTGACCGTACAGCTGTTTCCTTGTGGGGTGCTGCTTCCATGACTTGTTCAAGACTGCGCGCAGCATTCTTGTGTAGCTCCCATCTATCTTTTTCTCAAGGCGCTTTGTTAGGGTCCAGGTGGTGCAGCCATATAGCAGCACCGACACAACCACAGCCTAGAAGAATTGTTGCTTTAGCTTGTCAGGGAGATCGGACCGCCATATGACTGATAATCTATTTGTAGCCGACCATGCCTTTGCTATCCGTGTATTAACATCGCTCTCTGTGGGGGAGATATTACCACCCAGGTACGTGAATTGTTCTACTGGCTTAAGAGGCTTGCCGTTGAGTGTGGAGATATTTCCTTTTTTTGAAACTTATGAACTCTGTTTTATCAGAGTTCATATAGAGGCCAATATTTTTTTTGCTGCTTTTTCTAAGCTATGTAGCAGTGAAATAGAAGACTATTCTAAAAAAAACAACATAATCTACAGTTCGTTAGTACTTTCATGCACTTCATTGGGTGCCAACAACAATGATACTTCCTTATCTCAGAAATTCAGGCAAAATGTATAATTTCAAAAATAAAATTACCCCTTTTAACTTACTGGCCTCCTAGAATTTGATTGTAGAGAACAATTCAATAAGAAATATCTAATTTTCTTGAGTTTTATTATGACAATGCTTAGTACACAAATCACTATAAAAAAAACCCATGTTGTTAGTTCATATTTGCCACTTCTTTTCACTTGTTTCTATTAATGCAAATGAAGTAATTCTTATAAAGCTTGCAATGAAGGATTCAACAGTGTGATCAACTCAGTTATTCACATTACTTTCAGCTGTTATAACTAGCAAGCATAACACTTGTATTTAAAGCAAGGCATATACACACCCAACAACTCTTGCTTAGGACGAATACAAACATTATACTACACTTACAAATTCTCATTTGTACATGGGAATTGGAAATAGGAATATATTGTTTGTGTATAGAATAAAGGAAAACATAACTGAAAATTAATGATCCACCAAATTTCATACTATGATGTTAAGAAGTGGTTTTTGGCATCATCCTATAATCTCAGAAAATTCTCAAAGTACTTCATGAATATAACTAGTATTCTTTGACCAAATGACAGCATTTTATTAGATTCTTTCAATGTTGTCATAAAGTATTTCTTTCTTTTCTTTAAGGTTTTGGGGCAACATAACCTATCCATAAAATTTCACAAAACAGTTTTATTAGAGTTATTGTTGCAATCTTTGATAATAGAATTTGGCATAGCATCTTACGTCTCATACTTAGAGTCGCATTTTGTATGGAATACCTCTGTTACATATGTTACATAATCTATGCGGTTGCATAAGATTATTGTCAATCCCCTGTATTTCTAAAGGGTGGCCTTTTCGTATCACGGGCGGGACTTTCCATGGAATATTACAGAAAGCCCGCGAAATACATGAAGTCACGTGGGACCTGGTTGGCTCCTCAGTTTTCAGTTTGGACGTCGGGCAGAGAAGATGTCCTGCCTTAACTGGAACTCACTGCATACGCGCGCTATGTTTAGTTACATGAAATTTTTGTTAAGTAAATAAAAGCTTAAGAAAATAACACGTTTTTGTGATTAATGAATATCTTGGTAACGAGACTGATCTAGAAGAAGAAATGAGTTAAGTGCGACCGACCACCAAGACGAAGTCCAGATGTTAGAAGAGACGCTAGAAGAACCTGAGATATCAAAGACGCCAGAAGAAGAATAGAAGAAAGTAAAGAAGGGTATACCACACATACTCATACACATATACCCATGTTGGGTACACACACAAGTGTTCTTTTTACTGGAGAGAGGGGGAGAGATAGACACAGGTAGATAGAGAGATTCATAACTTACTTCCTTGGTCATTGGTGATCTCTAGTCGTTTCTATTCTTTCTCTATGACTTCTATTTCTCTGTTCTTGCTGGTTGGTTGTCCTTGATTCATTTCGTCTTCTAGATCAGTATTGTTGCCAAGACATTCATCAACCACAAAACCATATTATTTATTTAAACTTGTATTTACTTAACTAAACACCTTCCTCTAACTAAACACAGCGCGCGTGTGCAAGTGAACACCAGCTAAAGCAGATATCCGTCTCTGCCTGACGTCCGAGCTGAAACTAACGGGTTAACTTGGTCCCACGTGACTTCACGTATTTCGCGGGTTTTCTGTAATATTCCATGGAAAGTCCCGCCCGTGATATGAAGAGGGGCCATCCCTTCAGAAATACAGGGAGTTCACAATAATCTATGCATAGATTATGTAACACCTCTCCCTCTGTCTCTCTATATTCTTTCTCTCAGAACAGAATAGTCCATTATTTAGCTGAGATGACGACACTCATAAGAAATAAGAATTGGGTGGATAAGCAATCGCAGATAATCATGATTTAAATTTTGTATTTAATCTTGGATGATTTGGACGGTTTCATTTTTAACCAGAGATTGTTGCAAGATGATAACTGTCGGAAGATTAAGGAACACGAATATTAATGTATAGATCGACTGTACATTCAAGTACTGTATACTTGAATTCTTTTCTTTCTTTTTCTCTCTATCAATATATCCCCCCTTCTCTCTCAATCAATATACCTCCCCTGTCTTTCTCTATCGACTGATATGAACGAATATGGACACCTCAATTCAGACTCACTTCCTATGGAAGAGTATACGAGATTGTTTTTTTAATCGTCAGTTGAAGGTAATTAGGCAACACCAGATAATCAGGACTTTTATTTTTGCATTTCATCTTGGATATTTGGATGGTCTCATTTTTGCCCAGTGGTTGTTGCAAGAGGATAACGGTCGTGCAATGAAGGAATACGAGTATTAATAATTCATATTTGCAACTTTTTAGTTTTATTCAAATTCTGTCTGCGTTTATTCTATCTCTTGTGTATACACACAAGTTTTTGTTAACAATCGTATTGAATTGATTTTTGTGATTGGTTGAAACTTTTTTACATTTCTTTAAATAGCAATTGGATTTTTGTACACCGTGCACTTCTGTTTACACAGTTTGGTCATTTCTACAAAACTATTAGACAGTTAGTTTTTTTTTTCCTCTTTTTTTTTATTGTTCTTTGCTGAGATTTAATACTTTTAAATTAAGAGCGCGTTTCGCTATAAATATTTAAACTAAAATATTGACCATTTTAGTGTAAGAAATAAATAACTGTTTTTCTAAGAGGAATCTTCTTCTATTCTTCGTTTTCTTCTTTCTTCCATTCTTTTTTCTTCCTTTTCTTCTCTCTTTCATTCTTCTTCTTCTTCTTTCTTCTTCTTCGTCTTCTTTCTTCCATTCTTCTTTTTTCCTTTATTCTTTTTCTTCTTCTCTTCCTCTTCCATTCATCTTGTCTTTATTCTCTTTCTTCTTCTTTCATATCGTCTTCTCTTCATTTTCTTCTTCTCTTCTTCATTCTTTCTTCTTTTCTACATTCTTCTCTTTTCTACATCTTCTTCTTCTTTTCTTCTTCTTTTTCTTTCTACATTCTTCTTCTTTTCTATATTATTCTTCTTTTTTTCTATATTCTTCTTCTTCTTTTCTTATTTTCTCTATTTTCTTTTCTTTCTTTCTTCTTTTCTACATTCTTCTTCTTTTCTATATTCTTCTTCTTTCTTTTCTATATTCTTCTTTTTCTTTTTCTTCTTCTCTTCTTCTTCTTTTCTACATTCTTCTTCTCTCTTTTCTTATTTTCTATATATTCTTCTTTCTTTTCTATAATTCTTCTTTCTTTTCTATATTTTCTTCTTTCTTTTCTACTTCTTCTTCTTTTCTACATTCTTCTTCTTCTTTTCTTCTTTCTTCTTTCTTCTTCTTCTTCTTTTTTCTTTCTTCTTTTTTCTTCTTTCTTTCTACATTCTTCTTTTCTACTTCTTCTTCTTTTCTACATTCTTCTTCTTTTCTATATTCTTCTTCTTTCTTTTCTATATTCTTCTTCTTTCTTTCTATATTCTTCTTCTTTCTTTTCTATATTCTTCTTCTTTTTCTTCTGTACATTTTTCTTTTACATTCTTCTTCTTCTTCTTTACATTCTTCTTCTTCTTTACATTCTTCTTCGTCTTCTTCCATTTTCTTTCTTCCATTATTCTTTCTTCCATTCTTATTCTTCTAAATATTATTCCGAAAATATCCAAATATTTGTCATTTAAATTTATTGAGTGTTTGTTATTTAAATTTATTGAAATATTAACGCACATATTTGGGTAATTGAAACAATAAAGATACCTGCAAAGAAAATGATGACAAGTGCGTATTTCGTTTTGTATATTTAAAAAAAGGTGTGATTTGATGCAAATGTATCCCCTCTGGTTTTGCAACGTTTTTAATAATGTTAATAGATCGGAACACTATTCCCAGTGTATTTTGGTGATTGCGTTTCAATGAAAAGAAGAATTAAAATACAAAAAGGCGGGACGCTGAGAAAAATAGAAAACAGTGGAGAATATAACTTTTAAAATAAATTGGAGATTCTCCATTCTTGTTAATGGAGCTCAAAATAGGAGAGCATGGATGGAAGAGAACATACACATTCACACAAAGACACAAGTTCATACAAGAACATATACGTGAACGAGTGCAATTCACAAATATATGCATGAGAACGAATATGAAGAGAGCCACATTGGACACACACACATACGTATATATGAATGAATATATATAGCGAGAGAGATAGGAGACCAGGAATAGAAAAGAACTCACATACAAAGACAGACACACAGAGAAACATACACAAATATAGAGACACGAGTTCACACAAGAAAATATACAGGAAAGAATATAATTTAGTAATACCTGCTCAAGAACTAATATATACAGAAGGACAATGGACACACTCTCACACAACTATACATAAAAACATATATGTGAACGAGTACAATTCACAAATACCTGCACAAGAACGAATATGAACATGAGTACATTCGACATACAGGAACATACACACACACACACACACAGGCACATACATACACCCACAAAGAGGCACATACATACATACACACACACAAAGAGACACATGCATACACACACACACACATGCATACACACACACACATACATACACACACACACAGGCGCATACATACACACACACACAGGCACATACATACAGACACACAGGCACATACATACACACAGAGGCACATACATACATACACACACACAGAGGCACATACATACACACACACACAGAGGCACATACATACACACACACACGTCCACACACAAAGAGACGCATACATACACACACACATATAGACACAATTTCTCACAAGAACATATACGTGAACGAGTACAATTCAAATATATGCATAAAAACAAATATGAACGGAGCCACATTGGACACACACATACACATATATACATATATAGAGAGATAGGAGAGCAGGAATAGAAGAGCATACACATACACAGACACACAAAAACACGCACAAAGATAGAAACACGAGTTCACACAAGAAAACATACAGGAAAGAGTACAATTTAGTATTATATGCCCAAGAACTGATATATGCAGACGCACAATGGACACACTCTTACACAAATTCACACAAGAACATAGACGTGAACAAGTATAATTCACAAATACATGTACAAGAACGAGTATGAACACAAGCACATTCGACATACAGGCACATACATACACACATACATACATACATACACACAAAAGCACATACATACACATGCACATGCATACACACACAGACACACACATATACGCATACACAGGCACTGAGGCAGATACGCATACATAGATACAGAGGCACTTACACAGGCACAGAGGCACATACACTACACAAAGAGGCACATACATCCACACACACGGACACATACATACACACACAAAGAGGCACATACATACACACACATGCACATATACACATACAGAGACATATAAACACACACACAGAAATATATATATACACACACAGACATATATACACAGACACAGACGCACATACACACACACAGACGCACATACACACACATACACAGACACATATATATACACACATACACACACATACACATAAATACACACAGGCATATTTACACACACAGGCATATATACACACACGGGCAGAGAGGCGCATACACATATACAGACACGTACATACACACGCACATACACAGAGGCACATACGTCAACACACATAGGCATATACATACACACACACAGGAACATGCATACACACACACAGGCACATAGATACACACACACAGGCATATATATATATATGTGTATATATATATTATATAGACACGATTTCTCACACACACACACACACACACACACACACACACACACACACACACAGAGACACACACACACACACAACAATTTATACCTGAATGCTATCCAATACACAAATACATGTACTAAAACCAATATGTACCCAAGAATAATGGAATCACATACATACACACACGTACAAACCCACAATGACATATACACGCACATGCACAACCCATAAATACATAAACATACACAAATAAACATATGCAAACAAAAACATGCGTGGACAGATACAACGCACACATACATACATACACAAGAACGAATATGTACACATTCACAGTGGACACATACACACATATATAAGTATATGTATAAGCGTGTGTGTTGGTACTTATAGAGCGTCCTGTTTGTTTTTGGCATGCACTTAAGCATATTATCTGTGTCTGTCAAGTTAGATAAATTCAGAAATAGTTTCGATAAATTCATCATAAATTGTAAGTACTAACATGCACTTCAATAAGAGATTTAATCAAGTATATATAGTCACAATTGTTAAGTTCTATCTATCTATCTATCTATCTATCTATCTATCTATATATATATATATATATATATATATAATATATATATATATATAAACCGTCAAGAGAATTGGCCCGAAACGGTTTGCACACTTTCTCTTCTGATGAGCCTATTTCAGTTGTAAACATCGTTTGTTTTTCATTATATCTTATTCATATATATATATATATATATATATATATATATATATATATATATGTATGTGTGTGTGTGTGTGTGTGTGTGTGTGTGTGTGTTTGTAAAATGAAAATGGAAGTGAATCCGACGGTATGTTGAAAAAAGTAATAAAGGAAAGAAAGTATAGAATGGATGAAATAAGATATTTTAATCAATTTTACTTACATGTGTTTCGGTCAGGAGTTTATCCATATGTACATTATTCAAACTATAATTATTTTTAAAAATTACCATTATTATTTCATTTCATCTTGTTATTTGAAAATAATTAAAAAAAATTATTAGCGCAAAGTAAAAGGCAAAAAGCTTTGTATAAGTTTGAACTCCTCTCGCCGTATCTATTTCCTATTGTTGTATATTCTCTTTCCTAACTTTCTTACTTCTATTCTTCTAGCGTCTCTTCTAGCGTCTGGACTTCGTCATGGGGACTTTGTGTCTGGTCTTCCATTGGGGATTTCTCTTTATCAGAAGCCCTGTGTCATTGGTAGTTTTTAGATAATAACACAAGACTTCGATTTAACTTAGATCATATTTCATTCTGAAATCCCCACCAGACTACCTGCGCATATTAAGTCGGCACCGTGCATAACACGACTTACCACCGTCGTGGCTTTGGCCGATCTGACTAAAACTCTTTCTAATCTAAACCGGAAGAGGGTCTTCTCCACCGATTCTCACGGTATCCACCGGAAGGATCAGGATGAGGTCAAGCCCTGTCATTCAATCCTTCAAGGCCGTAGGCTGCAACTTATAACAGCCATTTTGGTTTCTACACCACTGTACATAAATATTAGGAATCTAATAATGATGTAACACTGTGACGATAAACATTACACAATACAACCCCACTTAGAGTTTTAGTCTAATCCCCAAGGTCACAAATAAGGGGCATCCAGCGAGGATCGAACTGACTATTCAGTAGTAAGGAATCCGTGAGACTAGCTTGCTAATGATTACATCACGGTGGGACGCCTTCAGTCAACAACCTGTATAAAAATACGTGTTTAATGCTACTTCTTGTTCTGGCTGGTACTCTATTGGTCTAACCATTATGATAACAGAACACATGATAAAAATCAGCAGTTGAAACGTTGCAAAGCTTATATTTCTGTAGACATTATCATCGTATTGTGGTTTTAGTCTCGAATATGAAAATAGATATCCTAATTATTTCCGTTTTGCTCTTAAACGACATTTCTATCAATTCAATCCGACGCACTGTCTGGTCATTTTTTGCCTCCTGGGAATTTTCTTCCATCGTACTTTCTATTCCTTCCATCAATCAGTAGGATATATAGATAGAAAAATAGATAGATAGATAGATAGACGAAGAAAAATGTATTTATATATTTATGAAAAGACAAATACATAGTTCAAAAATAATTATGAACCAACATATATATATATATATATATATATATATATATATATATATATATATATAAGGTGTGTCATAAAAGTATCAGGATTTGTTGTACTTTTTGTCCCACCTTGTATTCTGAAAAAAATGTTTCATTCATTCTTCATTTCTATCTTGGTAAATACAGCTTTAAACTCGGCACTTTTATGACACCTTTTATACTGAAAACATTAACGTTCCATTCCCTGTTCCTTTCTATCTTGGTAAATACAGCCTCAATCTCAATTTATTTATGACACACCTTGCATATATATATATATATATATATATATTTATACACACACACAACCACATACCTAAAAAAATGCACAATGTTTCCTTTCAATACACACACTTACAGCGCCACATACTCACGCCATAAAATAGAATATTTGATGTCATATTTCAAAACCATCTCCTTTTTTCAAACTTCAAAAACATTTTTAAACAGACTAAATGACAAGGATTACCACTCGCTTTTCTCATTATTCTGTGATAAATAATTTCTTATCTTATGCCCTGAAGATGATCTAATTAATAGATCGAAACACTGCAGTGTCGGCCAATAAACTCACCACTTAACCCATTTAAACCTGTGTTTTTTCATTTTTCTTGATATATTACACACCGTCGGATTCACTTCCTTTCTTCACACACACACACACACACACACACACACACACACACATATATATATATATATATATATATATATATATATATATATATATATAGAGAGAGAGAGAGAAGAGAGAGAGAGATAGATATGAACAGATTAAGACACAGATAGATAGATAGATAGATAGATATTTAAAAATCAACTAAAACATAGATAAACAAAAGTGATCAGACTAATGCATAGCTAGATAGATCGTGGTGTGTCCACACATATCAGTCCATGGGAGTCAATTCAATCCAATGCACTGTCTGGTAAGTTTCTTTTCCCTGGGCATTTTCTCACATCTTCACTTATTTTCTTTATAATAATTTACCTTCTTCATTTTTTTGTTTCTGGTACCTTCTCGTCTTTCCTATTTTTATTTCCGTTTTTCTCCTCTTAATTGCTACTGTCTAGGTTTCCATTTTCTTCTCTCTTTTCTTTCCTAATATCTCTAGTACAGCAGCTATGCTACGAAGCGTGTCGGTCATTGACGTAGTGTGACAAAATTCCAAGGGAGACGTGTTGTCTAGCTTTTGAACACAAACATAGAACAAGATAGGTATATATGAATAGATGAACACATAGATGAACATAGATAGATAGGTGGACTGATATATTGATATAAACAGACTAAGACATAGCTCGACCTATAAATATGAACTGACTAAGACATAGATAGATAGATAGATAGATATACTGATAGATTGATATAAACAGACTAAGCCATAGATCGACCTATAAATATGAATAGACTAAAACATAGATAGATAAATAGATAGATAGATAGATAGATATGAACGACATTTCCATCAATTCAATCCGACGCACTGTCTGGTCAGTCTTTTTTCCCTTTGAATTTTCTCTTATTTTCACTTCTTTTATTTATATAAACTTACTTTCTTTATCATTTTTGTTTCCATTTCTTATACGGCAGCGATGCTACGAAGTGTGTCAGTCATTGACGTAGTGTGACAAAATACTAGGGGAGCCATGTCTAGCTTATGTAGGCAGTGAGAAGACTTGATAAATAGATAGATAGGTAGATAGATAGACAGATAGATATTTAAAAACGGACAAAAATATAGATAAATAAAAGTGATCACGCAAAGACATAGCTAGATAGTTAGATACATAGCTAGAGAGATATGAATAGATTAAGACATATATATATATATAAATAAAGGGAATGAAAACATACAGACGCAGCGAATGAACAAAGACGAAGCGATCGCAAGGGTTAAACGCTTTTTGGGAAAACAATGCTTCCGGATTGAATTTAAATTATTTTCTGCTTCTCTCTTGATGAGTCCGGATTAAAAACATTTACATCTAAAAACGGACCTAATTATCATTATGCTCTGATGATGATTTTTTATAAATCGAAATATTGTCAATATTAGTAATGAAAATGATATGAAAATATATTCATTTTAACAATATTGTGTGTTTTCATACCTTTTTATCTATACATATACCGTCGGATTCATTCCTTACACTTACCTCATATATATGATAATATATACATACATATGCGCAGACTAAGACATACATAGATGATATATATATATATATATATATATATATATATATATATATATATATATATAATTTATAAACGAACTAAAGCATAGATAAAATGTGACCAGACCAAGACATTGCTAGTTAGATAGATAGATATGAATAAACTAAGTTTAGAAAGATAGATAGATAGATAGATAGATAGATAGATAGATAGATAGATACATCAATATGTATGAACATATTAAATCATACACAGATGGGTAGATAGATATTTACCAATGAACTAAAACATAAATAATTGAAAGTTATCAGACCAATATATAGCGAGATGAATAATGGAGATTTGGTCTCCTTGTCTGTAACCGAAACTACGTCACTGCTCACGTCACAAACCCCAAAATTCTCAATACATAGAATAAGAACTGTTTCTTAATTCAACTTTTGAAACCTTTCCATTGTTATAATGATAATTTAAATAAATAAACTATATTTTATTTAAATAAAAATACATTTTATTTAAATAGATAAACTATATATTATTTAAATAAATAAACTATATTTTATTTAAATAAATAAACTATATTTTATTTAAATAAATGAACTATATATTTAAATAAATAAATAAATATATTTATTTAGATAAATGAACTATATTTTATTTAAATAAATAAACTATATTTTATTTAAATAAATAGACTATATTTTATTTAAATAAATAAACTATATTTTATTTAAATAAATAGACTATATTTTATTTTATATTTTATTTAAATAAATAAACTATATATTATTGAAATAAATAAACTATATATTATTTTAACAAATAAACTATATTTTATATAAATATATAAACTATATTTTATTTAAATAATTAAACTATATAAACTGTGAAATTGATAAAAAATTGTATTATCACTTTACATGGATAACTATTCGCTAAAGTTGTAGTTAATTTAAAAACAACAACATTTTTTACTCTTGCAATTTTTTCAGTAACAAGGAGTTAACTAAAAAGTTTACAAATAAAAAATACTACGATTTTCTATACGATTTATATGTAAAATATTCAAAATAATTGTTTAATTGATAATAATAGATACGCGCAACATTTTATTTGATGGGAACAGAACTAAGTTTCCATTTCAAATTATTTCATTTAAAAAAAATCCTTTGATCAATTTGACGATTCTACTTACTTATGATACAAACCTACTGACATTGAATTTTTAACTCACCCCACACGGTCAATATGTTTAAAAAAAGATTTTTTGAACTGCCCGGGGGGGTTTTTTTTTTGTTTTTTTTTCTTGCTAGCTTGCTTAATGCAATAAACAAATACATACATAAATAATGAAGATTATGTTGAAGGACAGCATTTCTGATCTTACCGAAAGATGTTTGAATTTTTGCATCAAAACAAAATCGGAACTAGTCTCGTTGTCTTGCTTTTGCTCATGACTTTATAAGATAAACTTGTTAGACTAAATTCTAAAAAAAAAAAAAAAAAAAAAATTCGGTGTCATCTTATCGATCAGATCCAACCAATCAATACCGGTCCTCCTAAGAGATGCTGATTAGCTCGGAACCCTTCTACGTTATCTTTACGACTCTTAAGCAATTGTTAAAAATGTTAACCGGCAGGTGAAAATTCTTAACACCCTTTTCGAAGTACTGTGACTTTCTGTTTTGTGTTATCTCTCATTTTTCTTCATTTGTTCTTCTTCTCTTATCTCTCCTTTTTTCATTCGTTCATCTCTTTATCTTTCTTCTTTCATTCGTTATTCTCTTTATATCACTTGTTTTTTCATTCGTTCTACTCTTTATATCTCTTCTTTTTTCATTCGTTCTACTCTTTATCGCTCTTCTTTTTTTCATTCGTTCTTCTCTTTATCTCTCTTCTTTTTCATTCGTTCTTCTCTTTATCTCTCATCTTTCTTTTTTTTCATTCGTTCTTCTCTTTATCTTTCTTCTCCTTTTTTCTTCTCTCTTTTATTTCTTTCTTCTATCTTTTCATTATTCTTTTTTCCCTCGTTTTTGTTAAACTGCATTTAATGTTGAAGTTCCAGTTTTGGAGCTCTGGGGAGTATGGAGGACCCCATTATCGTCATGACTCCCAGATCCACTCTGACGCGGTGTGTTAGTATCTGATAGGGTCACATCTATCTTTACCACACAGTCCATCTGCTACTCAGAAGCTGGGTTGGCGAGGGCCGGTATTGAACCCGGATCCTTCTGGTTTATAGTAGTTCTCTCTACTGACTGAGCTGAACAGCTCCTCGGCATTAACTAACCCACGAAAACGTAATATTCTTGTCCTCACTTAGCACATTGATTGTTTCCAAGACAACGGACAGATAATAAATATGGCGACTTTTTTAGGATAACAAAAATCCCCAGTAAAACCTTAACTTATTTTGTTTATCTATTTATCTATTTATTTATTGATCTGTTATGCCTCCCTGGGCATCTCCACTTTTTTCTATCTTCTCTCATCAATCATTACTTGTAGGAATCCGATTTTAGGGAAGAGTTGGCGAGGGCCGTTATTGAACCCAGAACCTTGTGGTTCCTAGTCGTACACTATAATGACTGAACTAAAGCGGTCCTTTTATTTTTCTATCTGTTATGTCTCCCTGGGCATCCCCCATTTTTTCTATTTTCGCACATCATTGCTATTTGTATGATTTCAATTTGAAGGAAGAGTTAGATCAGTGAAGACTGGCGCACCTGCAAGCCTTTGGGTTTTCCTACCAATTCCGACTCCTAGGAGGTCTTCGTCTTTTTTTTTCCGGGTTTTCTTTGTTTTATACTTTGCATATTTGTCGAAATTTATTTTTTTCTATTTTTCCTTCTTTGCATTAACATTTTTTAGATTTTTTATTTGTAATTTCATTATTTTTCCTTATTCTTTCTTCTTGTCTGTCATTCGCACAATATCTCTCATTATACTTGACTTCCTTTATATATATATATATATATATATATAGATAGATAGATAGATAGATAGAGAGAGAGAGAGAGAGAGAGAGAGAGAGAGAGAGAGAGAGAGAGAGAGAGAGATTTCATTTACAATTGCTTTCATCTATTTTTCTTTGAAATATTCACCGTACTTTTCACTTCCATCTGTTTCTAGCGACTTTCCGTCAGCTTCCTTTGTTTTACCAAAATTATTTTTAACAAAAGATATCCCAAAATGTCAGGGAATATAATATACTTTATATATATATATATATATATATATATATATATATATATATATATATATATATAAGCGCACAAATGTATACATACACACAAACACATATAAGTTCACTAAAACATTCAAGTTTCCAATTTCATTACACCAAAGAAAAATATTTAATAATTAAACATTCCGGTTGATAGAACATCCAACTAGGAATCGCAAGGTGTCAGGTTCGATACTGGCCCTTGCTACATTAGTGGCGAGCTGATAGTACGTATGGCGCTCCACCTGAGATGTAAAATCAATCTCCCTCGTGTAGCACTAGTGGAAATGGGATAGACTCCCTCGCTGTCTGACTGATGCCATCAACTTTACTTACTGCACAAATTTTGTTTTCATACAATACAGTGCTATTTTCTTATTAAAAAACGTAATAAAGAATTAAGGTGTTTTGCAGGGTCATGAACGGATTAATGGCATTTCAGTTTATTCAAATGGGAGATATTTGTTTGATATACGATAAAATTGATTTACAAGCGGAACGAATTAAACTCGTAAGTTAAGGCACCATTGTATTCACGTACTACTTCTATTCCTTCTTTACTTGCTTCCATCCACTTCCTATTACATAATCATAATCAGCTTATGATTTATGTACGTACCTGTAGTTATAAGAGTTTGGAATGGGGGTCCGTTTGATTTAGAATAACGGAGTCCTATGGAAAATTACCCGACAGTTATGGACGGGTAATAACCTTTGTATTTGACCCCTTTGAAAACACACCATTACAGACGCGATAGTTTTAGTTCAGATGCGACGCAGATTTCAGAGCGGGTGGACCTCTGATATCGTTTCTCACCGGAGCGGATGGTTACGGTCTGGGTTCTGGAAATTAAGCTTTTTTTTAAAAAAAAGAAACATCAAGTCTCACCTCCATTTCTTTTTTTAAATTTCCTTTCTTTATTTCATCCCATCATTCCTTTACTTCCTGTGTATATTGTCTTCCGGTCTGACTTTCGTTCCTTACCTTATTCCTTTTTATTCCACCGGGAAATATCCCGGTCTCATATTGTCTCTCTTTCTCTCAGTTCTTCTTCCTGCCTATTTCAATCTTTCTCAAAATCTCTCCCTGTCGTGATCCTGTGGATTAAAGATATCGGAAGATAATCCGGAACAGACAATTTGCCTGCATCTCCTCCGCACGCTTCCCCTCTCCAAACGCTAACAGTAGAACTGGACGTTAACCGTGCCACATATGCTCGAGTAGTGTCGAGACCAGAAAAACAGATTGTCCCAAGAATCAGTTTTCTAAGCCGAGCAAAGAATAACATCAAAAGCCCCGCCTCCAGACTGCTTTCAGCTCTCTCCGGAAGATTGCTTCCTCCAAATGATTTTCTTTTCTTCTTCGTTTAAACTTGTATATTGCTTCCTTTAGACTTTTGCTTGTGGAACAACGAGGTTTCTTTTACCATGAAGACAAAACCAACCAGTGCGCATGCGCTTAAACAAACAGAAGGACATGCATCAATGTATGAATGGTGTTTTACACATGTTTTTTGTGTTTCCTTCTTGTAGGTAAAAGTTCTAAGTACGACGTTATTTTGCACGTTATTGATTGTGCCATCTTATAGCGGTGGTATGTCAAGATAGTATGCTCATTATATATATATATATATATATATATATATATATATATATATATATATATCAAACTTGAGTAACAGAAATATATTATCCATAATCTTATAATTTTCAGGTTTTATACCAGTTCGGCTATGATTGCACGGAACACTCTTTCTATGCAAACACTTTTCTTTTTATCAGTACTCCATTATATATATATATATATATATATATATATATATATATATATATATATATAATATATATATAAATTCAAAAATAAAATCCAAAGCATAAAGAACGTCCACAATAATCAACCGACGTAATTTGCGGTCCAAAAACATAACAGCAAGAAATGTCTTCGCATAAACACCAGAAGAATTATTAGCGACCTGATGATGGCAAAATAGCCTGAAACCTGAGTAGTTGCCTAAGAAAAGACAATTATATTTTTAAAAATTCAACAAAGAATAAATAAAGCTCCTACAAATGTGTGGGGGAGCACTGTGATTTTCTTTGTTTCATCCCAAAAATATTTTAAAATATATATCCATATATATATATATATATATATATATATATATATATATATATATAATATATGTTGTGTGTGTGTGTGTGTGTGTGTGAGTGTGTATATATATATGTATATGTATATATATATATGTATAATATAATATATATATATATATATATATATATAATATATATATCATGAGTAATTTTCAATGTATATATTACATATATATATATAGATGTGTTATATGTATTTGTCAATAATTTTAGGTTTAGTGCAAAGCATGTCTAAAGTGTTAAATAAATGAGAAACTATTTGAATATTATGTGCTAAGTTCCACTTTATTTCATCCAATATTTTGAGGATATGATCTCTTTTTACGCTGATATTTTAGACTGGTTGACTACTGTGGTCGCTGGGATTTTTATGGCCCAGGAGTGTTGATTTCTCAACATTTTGTCATGTATATAAGTGTGTATATATACACACACACACACATATATATGTAACACATATATATAAAGATATAATATATACATTGAAAATAAGACTTCTCAGATATACCAACAATGAAGCCCACGTTGACTCCCCAACGACAACAACGACATCAATTTTCTTTCTCGTAGACTGGTTGCCTAACCAAGGAGGAAAAGCCCAGTTCTGTCCTTCTTTTTACTCACAATTTCCCAATGACATTAACGTTATGTCAAATGCAAACAGCCTGGTCCAGGATTTGAACTGGTCTCGCCGGGTACATTTCTATGACGATAACCATTACACAATGCACCTCCGTACAGAATATACGATGTATACATGATATTGTGGTTCATTTTAACTAGTGCGCTTTTCTCGGTCGTGAGAGTCATAAATTTTATGGCGTTCTTCCGATGTCTGTAGTATTCGATAAAATCTCTAGGATTTCAGCTCCCACTCTTTTATTCCGTCCCGGCGGTATAAAACTGCGAGAGAATATCAATGAATATCTTCTGTGTAAATTCGCCTTTGAGATGTCTTTTTCTGATAGATCCACCAATTCGAATAATGTGGATTTCATTGCCTCGAGCGCGGACTGAAGTGAACACTTCTTCTTCCACTTAGCAAAAACGCTTATATCCACCGAGGCAATTGCCCCGCAAGACAATTAGTAGGTAAGATTTTCCAGCTTTAAATTTAATGTCTTCCTTTCATACTCAAACGATCACACGTAATCTTCTATGCGTAGTAATCGGTCGGTTTAGCTCAATCTGTAGAGCATCCACCTGGGAACCGCAAGGTTTCGAGCTCCTATATATATTTAACAAACCCTCCGCACGAGCAGGATGCGACACAAGGTCAATTTCTTAAGCGGGTTTAACAGGTTGAATTCAGAGTTTTCCTTCTCCTAGACTGGTTACCTAACCATAGTTAAACAGTCTAGTCTGCCCTGCTATTTTCCCATTGCTGGAGGGAGAATTTGATTCATACCTTTCCCAAGGGCATTAGCGCCATGTGAAATGCCAACAGCTTCGTCCGGGAATTGAACTTGCATTAACGAGTCCATTTCCTACGACTCTAACCATTAGACCACGCGCCTCCATGGCTCTAGTTCGTATACCGGCCCTATACAATTCCGCGCATGTCTTTGATGCGTTGCATCCTGCTCGTGGGAATCTGTTGTGTAAATACATTGGTAATGATAATTGTGCATATTAATACGCTTGTTCCTTAATCCTCCAACGGTTATCATCTTGCAACACCCTCTGATTAAAGATAAGACCGTCTAAATCGTACAAGATGATATGCAAAGATGTAAATCCTGATTATCTGGTGTCGCTTATCCACCGAATTCTTATTTCTTAAGAGTGTTGTCACCTCAGCAAAATAATGTACCATTCCGTTTTTAGTATCAAGAAAGTAAGAGAAGACAAGGACATGCTACACAGAAAAATATATTAAAAAAGACAGAAAGAAAGAAAGTAGAGGAAAGTAAGAGAGAGGGTGTGATAACGCTTATCTGGTTCAGAAGAAGGAAAGAAAGAACAAAATAGTGATAGAGAAAGAAAGATTAATCAAAATTATTATACTTTTTACATATTCAACTATGATATAAATATATCAAATGTCGTAATAATTAAATTACCATATTGTGTTATGTCCACAGGTTCTGTTAGTATATATATATATATATATATTCTTTGTGTCCGTATAATTAGATACTAGTCTATAGCCGTTTGAGCGATAGGTGAATATGTAACTCACGATGAATGGCTTTTGAATATTACTCTTGAATTATTCGGTTAAGAGGGATTTTTACTATGAAAATGCATTGGACAATGATTTTTACTATGAAAATGCATTGGAAATGATTTTTCTTATGAAAATGCCTTGGACAATGATTTTAACCATTAAAATTAATTGGGAATGATTTTTACTATGAAAATGCATTGGACAATGGTTTTTACTACGAAAATGCATTGGACAATGATTTTTACTATAAAAATTCATTGGACAATGATTTTTAATATGAAAATGCATTGGAAATGATTTATACAATGAAAATGCATTGGAAATGATTTTTACTATAAAAATGCATTGGACAATGATTTTTACCATAAAAATGCATTGGACAATAATTTTTACTATGAAAATGCATTTGAAATGATTTTTACTATGAAAATGCATTGGAAAAGATTTTTACTATAAAAATGCATTGAAAATGATTTTTACTATGAAAATGCATTGGAAATGATTTTTACAATAAAAATGCTGTAGCATAATGGACCTAGGAACACCATATTTGTGGCCTTGTGCCAGACACAGAGAAACCTTAATAGGATGTATCATGATTCTCAGATCTTACGGGAGTGGGGAAGCAATGTAAAACTAATTATCACCTTTGAGTCTATTCGGAGCCATTAAGTCTGGGAT
Organism: Doryteuthis pealeii; assembly: GCA_023376005.1. Classification (NCBI taxonomy): domain Eukaryota; kingdom Metazoa; phylum Mollusca; class Cephalopoda; order Myopsida; family Loliginidae; genus Doryteuthis; species Doryteuthis pealeii. The sequence goes on along the minus strand of CM042152.1, from coordinate 42,598,795 downwards.
TATGCTAGTAAAATTTAGTTTAATCGGTTTGTCAGAAGAAAGGATGGTTGACCCATTGACCTCTTAAGTGACACGTGTAGTTTGGTAAAACAGTTAGTACGTTCGAAAGGTTCGAGAAGATTCTAGAAGATTCCACTTCGATTTCTATTTAATGAGGGAACCTTAGATTTTGAATCAGTTGAGTTCCGGGAGACCGAGGGAGAAAGGTCAGTTGAGTTTGGTTTGACCGAGCTGGTGAGAGGCGAGCGACTGGGGTCCTGGAATGCAGATATGGTGTCGCTGATGTGTGAAACCTGAGATGTAATATTTTACACTGCCAAAGTAAAAACATACCTAAGCCTGATAATTGTACTGACGTTGGAACGAAGTTAAGAACATCATTAGAAACATATGTAAGGAAGCTGACTATCTCTCTCCCTCAATAACTTTCATTAAGGAAATAAAATTCATGAAAAACAAGAGGTACTGTTCATCACCTTTATTTACTACACGCCAGGGAACTCATGAATGAAAACCATTAAACCAACAAACTTGTCAACAAGTCAATTGGCCGTAACGAGGAGCACGCGGCCTGCGTAAGTGATATCTTTCGCTTGACCATAAACGAAAGGAGTGTGGAAGAATTTTGGGGACTGCTGGAATTCTGTGTGTGCTGATCAACGTGCCAACCCCTAATACACGGCTGTACGAGTCTTAACAGTACCGTGTGTTTTGAAGATGCGGTGAGCCCCACAACATAACTTTACATATTACGAACTGGGTACCGCTACGTTACATATCGCTAATTGAAAGCCAATACGTTACAATGCATTGGACAATAATTTTTACTATGAAAATGCATTTGAAATGATTTTTACTATGAAAATGCATTGGAAATGATTTTTACTATAAAAATGCATTGGAAATGATTTTACTATGAAAATGCATTGGAAATGATTTTTACAATAAAAATGCATTGAACAATAATTTTACTATGAAAATGCATTTGAAATGATT